>OZ024882.1:45468430-46013430 GCA_964017185.1 Rugalucina vietnamica | reverse complement strand
TTCGATTTCTGTATGTGATAAACATGTCAAACCCAAAAAAATAATGACCTTAATTGCCAGGCGCGACGTTGAGCTCGGCATGTGGTTTAACCTTCTTTACTTTGGTCACGTTTTTGTAACAGACTGTGGAAATATGAAGAACAAAATTAGTACGTGTACAACGAAAGAAACAGCAGAAGGCATTTATCATTTTTTATTCCATCGTCGTTTCCTTGTTTGTAATATTGACGTAAGAATTTTTTACATTTGGTTCGAGCACCCCTTATGGTACAGGTATTGTCTCGCCAAACCCTCCATCCTTCATAATTTACAGTAATAATAATAGCCATACTGCCACTGCAACGGAAATTAGAACAAATTACCTGATTTGTGGCGCGCGCGCGTTTGTGTTTTTAAATATACTCTTCGCCAAAAGTTTAGCATAATTATTTGTGTAAAAGGAGGCAAAATATCTGGTTAGAACTAATCCCAGCAAATAAATATTTCGACACAATTGTTCCTATTCGATGTCATGGTTACGGTGGAAACAATCAGCATTTTTACTGCTTCAAAATCGGCAGTTAATTACATACTGAATGACAAAAGATAAGTCACTAGTTTGGAAAAAGTTATTTTCGGCACTTTTTTTTTAAATCTTGTCTAAAAGTACGCAGTTTCAGTATTTTCTATCAAAAGTTATTAAAATCTTTAGACAATAGATAGAATAATAATTTGGTATAACATTATTATCATGTCATTTGAGATGTAGGCATTAGAAATCTTTAAAGGCAAACTTGTTTTCAAAATGTTAATCATTGAAATTTTGCTATACTTTCTTTACATTTTTTTCCCTTCCAGAAATGTCAGTGTTTGATGTCAGGTCTCCACTTTTTGTTTATAACTGTGTAAACAGACGGTTCCAACCTACTCTTCCTTGACAAGGGGGCAATTGTGTTCTGACTTAGCGTATAGTGTGCAAAATTCAACATAAATAAACACGGCTTATCGTTAAAATAATGCATTATTAACATACCCAAAAATTTGCAAAATCTGATAGTTCGAGACAAAACTGTCATTTGTTCTTTGCTACGACATGCTTTCTTTCTAAATCAATGGAAGTCGTAATATGCTTTGGGAATATTTTTCAGGCCATTTTACATTGGCAATATAAAACTAGAATATGCTAAACTTTTGGCGAGGTGTATACTTGAATCTCTGGCAGTTTATCAAGAATCACTTGCAGGTTAATTTAGACTTTTTTAGTCCAAACATTCCATAAAATTGTGATGAAACGTACAGATTTATGGCGATTACCCCATACAAACAACCCAAACCTGAAAGAACGCTGAGGGCCTTTTTCACGACTGCTGCAAAATGCTGTGACTTATGTGTAGACTGACGTGTACAAACATACATGAAAGTTTTTTTGCGGGCGTTCGTGAACGCCCGCATATATATACGTTGATGCAAACACACATCAATCCGGAAATGACGGCAATTAGACCGATCCCACTGTTGCTCCCGCATCATCATTAGTCAGTACCTGGCGAAAAACGAGTAGGGAACCAACCATAATGATACATGCTAAGAAAAAAAATAAGATCGTGAACGAATTATTTCGGAATTAGACCGAACCCATCATTGTTTCCGCGTCTTCATCCACAAGTCCACAGATGGCGAATAATGAGTGGGGAACCAAATCAGCTGTTCCAAGAATTGAACATAATGGCAATTGATTCCATGTGTTAACATTATTATTGTGAAAGATGATAAAAAAAATAATCCAAAATTACTGTTTCGATTTAAAAACGGCCATTTAAAAGTTTTATTTTGAATGGTCAGAAAACCATTGCTATCTTGAAGCCCAATATATTTTGATAAAATGATACTTATTTATTTGGAGTTTTTCTGATGATATTAAAAGCGAAGCATAGTAAGGTCTATCTATGCTGCGAAGATGAAGTTAGCGGAAGCGGGTCAACTCGGCCTGATACCAACTGCCCTTGTTAAGTCTACATTTTTCCCGCTTAGTGTCTGGGTTGGGATTTTAAATTTAATTGCGTCCATTCCTGTGCTCTCTTTTTTACTTGTTCTAATATTTGACTATCCATTTTTTTTCTGCACACCAGGAACCAGGAATTAAAGCACATATGTTGAATAGGGTCAGCTTTCATCCTATAACTAGGGCTAAACGCCCGCAAGCTTTTTGAAAAAGCTAATACTTGTAAAACATTTATTCCGCACCCTAAATCGCGTTCTTTAAGAGGCCGAATGCTACTTTTTTCTATGGTTCGCCGCCGGTGTAGACAAACGCCGGAAACCCAAGGGCATCCGCCTACTTTGGACGGGCAAATACTACCCTATATTTATAGCTATCAATATCATCTGTACTTATACGCTCGTATAACATAACATATCATACTACATAACATTAAAAATTATGATGGCTCAAGGGCCCATCTTGTTTCGGCAATCGAGTAGAGTCGACATCAATCGGGTGTGTGATCGTAATTAACAATATTTTTTTATGGTTTAAAATAAAGAATGCACGATAGTCGAACGAGACATAATGTGGCCGTCGATACAAAATTATATTTTTGACAACACTTCTCAAATGAAACTGTGACACAAGATTCAAATTTAATGGTGTTCGTGTAATTTCTTATATGAGTAAGCGTTTTCGCGGAATATAGGAATATAAATTTTGTTGACAAAACCGACTTTTTAATTGCACGCCTGTGGGTAGGCATCAGACTCTATGATGGTCCCGACTTAAAGCTATTTATTTTAGTTGGTATGGGCCGGAACTTCTTGTCTGTTGCTTGGCCCGCCGGGGTTCAACTTGTGTTTTTCTTTTTCCTTTCAGTAAGTTATTCGGTGCCCAGGGATCTCCATCGTCGGGCAGCTTACTGAATCTGCGAGTCCTTGATTTTGATTCATCATGGTGGTTATCATGATTTATTTGTTTGTCCATGATGATTCATTTACTAATTAGAGATTCACCAAGAGGACCGAACAACAAACTAAATGTTATGAAGAAGACTGCAGAAGATGAGGGTGATGTTAGGTCCCTGTAAAACCGGTTTAAGCCCCACCCCCAGTAGTTTTATATATTCTGATCGTCTGTTGTGGCTCTATTTGTTTTATGTTCTCGAGTCGAATTTTTGTGCTGTTTGTACCTTATGTACGTTTGCATAGTTTTAGTTAATTTCGGGTAACTGAGTGGCCGCGTATTGGGAAATAGTTGCTCACTGGACTTACGATATGTTCTCTAAATATAAGTTACTAATTGTCAATTTGGTTTTTTCCCACCTCAGTTTTGGAGGGGGAATTTCTTTCTGGTGGCATCTTTTCCTGATCATTGCCTACGTGTACATTGTACCTTTTTCATTTGATGATCTACGAAGCTCTGAAACACTGCAATCCAGGCATGAAACAGCAAACTTGAATTTATTCAACCCCTGAAATTGTTGTTAACATGTCAGTATGTAATTTTGTATAATGTTGGATGTTGGTTTTGTGCAGAAAAAGGTCAAAATCTGAAATTATCCTTCACAAACAGTATCGCTGCAGTTTAACTTTGGAGGATGGATCTCATTGTTGCTGTTCTACTGTGTTTTGGTCGTTCAATATTTGAATTCATTTCTTCAGTTTGTTTTTATTTTTCTGAAAATTATGCACGGATAAATTGGATAAGATATTGTGTTTTAAGCTATATCAGCCCTAGAATGCTATTCATCCATCTCTGCATTAAAAATTATCGTTTCTGCAAAACTGGCGATTTATGGACGTTTAAATTACCTAAATTGTCAGCATTTCTCCTTTTTAATTCACTCTTTCTTACTTTCTCTGTTTCTTTTTATGTTAATTGATTTGGTTCTTTCTTTCACTAATTGATTAAAATTCATTTTCCACAACGATTTCATTACAGTACCACTGGCTATCCAGTCTCCACTGAGTGAAGTTGCTGAAACAATGTAAGTGTTGGCAACTCTCTCTCTCTCTCTCTCTCTCTCTCTCTCTCTCTCTCTCTCTCTCTCTCTTCCCATACCGTCTGTTGACCACTCCCCTTTCTCATGTTTGTCTTGGTTTCTAAATTCTTACAATGACGATAAATGTTCTCGGAGATTATGTAAAGTTACAATGATCCACATCAGAACGTATATCATACCAAGGACACTCTATCGAGAGGACGACACACTCAATGGAAATCGCCCATGAAATATTGACTATGTAATATGCCCATTTTACCTGTCCGCTAAGCCGCAGCAGTCGATATTGTCGCCATTTTGAAATAAGATAAATCATACCTGTTCGAGTTTTTATTGAATAACTTCAAAGATTGTTTGCATTTAAATTTATAAATAACGAAAATTAAGTGCACAAAGTCTACCATCATCATAACAGACAGTTTTAGAACCAATTTTTAAACGAAAACCTTTCAATTTAGGAAAAAACATAGGAAAAAGAAACCCCTAAAACAAATTTATGAGCCGTAAATTTCCCGGAAAAAATCGTCCTGACAAACTGACAGTATAGTTGAACTTAGGTTTTGCATATGTCAACTTGAAGATCTGTCTTTAATATACACAGTAAACAAAATAATTTTTGGTAGAAAGCTCAAATTAAGCTGTAAAGTGTTCCAAAAGCACCACCTTTGATTTTCGTTTGCCATTTTGTCACGCGGACTTTGTAATTTTTAATAAGTTTACTACTACACATTTCAAAATAGCAAAATCTTATATAAATTTTTCAAAACTTTGATGTATCTGCTTTTCATAAATATTATACTTACTAATAGCACTCAGCTTATATCTAAGTAATTGGTTCCGATTTATGACGACTGTGTGAAAATTGGTCGCCATGACGCCATTTTAAGGTCAAAAATAGAAACAAAATAGGGGTAAAGAAAACCACTAAAATTACCAGTAATGTGATAATTAGGGGAAAGATAAATATGTCAGATGAAAGATAATTAAAAGGCCTTTAATCTGGTAAATGGATTTAATTGTTAAATGTTCTTCTTTCTGGCTCAGAGAAGATAATTCCATTCAATTAATTATAATTTTGAAACTACCGCTCGTTTGCCGGATCACGCGGGGCAACGGGTCGTTTCGGTCTTAAATCATGTAACAGTAGATAAAGGGGCAAAATAATCAGAGTGTGTCGTCCTCTCGATAGAGTGTCATTGATCATACACAACACTTGTTAAAATTTCCCTTATTATCCCAGTAGACCCGAAGCCGGAAAAGTCATCGACCTAGTAGACCACGAAACACTATCTATTCCCGACCCTAATTACGTCCCACTTCGACCAAAGCGGGACGTTCAGCAGTTCAAGACAAAATATGTGGACCACAGCGGCAATGTATTGTCTAACTCTTCTGGGCAGCCACAGATCAGAGTGGATGCGACAGTTCATGTGTCTGACTACGCTCTTACGTTGGTGAGTCCAGTGGTCGCTATAGTTTGCTAATGTCGCTAAGCATAATTACAATGACGGTAGTTAAACGCTGTGGATAGTATATAAAGCACTGGGTGCTTCCTTAGTCCCGATATAAAAAGGTTTTGTTTGACTTTTTGGTACCAGATTTTTTTTCTACTACGTTAACAGAGTAAATCTCCACAAAACAGAGTTGCCAATAACATCAATTTCATAATTTATATCCCTTCTTAACGGATCAAATGAAAAATTACTATAACATTGCATACAAAGCACTATTTTATGATTTGAAATTCTTTCAATGACGTCATAAATGAGAATCAAATCAAATCATTGACCAAGTTCTAGGAATTATTGTAGAAACAAATCTGATACCATAATCAAACAAAACCAAATCCTATCGGGACCTATAGTAAAAATCAAACAAAACCTTTTTGTATCGGGACGAAGGAAGCACCCAGTGTAAACAATGAATGATAAGAGTAAAACAAAATTGAGAATGGACAAACTGCTTATATGAATCATTTTTCCCAAACTAGGTTTCGCACAGAGAGTTCCGTTACGTCGTCACTTTAAACAAGTGGGATCCGTTAAAATAAACTAATAAACTTGCATGCATTTTAAAATTTTAGGCCGCAGAAACCATCAAACAGATGACTCAACATATGCCGGCCTATATCTTCAACAGTTGTGCCGAGAACACCAAGGTGGGCGTGTTCACCAAGGAAGAGGGTCTTACAATCTTTCCAGAGTACGCCGATCTCTCTGAACCGGAAGGTTGTGGTTCAAGTAAGTGAAGTTCGCCATTTCAAAAACACGCCCATGTAATATACAGACTCTTCCAAAGTTGTAAAAAAATGAAAACTTTCATTGGAAAATATTCTATATTTTTCATATTGTTGCCCAAAACGTCGATCGTGGGTACACGTGCTGAGGCGGTTCTAACGAGTACCCACAATCTATGTTTTGGACAAAAAATAAGAAAAAAATGTAAACCCCTGTATACCCCAGTTTTACTATATAAACGTGGGGTTTAAGGCAGAATTCAATGCACAGACATGTTTTCCAGATGCAGACCTATGCAATACATAGATTGTTACGATTCATCTGTGAAAAATGATAATTTACCATAGAACATGTTTTGATGTTTTCTCATTTTGTGTCCAAAACATTCAATCTATATGTAGGTAAACATTGGAACCGCATCAGTGCTTCTAACGAGTACCCACACTGCTTTTTGGAGGGGGAGGCATTTCCTAAATGCCACAAGCTTTTCTATTTCCGAAATAAGTGTTTTATATTCGCATTTGACGAATGCTGAAGGTTTACAAGATTTATTCCATATGTTGAGAAACATTATAGGGAAGCAAAAGTGCCTGAATGTTGAAAAATAATTATTGCAATGCTTCATGTTTTGATATTGTTGTTCGTCCTATTTGCACAATTTTTATAATATATAAAGTTATGTTCTGGTAAATGAGTGGCCACTTTTAGGGAAATAGCTGCTCTTCGGCTTACAATATGTATATTGCTGTCAATACATAATTTTCATTTTGGTTTATGCTTCCTCCTGGGGTTTTAGCATCAGGAAAATATGTCCATGAAATGTGTACCTTTTATATATAAAAAACTGGGGTTTGCAAGGATATATCTATTTTTCTTATTTTTGCTCCAAAACATATATAGTGGGTAGTTTTGCTCCAAAACATATATTGTGGAACTCGTAAGAACCGCCTCGGCGAGGCGGTTTTAACGTGTACCCACAATGTATGTTTTGAGTGAAAATTAAAAAAAAATCAGAATTATTCTAATGAAATTTTAAATTTTTACTCCTTAAAATATCTCTGTATATTCCATGGGCATTTTTTCGTTATGGGGTGATACATTGGTTCTGATTGCCCTTGTTCATGATCATAGCTTACTTTAACATTTTCATGTCTGTATCTTAAAATGTCAGGTCAGAGCATTTCGAAAACTTGCCCATGCAATATACAGAAAATATTATCAGAAGCAAAAATTGAAAATTTCATTGGATTTTTGTTTTATTTTTAATATTTTTGCTCAAATAAAATATAAATGTTTGATCCTTTGAAAGCAATAAGAACATTCAAAGGGAGATAGTATAGACTATATTGCGCAATTTCGGGTAACGAACCCTCATCAGTAGTCCTTTTAAAACCGGCGACGAAAGCCAGATTATTGTACTGTAATTTGGAAAATTTACACGATAAGTCTAAATCAAAGACACATTCCTGAACGGGGTCAAATAATTTAAACATTGCTTAGAAGTATGTTTCTAAACTTGAATGTTTTGAACACTCTGAATATCTTTACTGATCTCAAAGCATTGATTGTGGGTACAAGTTAGAACCGCCTTGCCAATGCGGTTCTAACGAGTACCCACAATCTATGTTTTGGATCAAAATCAAGAAAAACTGTATACCCCAACATACCCAAAATTTTACTATATAAAAGTGGGGTTCAAGGAGGTATTCATTTCATGGACATGTTGTCCTGATGGAACGGACGTTTGTCACCATGTGTATGCATTAAATGGCCATTATCCACATAAAACTGCATAATAAGGATAGTTTAATACAAAACTTGGAACATCAAAGCACATTGACATTTTAGATAATCAAATAGTCAGTTCCTATTCTCTTTGCCATTATAAAATATGGTGATGTGTACATGGAATTAGATTAACTCGTATTAGCCTGGCGTACTTTTTGTGGGACACCGGCAAACATTATAGACCTAGATGTGACGCCACAGAACGCGGCGTCCCATCTTGTTTGCACAGAGAAAATTTAGATAAAAAATAAAAATCACTCCTAAACCTCTTACAGTGAAAGTGGACTCACCCAATTGATAACGATGGGAAAATCCATTCGTCAAAAATGGGTTAAAGTCATGTCAGTTATCCTAGCAACAAATTACACATTCCTTTCACCATTAAAACATAATGGAAAACATGGTTGTAGATAAGTTTCATGACCAAATTTTCACAAACGAAATGTGCTTTTGAGTTATCGCATTCCTTATTTGTACACTACATTGATTTGAGCCGCTGCATGAGAAAACCAACAATCTGTATATGCAAAAACAAAAGCGCAGATCAGCTTCGCAGTAACTGCGAAGCTGATCAGCGCCTTTGTTTTTGCTGCATTGATAGTACAATTCATCTACTTTCTAAATCCAAAATTTCAAGTCTCTAGCCATCTACTATGTTTGTACAGTTTGGTTTGTGTCGGACATGTTCAGAAACCACATTGTTTGTTTGTTTTTTTTTTTTTTTGTTTTTTTTTTTTCATAATGTGACGCAATTGTTAATATAGGTTGCGAAGGCTACTGTAACACTCAATGTACGTTCGACGGTCGCCCCTACTCCTCACTTGCCGGGTCTGGGGGTCAACGAGGCGTCGTTGTGGAGGACAATGTGCTGTGTAACTCACAAGACCCGTATTGGAAGCAAGAAAACGTTCTGGTCCACGAGTATGCTCACACCATTAAGAACTATTGTCTCCCGGACAGCATGAGATCAATGGTAAGTAGGTTCCGATTTTTTCAAATCTTGTTCATACTTAAAGATATTTAATAGGCAATGTTCCATTCAGTGAGCTTCGCTGTTCTACAGTCACATGTGCAGAATTCAGTTACTACAATGGCGCAATATACTGCTTTTTACTTCCTTTTGCATTGCGAGCGACCATCGCAAAAGCATAATAACAAGTGCAAATTTCAACGTGCAAGCTGTTGCAATATACATGTATAGCCTTTTACTTCATGTTGCGTTGAAATGCCAAACTTGTATGTAAAAGTTTAAATAAGATTATATTGCATAATTTAATAATTCTTTCAAGTGCCTTCCAATCACTTTTCAGATAACGTCAGCCTATACTCACGCAAAGTCGAACGGAACCTGGACCAATAGTCAGTATGCGATGGCGACGGAAGAGGAATATTGGGCGGTCGGCACGGAAACGTGGTTCAACAGCATTAAGTTTATCGATGAGTCTGGAGGCATGAATGTGTAAGTCAGAAGATTATGATGCCAAAGTTTGAAGTAGAGCTGTTCGAACCACACGTTCTGTCAGATACATGACTGTACGATAATGTAGATCTGAGGTCAAATATGCAGGGACGGCCCCTGAGTCATGCTAATTGCTTAATATGTCGAATGGCAAGTACTTATTGCATTTTCTGCAAAGTACACGCCAATGCTTTTCGCAAAATGCTAAAATATGATTAGGCATATCTCGGTTACTAGTTGATCCAAACAAGGTTCAGTTTACAATTTACAAATTTAAACCAAAAATCATTGTAAATGCATATCGATTGATTATTAATGAAAAGTACATGTACCAGCTGTTAAAGGGCCAATTGCCAAATACCTACACTGTAACTGCAAAATACTGATTACTATTGTACCAAATTACCATTTATATTTAAAACGACATTTGAAGGTCTATGACGTCATATAGTTGAATACAAAATCGCATGTATAAATTTATACTAATTCATTCATAAAACATTCTCTTCAGGTGTAGCGACGAGCTCTGTACGTCCGCCAACGCGGCAAAATGGAATCTGTACTACAAAGATAGTTCACTGTACTACTTGCTGCTAGAAGTCTACTTTAACAATAACCCTAATATCGTGGTTGGTATGAAACCCTGCACAACCATTGATTGAGACGTAATACAAGAAAATGGGACAACTGAAACAGACCATATTTTGCTATAATTGTCAATGCCAATAAAGAAATGTAATTTATTAATATTGCTTTTTAGTTCACCTGAGCCGTTAGGCTCACAAGGTGAGCTTATAGGATGGCCATGATCCGGCATCCGTCCGTCGTCCGTCCGTCCGTCGTCGTCCACCATTTTCAAAGATCTTCTTCTCTGAAACCGCTTGGCCAATCAAAGCCAAATTTTATATGAAGCATCTATAGGAAGGGGGAACCAATGTGTTTATAAATAATCCAGGTCACATGACCAAGATGGCCGCCATGCCCATATATGGTACAAACCCTTCAAAATTCTTCTTCTCCGGAACCACTGGACCGATTCCAACAAAACTTGGCATGAAGCATCAGGGACTAAAGTACTACAATGCGTTTATAAATTATGACCTTTGGATGACCTTGACCTATTTTACGGCAAGGTCAACATAGGTCGCCCATGCATTGAATGGAGAAAATTGTTAAAATGTCATTTGAAAGGCAAATCTTGCAGGAAATGGGCAAATGGACTGAAGGTACGTAATTCTGAAAAATATTTGGACCCCAGGGGTTGGTCTGCCCCCACCCTGGGGCAATATAAATGTAAGTAAGTAAGTAAGTAAGTAAGTAAGTAAATCGTTTATTATAGTGACATGTGTTACAGTATACAATTAATTTGACAAACATAAAACAATGAACACCCGACCCAATGGGTCTATAAGTCACTTTTAGCCAATACATGTAACATATATACACAGGCACTACTACATGTATATACAATTAAGGGGAACGTGGTAAAGTTATCTGGAGGAATAGATATGACGTCTTCTTAAGCAATATGCTTTAACCAAGTATTTTGCAATTTTCCTAGTTTGTACATTTAAAAGAAACTTAAGTTTTTGTGTTTCACAGTATGTGTTCCAGTCAGCAGGTAAGTCTATGGAATTTAACAGCTGATTTCTAATATCTCGATAAAAAGAGCAGTTTAAGACGAAGTGTTTTTCGTCTTCTATCGTTGAGTCATTACACAATTTACATAAACGTTCATCGGGTGATTCTCTTGCATATCTACCTGTCTCTATCCTTAGAGGCAGGATACCACTACGCAGCTGGGCCATAAGGGATCGCTCTTTTCTATTAAGGTTAAGTAACAGATAATTTTCGGTCTTGAACTCCATTTTAAATGTAACATAAGTTCTCAACTTTGGCACTGTTAATACATTGTTTGACCAGTTTGTTGAATAAAAAGATGCAGTTTTATGTTTAACACTATCAAAATTCACTATCAGTTTGTTTTCAAAGTATTCATCCAGCTCTAAAGAGCTCATGATCGACCTAACTTCAGAACACCAGTTATTATTACAGAGGCGATAGTCTTCTTCAAAAATTCTTCTCAGTAGTCTGTCATTTCCAATATTCAGGATCCTATTCCAGAATCGGATCATAGAGGTCCATCTCCTGTACATAGATGGGATCCATCCCGTGTCACCAGTCATGGCAAGGGTTGGAGCGAACCTATGCACCCCCAAGAAGTACCTCATTGCCCGATTCTGCACACAATCTATTGACGTATATTGTTTGAAACCCCATGTAGAGGAAGAATAATCAAGGATTGGCGTGACACATGAATTGTAAAGCTTATCAAAGGTCTTGAATCCGAATTCTTTTAGATTATGAATTTTTGAAATGATACCTCCCAGCGCTCTGCCAGCACCTTTTGCAAGTGCGTCAGCATGGTGAGAAAAATCCATTTTTTCATGAAATATGACACCCAGATACTTATATCTGTCAACCGTTTCTAAACTGTTAAGACCAATCTTGAAGTCAAATTCGCTTCTTGTCTGCCTTGAACGTCTGAAATGTACGCACTTAGATTTGTCCGTGTTAATCAGAACGCGCCATTTCTTACACCAATCATGAAGTTTATTAAGCATAGATTGTAAGTTCGCCTCGTTTTCAGCCACTAGAGCAATATCGTCGGCATAGAGAAGAATAGAAATGTTTTCGTCGCCTAAATTTACTCCAAGATGCATGTCATTTACTTCAGAGATAAGATCATTTACAAATACAGAAAACAGAGTGGGTGACAAGTTATCTCCCTGTTTGACCCCATTCTTGCAATCGAACCAGTCTGTCAGTTTATTGTTAATGCGAATGCAGGACGTAGAGCTAGCATAAATAGACTTAATAGAATTATATAACTTGCCATCGACTTTGTTGAGCAATAGTTTGTACAACAACATATCTCGATCTATGACATCCCGAACTTATCTCGTATTTCAAGGTAGGCCCAGAAGCAAACAATCGATTTTAACTAATGCTCAGGTAAATTTACGGAGACTTTCCGATGATATCCGATATTGGCCGGCAATATTCGATTATCATCCGGCTAATCTGTCCAGGTAATGTCAATGCCTGGGGACAGTTGTCTTATCGATATAAATCAATTGTTGATCCCTTAGCTGTCTTGGTTGAGTGGTTTAGGTCGCCGATTTTATAAACCGAGTTAAAATTTGATAATGTGCAATGGACGTGGTTGTGAAGTTACATTTTTCATCGGACCAGTTCTGACAACATGGATGACAGAAATATTCAATTATGACGCACAGCGAAATGCTTACATATCTGTACATAAAGCTAACAAAAATATGCCTTTCTTTCTTTTATGAATGAAGGAAGGAAGGAAGGAAGGAAGGAAGGAAGGAAGGAACGAACGAACGAATTACCGTTTTAACGAAAACTGTGAATGTTGATGCACGTGTATCTTTATGAAAAATATGCAATTTAAAAAAATCTTAAGTTTTTACTGAGGGACTTTACCTGCGCCTATAATCGACGGGTCGACCACCTTGCTACTAGTTGAATATTGTTGTTGTTTTTTTTTTTTTTTTTTTTCGTTGCAAAAAACATCATTAAAATTGCAATTACATAATTGAAAAAGTTGTTTTTGAGCACAAGTCTAATTTTCTATTTCTTTCGAACATTATCTTAATCTGCACTATCTTGCTACAATACGATGCCCCTATCTGTGAAAAAGTCTTTTCATGACAAAACTACATGTGCGTCAAAATTACATACGGATCAGCATGCACAAATGTTAACCCATTCTTTGAGAAACAAAAAATGAAGAAAAAAACATATTTATGTTAATTCGTTTATCATTATTATTATAATAAATATTGATGTTATTTTTATTTTCTGATCCAATCCAATATGATACTGATTTTGTTCGAACAGTACACTTTGTGGGAAAATGTCTTAAGTAGCTATCCCAGGCACGCGCCAGTATTTCGCTGAAGGGCTTGAAAGGCAAGCGTTATAAAAACATATTATAAAGTTTTGACACCTCTCTTAATGACCCGATAAAGTGAGCCGCGTCGCACGCAAACCTGCCTTTGGTGTTTCCAAATTTTGACAAAATCGACATGAATAAAGACAGAAGATAAGTTCATTGCTGAAAAAGCATTTCCCCATTTATGAAAAAAAAATGTACGTTTACAATGTACATTTACAGCAAACACACATTTTGATAGTTACCGCTAAGATCATATAATTATAGGCATTAGTTTTGATATGCAAAACAATGATTTTCTCAATACTGGTTAAGACGGCTGCTAACCTATGAGCCTTCGCGTGAGAAAAAAAAACAGTCTGGTTTTCCGACCAGGACCGACACAAACCGGTTTATTACATTACAGAAGCAAGCTAGAAGCTTGAAATTTCCGATTTAACTGGAAGAGAGGTCAACCTATCTGTGTAGCGAAAACAATGGCGATAAGAGCTGTGCACTTATTAGACAGCGTATCTGCACCTTTGTTTCGGCATGTTAAGAATGTTTGTTTTCTCGCGCATTGGCTTAAAGTGCATATTTTATTCTATTATCATAATCTTAGTAATCAAATAATAATAAGTGTTTTCTGTGGTCTACTTTGAGACGTTAAAATAGTATTTTCGCAATTACTGCAATGCAGATCTGCGTCATTGTTAAATCGCACAACATGTAATTGACGTTTAATATTTGAATTCGTTGCGTTCACAGGCTGTGCGAATTTACAATTATATTTGCTTTAAGTATTTCATTAAACAAATATGATTATGATGAATAGCAATACGAAAATATTTAATTACCAATTATGATAAGATAATCATAAGAATAGAAATATTTTCTATACGTATGCAAATATAACAGAGACATAAGATCATAATGAAAATGTATTTTTCCAAAATATGTGTCATATTTTCTAAATACATCAGGGCCTATTTATTCATTTACATAAAAATATCTATATGAATTACAATATTCTGTCTTTTACAAGTGTGTCATTTCCATATACAGTACATGTATGAGCGATAATCTTCGCCCGCGGCATTATTACCTGGAAGCTTGGTCGGGTCTTATCGGAGCATTTTACGGAGATGCACGGAAAATCAAGGGAGAAAAAAAAATATTTATATTATTTTGCTGAATACTCAAACAGACCATGTTTTCGTTGTGCTACAAAAACAAAAGTTGCACCAGTTGAAAATATATTCTTTCCTCTAAACTAGACCGTTTGTGACGCATAACATTTTTTAACTATTATGTCCTAAACTTGCCGTTGAAGTCATGCACCATGACAATTTTTACCACTTTTTACGGAAATTTCACTATATATTTAATTATTTTGCGCACTACTAGGTTACCTAACCCAAACAGACCATCTTATAATAGTGCTACTACAAAAATTTAAAAACCATGTCAAAGATAAAGAATTGTTCTTTCTAATGCCGTTCGTGATGCAAAAATATCGCAAGAATTAAGAAAGTTATGAAAAGATAAAAAAATATTTCCTATATGCCGTATACAATAAATTGACCAATACCTGTAGACTTGCTAGTACGACTTTTGTCCCCCTTGAAATCAAAGGCTTTACGTAGGTCTATGAATGCCGTGAATACGTTTGTTTTATTTCGAATTAAACTATTTAAGACAAAGACATGGTCTTCACAGGATCTGTTCGATCTAAAACCGTTCTGCTCATCACCTAATATATTATTATTTTCCAAGTATCCTGATAAGCGTTTGTTTATAAAAGAACTATACACTTTGCTCACACACGAGAGTAAACTGATACCCCTATAGTTTAATGGTACGGATTTATCTGACGTAGGATCCTTGTGTATGGGGCATATAATTGATTTTCGCCAGATTGAGGGGATGATACTCGTGTCGAAAATAAGTTGGAACAGTTTATGGAGGACTCCGATCACAGGGGGGAATTTCAGGACTTCGTATGGTATGGCATCATAACCAGTAGAGCTATTGTTTTTTGTATGCATAACTATCCTAGTGAGTTCTTCTATGGTGATGTTTCTGTTAAGTTCTACATTTTCAAGATATAATGGGTCTAGCATTTTGTTTTCAATAAATGTTTTATGGAATTTCGCTCTATCATAATGAACTTCATCAAAATCATCTGTGCTCTCACAGTTATATAGATTCTGGAAATCCGCTTTCCATCGTTCAAATACCCTGTTTTCGTCCGAGATGATACTGCCGTCAGCATCATGTATATGTAACGGAATGGTTCTGTCCTTTCTTGGGCCTAAGCTTTTAATTTTATCCCAGAATTCGTTTGGATTGCCAGTCGACGTAGACTCAATATCGTCCGCTATAGCTTGTCTGTATGAGCGTTCTGATTGGCGTAATAGCTTATCAAAATTAAAACGTGCATTTTTATATTGTCGATGAAGGGCAGTTTTAACAGCTCGTGGCCCCTTGAATTTCACAAAGTCGCGCTCCCTATCTCGCATTGTTTCCCATAAGTTTGTTAAGGCTTCGCTCCAGTATGGCTTGTTTGACTTATAACGTTTACGTGTCTTTTTTATTGGAGTATACATTGGGACGGTCCTGCGCATTTCCAGTGTAATAATGTCACAGAGTTTCGTATACATAGTATCTATTTCGCATTGCGTTTCACGGGCACATTCGATTTGTGAAATAAGTTCGGAAATCGCTAAGGCTGAGTTGACACTTTCCATAAAATTAGGTGGTATTCTTTTCAGTTTAAAACGGGGAGGAGTAAATTGTTCAGTGGCGTTCCCGTTATTCGATATATCATTATTTACTGGGGGTTCAAGGTAGCCGATTTCGAATTCAGTCACAAGAAAACAATGATCCGGTAGCTTACTTCTAGTTCCAATAAGCTGATGCAAATTGAACTCGTTAACAATAGATTCCACAGTTAAAACTTTGAAATATTTACATAAGTGAAAGACATCATGTGGCACACAAATATAGTCGACCGTGGCTCTCCCCTTCTGTGAAATTGATGTGAAATTGTCTAACGAACTATCAAATCTGCCGTTAAGGACACAAAACTTTGAGTCTGTTAGAAATTCACACAGATCATGCCCGTGTTGGTTGATTGTATTGTCTAAACTCTGTCGATCTGGAATTAAATCGAAGTCCCCGGATGTGTCTGACATAGAGCCTAATCTCGCATTTAGGTCCCCGGATACAAAGATGGCGTCACAATCACTGAAAAGGTATATTTGGGATAATATATGTGCGAAGAATCCTTGTGCATCACGACCCCTATTCGACCTCTCTGGGGGTAAGTAACAAGAAAACACGACAAATTTATAGTCTGAGTGTTTATGGGTAAACTGAGCTACTAGCACGCCATCATAGGATTTGTCAACTATTTCAATGTTAAATAAATTGGAAACTGAGTCTTTGACGAGAATACCAACACCACCAGATGCTTTAGGCGCATTTCTATGTATATCAACACGGTTGTGTCCATACCAGGTGTATCCGTTGATTTCGATTTTGTTCTGACCGGCGAGATGAGTTTCACATATAGAAGTAATGTCAGCATTAACGCGCGTGACAAGGGAAGATCTAAGATCATGATTCTCTTTTGTCCAACCACAAACATTTATCTGGGCTAATTTTATAGTCTCATTAGATCGGGAATGGTCCTAGGCATCAGCATCGAATGCTGCTGCCTCTGCACGATTGCCACTACGTGGTTTGATACGGCCATTTGAATCAACTCGGAGTGATCGCCCTTGTGGAAGTTCTTTCAGTATTGCTCTGGCGTTGAGCTCAATCAAGCGTTCAGCGTGTGATTTGCTACTTTTCAGGAAGACATTTTTGAAGACAGTAGAATTTTTCAAGTTCATTTTGTTTCGTAAAACAAGGACTTTCTCGTCAACCGTACCGAAGCTAATTTTCACAAGACCCGGCTTGTTTCTAAACTTTGACGGCAGACGTGCAGCGGCCGTTACCAAAACGTTTTCAGCGACATCCCCACCAATGGCGCCGATCAGCTCACTAGCCTTTGATAATATATTTTCGTCATCAGTGAATTGGAGCCCGCTAGCGATTACCGTGACCTCTGGATCATTTAACGGGTTAAGTTGACCTCGCCTGTGAAATGCCGTTCCGTTCGACAGATCTGCATTCATAGTCCCGTTATCCTGCATAATTTCGATATCGCTCACCCTACCCTGTAGTGACTGAACCGATGAGATCAGGGTATCAATACGACTGGATTCCCGGGCCATATCAAGAGAAAATTCATCTCTCAACGACTTTACTTTTGCATCAATGCTCTCCATCAAGTCATTTCTCAGCTTGTCAATTTTTTTCTCAAACACCCTTTTCAAACTATCTTGCCCCTTTTTCAGATCCTGAACAGTCGACAATAAATCAGTCAAAGTTTTACCGAGTTCACTATCCTGCGTTATAGACATAGCAGGGGAAGGGGAGTTACCACCTGTCGTGGCCATCTTATGTTGTGGTTTTGGTGTATCACCTTCAGAGTCTCTGTCTCTCTTTTTCTGGTTACCTGACATTCCCGGAAACAACGCACATGAAACAATACTTTATATCCATCCACATAATCCAAAATATAACACTAAGTCCAACTTGGTTCTACGTATAAAAGTCAAATTTCTTCACCCACAAACAAAACCCGTCATATTGGAAGTAGTCCCGCGTAGGAATGTATATTACAAAAATTTTCAAAGATCGTCTTCTCTGAAACCACTTGGCCAATCAAAGCCAAATTTTAAAGGAATCATCTATGGGAAGGGGGAATTAATGTGTTTATAAATAATCTAGGTCACATGACCAAGATGGCCGCCATGCCCATATATGGTAAAAACCCTTTAAAATTCTTCTTCTCCTGAACCAATGTACCGATGTCAACAAAACTTGGCATGAAGCATTGGGGACTGATGTACTACAATGTGTTTATAAATTATGACCTTTGGATGACCTTGACCTATTTTACAGCAAGGTCAGCATAGGTCGCCAATGCATTTGAATGGGAAAAACTTTTAAAATGTCATTTAAAGTGAAAGTCTTGCAGGAAATGGGCAGTATGACTGAATATTAATGATTCTGAAAACAATTGGACCCAGGGGCTCATTTGCCTCAGCCCCGGGTCATTATACATGTATATTACCATAATATTCAAACATCTTCTCCTCTGAAACCGCTTGGCCGATCAAAGCCAAATTTCATGTGAAGCATCTATGGAATTGTGGAATTAATATATGTATAAATAATCAAGGTCACATGACCAAGATGGCCGCCATGTCCATATATGGTATAAACCCTTCAAAAATCTTCTTCTCCGGAACCGGTGGACCAATGTCGAAGAAACTTGGCATGAAGCATTGATGACTCGAGTACTACAATGTGTGTATAAAGCATGACCCTGTGATGACCTTGACCTATTTTAAGGCAAGGTCAACATGGGTTGCCTATGTATTTGAATGGGTAAACTGTTAAAATGTCATTTGAAGGGAAAAACTTGTATTGATTATTCTGAAAAAAAAATGGCCCAAGGGCTTCATCTGCCCTTATACTGGGACTATTTTCTATAACAGTCTATATACAGCAGATCTCAGGTGAGCTTTTACAGGACCATTGGTCCTCTGGTTGTTCTTCAGATGCGCGGTTACCTCAGATAGGCTAAAGAAGCTGATTTCTGAATTCGTTAAATTTCTAGCTTAATATTGGCCAAAGATGCATCTGCTAAGATCAATGCTATTCTTTTTAATTCAGCTTGTGACCTCTTTTTTGTATAATGATACTCTATCCTATTAAGAGTTGTGAGATGTCCTTGATGGGCTTCAGTATGTCAGAAAGTCAGTGATTAATGAATAAGAAATCCCACAAACGAAGCTTCAGCGTTTCTTGGGAATTCTGCTCGAAGCATCTGCTCGTGACCGCGATGTTCTTAAATAAACCCATTTTTGACGAATGGATTCTCCCATTATTATCATTTGGGTGAGTCTACTTTCATTTGTAGGGGATTCAGGTGTGATTTAAAATTTTGTTACATTGTTCAATGAAATTCCTCTAAGCAAAGAGAATAGCCCCAGATTTGACGCCGTGTTCCGCGGCGTCACATCTGGGGCCATTCTCTTTGCCTACGTTCCATAAAAGGGACGCCAAGCTTAAATGAGTAAATCACCCAAGTAACTCCCTGTCCGTTGTACATGCAGTATTATACACAATGCATGCTCTATTTAATGCAGAAAGCTTTAGGTTAATTAAAAGTATTTCTAAATAACATGTAACGATTGAATCGGGTTTATCATTTAAAAGGGATGAAGCAATTTGTTAAGGCCTGGCTTAATTGCTCTAATCAGCTATGGGAATTGCTGGCTCGCTAAAAATCAGATCTCGATTTCTTGAACATATTTCGAGCTCAACTCTGCGAAGACAACATAAACAACTTATAAACACTAAAATAGTCGACATTATTTGAAGTTATTATAGTAGGTTCAGATAAAAAAAACTAAACGTTTATTTATTTAAACAAAAAAATAACTATAATTGTTGGTGTCTTAACATATAGGAGTGGGATCAGTTACAGTCTCAGCTCAGTTGTGCATGCAAAATGGAAAACCAGGAGTCGATGCAATTAAATTTAAAGCACCAACACCAGTACCCCCTACAGAGATATGATAATCACCTTTCACATCAGGACCATATTGTACCAGAAGGGGCGATATACCATATAAACGGACGTACCATTATTACTTTTTCAGACACTACGGACATTATTTGCTTATGATGGATTGAAGAAGGACGGATGCACTTAGTACCTGATTTTTTAACCTGGCATGATGGGCTTTTTAGTTTTGTTATATTCGAGAAAAATCAGCAAAATATAATTAGGATTTTTTCTTATTTTTTTCGATATTAGTAACAAATCCTTAACGGAAAGACAAAATGATCTCAGAGGCAACAAGTGCCGCTAATTAACCGAAACAGATTCCTTAATGAGATTTCCATCCATAACCATAATTGATCATCTTTGACTTCCTGTCTTTGACATTATGATCATTGCCATTTCTAATCTATTTTAGGGACAATAAGTATGCTCCAAAAATCTATGATTTTAGCTTTTTTTTTTTCAATTAAATGCGTGATTCGTAATTTAAAAATGGTTAAGTGTTGTTGTACATTGCGATATCTTTGTTATCATACACGAAACCATTACGAAAACATATCCATGCAAATATACAGAGAGTTTCAAAGCTGTTAAAATTGAAAATTTCATTAGAAAATACCCACTATCTATGTTTTGGATTAAAAATAAGAAAAAAATATATACCCTAGTATACCCCAGTTTTACTATATAAAAGTGGGGTATAAAGGGGTATACATTATACGGACATGACGGTGATGTTATCGTGATAATGAGCAAAAACGACTCAAAATGGTAAACAAGCGTCATATGCATATAAAAGGCACCTCATTTGCAGAACCGGTAAAATCACTTGAGCGTAAACATATCATATTTCAGTCAATTTATCTAATTTAGTATTTTGTTACCAAAAGCATTTAATGAACCTTAAATAAATCGGTCATCTGAAAATCTAATAATATTTCTCTTGTTCGTTAAATTTGATTTCGTTGTTATTTTCGATGACAATTTGTTCCAAACTCCACACCATTTATTTCTGAACTTTGAAAGTTTGGATCAACAAAATATTCAAATCCATTAGGATCATGTTTAGCGTGTTTCTCAATGGTTATACCAGAAAAATCATTTTCTAATGAAACTGTAACGAAAGGGGCCCGGATTAAAACAGATTTCTGAAGTGAATATCAACCAAGTGCAATGTTATTTTGTCTCACAATTTTAGCACCACAACCTTAGATTCCATATATGTAATAAAACGTAGAAAATAACCAAAGACCTAGATTCGGTGCAAAACCAATTGTGTATGTGTTACAGCATATAAGCGTGCTGAAGTTTGTATTTGAGCTCTTTAAGCCGAGGTCGAAGTCAATTTGTTGAAGCATTGTTTTTGTAGGCCCAACTATTGAAGCTTATTTACGTTGTACGACATCTTTCCTTGGGTTATTTACCCTAGTTGATCTGTTGGCCTTTTAAACGCCATTGGTGCTCTATATTTAGAAACCTTCAAGGCACTCAGATCTTGAGAACCATTTTATATTTGCCATTCAGCATACGCGTCTAAAGTTAAACAACGAAACTTCGATAATAGAGCAAAACCTCGCATATACCATTTTTACAATAATTGAGAGCTGCAGGCAAAGTAGAAATACGACCTGAAAACAGCACCGTAATTGTATGTCATTAGTGCCAAGCGCTGGTATATACGTTTTACTATCACGCCTCTTTAATACTCTGATGATACCACCTCCTCAGTTGTTTTCTAAAAGTATATAAAATACATTTATACGCTTAAGAAACATAGGAGATTTGTTTTCTAAAACAGTTCTCTTGCTACGAAAGAGATTTCATGGATTCTCTTAACCATGATAATCAAGCTGATGTTATCGAGGCTTTTAATTCCACATCTAGGTACCTCAATGGCCTTTTGAACATTGACAACCCTTATTTTGAAGGTATGGTCAATCAAATTTATCCACCTGAACTTCAGTTGAACAAAGCCAATATCTCAGATACCGAAGCCCCCTTTTTAGATCTACATCTTTCTGTTGCAAATGGATTTGTTTCTTCTAAAATTTATGATATGCGCGATGACTTTGATTTTGATATAGTAAATTTTCCATTTTTGGATGGTGACTTCCTCGTCGTGCTTCTTATGGTGTATACATTTCGCAACTGATTAGGTTTGCTAGAGTCTGCAATCATGTTACAGACTTCAACGCTCGAAATAAATGTTTAACGGCAAAACTTCTCCAACAGGGCTATCGGTATCATAAACTTCGAAAAACCTTTTCTAAATTTTAACGTAGACACTATGAATTGATTTCCAAATATAATGTTGGGTTAAAGACGCTTTTAAGTCAGGGCCTTTCGGAACCTGAATTGTATGGTGACTTGGTTTACAAATTTAAGAAACTTATAGGAATTAATGATTTTTCTTTTCAGTTCAGAAAAATCATAACACGTTACAGACGTATAGGTTATAACTTGAATGTTATGCGACAGTCTGCATGCTTAGATTTTAACCCTATCATGGTTGATAACTATGCTGCCGTCTTTAATTGCACGCCGGTGGGTCGGGCGTCAGACTCTATAATGGCCCCGACTTAAAGCTATTCATTTTAGTTGGTTGAGGTCGGAGCTTCTTGTCTGTTGCTTGGCCCACCGGGGTCCAACTGGTGTTTTTTCTTTTGCTCCGGAGTTAGTAAGTTATTCGGCGCCCAGGGATCTCCATCGTCGGGCAGATTACGCAATCTGTGAGTCCTGGATTTGATTCATCGGGAGGTTTATCGTGATTTATTTGTTTGTTCTTGATGATTCATTGACTAGTTAGAGATTCACCACGAGGACCGAACAACTAACTAAAAGTTATGAACCACTGCAGAAGCTGAGGGTGAGGTTATGGCCATGTAAAACCGGTAACCGGTTTAAGCCCGCCTGTAACTTTTTGTTATTGATCGTTCCAAGGCGATACTTCTGTGGTGGTTCTTTTTGTTTTATGTCTTGGTGTTTAAAATTTTTGTGCTGCTGGCGCCTTATGTATGTTTTCATATTTTTAGTTAAGTTTAGGTAACTGAGTGGCCACCTATTGGGAAAATAGCTGCTCATTCGGCTTACGATATGTTTTCATTGTATAAGTACCTGATTGTTAGTTTGTTTTTTCCCACCTCGGGTTTTGGATTGGGAATCTTTTTTCTGATTGCGCCTTTTCCTGATCTTTGCCTACTTGTACCTTTTTAGAAGCAATACCTGTACAGAGGTTAAAACTTTTCCCAAATAAAGACACTGTACATTATGAGTTAGGTAAGAATTATATCAGCTGGCTAGCCTTCACTCCGCTCCACTTCGGTACCTCGTTCCACTTTCGCTAGGTTGCCTTTAAACTATGATCGAACATATTATGGCCTTTAGTTGCTTTATTTAAGGATGCTTGTGTAAGAAATGTATATGTACGAGAGGTAAATGTCTACAGCTGACACTAAACATGCATTTTGAAACTACACGGAAACAGAAAATATCGACTTTATTTATTTCTACATGTACTTTCAGTTTGATGTGTTCTATTTATAGACGTGTGTAGTGTTTACTTTAAGAAATATGGCATATATATATCATAAACTATGGACTACCAGCAAACATGTATACAGAAGTCATTTTTCTCAAAATCTGAGGCAGCTATACATTATAACTCCCATTACCATCGTCAGAGGTCCTTTGCCTACCGTTTTGTATGTAATTTGCATACTGGTTTGTATGTAATTATGTAATTTGCATACTGGTTTGTATGTAATTTGCATACAGCTTTGTATGCAGTAATTTGCTTACTGGTTTATATGTAACTTGCATACTGGTCTGAAAAATGGCAGCCCTATAAGCCTCAATTAAGAAATCACATGCAAGATTTATTATTATTTAAATCTTATATGAGGCCCTGCCTTAGATGAATTTGAAAATAAGCATCACAAATCGTTTGTTTTTTCTTTTTCATTCATGTATTGAATCCAATACGGAGTGGGAACGTTTCGTTGTTTAGATAAGGTATTTCAATCTCTGTCAATGTGCCCCGTAGCTCCAGAGCTAGCATTGTTATTTGCTGACGTATTCATCACCATTCCTGACTGGCAAACCTGGCGCTACTATGTGTCCGTCACCTACAATCAGACAAAAATGATAGACATCTGGACATCTGATTTATAGCAAATTAGTATGGCATGAGTAGTCACATGACTATGCTTTTCGTTCAGACCCAGAGCGAATATTGCAATTTGGCTGACGTATTCGTCTACATTCCTTACTAGCATACTTGACGCTACCATGTACCCGCAATCATACAATGGTACACGACAATGACACTTTATTGGCGTAGATTGAAATTACAGGTATCAAGATTTGGATTGAAGCATGCATTGCAACTCGGCTGACATGGTTCGTCTCTTTTCCTGACTGGCACACTTGACGCTACCATGTACATGTATTCCGGAATCATCCTGCAAAGTATGAAATGACAGGTGAAATAAAGTTGTAATGACAGGCGAAATAAAGTTGTATACATATATCAGTAGAATAGCCACTTATATCCATATCACGTTTTATTTATTTATTTATTTATTTATTTATTTATTTATTTATTTATTTATTTATTTATTTTTAGCTCACCTGAGCCGAAGGCTCACAAGGTGAGCTTATAGGATGGCCATGATCCGGCGTCCGTTCGTCCGTCCGTCGTCCACAATTTCAAAGATCTTCTTTTTGGCTCCATGTTGCCAAATCTAAAGGGTCACTGACGAGACGAAACCGCGGTATGGCCCATCACCTTTCTCATTAATGTGTTCGCTGCTCTTAAAGGATCTCAGTTTTAATTTTTATTTGCTATTACTGCAGCTGGTGTTGTGCCGTGTGGCGGCCCCAAAAAGTCTCCCCGTACATCATCCATAGTGCAGATTATATTTTCCTTTTGGTCCTTTGAGATCAGCGAGGATATTCTGAGAAATCAGAAATTCATTATCGGTTAAGATTCATTTTCTTACCAATGTTTAATACATTTGGTCCCATTTAGATAAAACTAGTCTTTGTATCGACTACCCAGTTGAAAGTTGCAAAAATCCAGTAATTCTTTTTGGCTCCAAGTTGCCAAATCTAAAGGGTCACTGACGAGACTTATATAGTCGAAACCGCGGTATGGCCCATCCCCTTTCTCAGTAATGTGTTCGCTGCTCTTAAAGGATCTCAGTTTTAATTTTTATCTTCTCTGAAACCGCTTTGCCAATCAAGTTGAAATTTTATGTGGAGCCTCCTTGGGTAGTGGCATTGAAATATTGTTCGCGATATCTTGGTCACATGACCAAGATGGCCGCCACGCTCATATACGGTAAAAACCCTTCACAAATTTTCTTCTCCAGAACCGATGGGCCGATTTCAACGAAACTTGGTATGTAGCATTAGGGACTTCAGCCCACCATAGTTTGATAAAATGATGACCATGGGATGACCGTGACCTATTTTACGGCAAGGTCAAATTTGGTAACATAGGCTTTTACGTTGGAAAAAGTAAAAACAATGGATTTTTTTTTAAAACCATTGCAGCCTGAGGCCTGAAAAGTGGTAGATGCAAACAACTAATGGAGAAGATGAAGGTATGTGATTAATTTAGGTCAAGGTCATCTCTTGAACTTGGCCAGTCTGTCGTCCATACACCTTTTACAAAGACCTTCTTCTCTGAAACTGCTTTGCCAATCAAAGTGAAATTTTAAGTGGAGCGTCCATGGGTAGGGGAGGGGAAAGTTTGATTGTGAAATCCAGGTCACATGACAAAGATGGCCGCCATGCCCATATATGGCAAAAACCAATCAAAAATCTTCTTCTCCAGAACCGGTGGGCCGATTTCCACGATACTTGGTATGTAGCATTGAGGACTTCAGCCCATCATAGTTTGATCAAATGATGACCATAGGATGACCTTGACCTAATTTACGGCAATGTCAATTTTTTAAACATAGGCTTTTACATGGGAAAAGTGAAACTATGGATTTTTGAAAACTGTTGCAGCCTGAGACCTGAAAAGTGGTAGATGCAAACAACTAATAGAGTAGATGAAGGTATGTAATTAATTTAGGTCAAGGTCATCTCTTGACCTTGGCCAGTCTGTCGTCCATACACACTTTTCAAAGATCTTCTTCTCTGAAACTGCTTGGCCAATCAAAGTGAAATTTTATGTGGAGCGTCCATGGGTAGGGGGAACGAAAGTTTGATCGCAAAATTCGGGTCACATGACCAAGGTGGCTGCCATGCCCAACTATGGTAAAAAACACTAAAAAATTTACTTCTCCAGAACCGGCAGGCCGATTTTCGCGAAACTTGGTATGTAGCATTTGGGACTCCAGCCTATCATAGTTTGTTGAAATGATGACCCTAGGATGACCTTGATCTATTTTATGGCAAGGTCAATTTTGGAAACATAGGCTTTTACATGGGAAAAGGCGAAAACAATGGATATTTTGGAAACTGTTGCAGCCTGACACCTGAAAGTTGCTAGATGCAGACAACTAATGGATTCAATGAAGGTAAGTGATTAATGAAGGCCAAGGTCATTTCTTGACCTTGACCCAAGGTCATTTAAATATCAAAATTAAAATTATGTTTTTCTCAGAAATCAATGGATTTGGAAACTATTGCAGCCTGAGACCTGAAACTTTGCAGATGCAGACAACTTATGAAGTCAGTAAAGTTGTGTGAGTATTCAAGGTCAAGGTCATTTCATGATGACTTAATACTCCAAGATCAGGCTTCAAGTGAGCGCTCTCAGAACCAATGATCCTCTAGTTTTGGTTTTCATACAGTTTTAAAATTTATTGAATTTCGTTATTTGCATTGCCTCTAAGACTGATTTTTTCTGACTGGTAGTGTAGGATGGTATCAAATTGGATACTAGAGTATATTGTGTAAGGATAGTGTAAGGATTTACAAATGCATGTACATCAAGGGCTAGGAGCTAGGCTAATGTATCCTGTAACACTAGTCGGCATATGACTTACTGAAAGGAAGTTCGAGATGGCCGTTTTGAAAGACTCGAAAATAACGTCATAACAGATGCATGTAACACAAAAATCACTTCTCATTCAGTAATAGACAATATAAGAGCCTAGTTGCTAGTTTAGAATTCTAAACATCTGGGCCCAGTTGTACAAAATTAACGACATCGTTAAAATTTCAACCATGAATATTACAAAAACACCATTAGTCTGTAAGTTATTTTTTGTTGATAAAATGTGAGAATCCTTTGCCATGAGAACCCTTTGCATGGCAAAGGATTCTCGCATTTCATCAACAAGAATAACAGTGTATTTGCTTATGTAGTCAGCATTTACTTAACGAGTTTTGGTCTGAACGATGTCGTTATGCGTTTGAATGTATTATGTTGTGTTTGAATGTATTATATTGATATGTAGTCGGTAAATAGCTATTCATAGCTAATGTTGTATGTTAAAATACCCGACTTAAAATAAATTTTGACTTTGACTTTGACTTTGCTATCGAAGTTTTGAACAACTGGCCCCAGAAAACGTGCCCTTGAAAAGTATATCCCCTTGAACCCCACTTTCTTTTAGATAAACTGGGGTTTGCAGGGGGCATACCCTTTTTATATTTTTGCTCCAAAACATAGATTTTGGGAACACAGCCTTAACGAAAAATATCATTTTTTCGACAAAATTTCATTGAATCTTCATTTTCATTAGAATCATCACTGCTCTAAAATCAATCAACTTATGGGCTATTATTACCGGATTAATATAAATAATGGGTGTAAAGTTCGTTCCGCAGTTTACCACATGATTTGAAAGCATTTTATAGACCAACACTAATTAAATTAATCATTTTTGCTGTTGTTCTCAGATACAATCTACATCAGGATACCATGTGCGTGCAATGAATACCCGCTTAAACCCCACTTTCACAGCGGTATGCGGGTGTGTGCCTTTTTTCTTATTTTTGGTCTAAACCATAGATTGTGGCGAGGCGGTTCTAATGTGTTCCCACCATCTATGTTTTGAGCAATCTGCAATCTTACATATTAAAATATAATAATTGATTGATTGATTGATTGATTGATGTTTAACGACGCGTCAACCCTAATTGGTCATTAGCGTCTAAAAAGTAAGATGCATAACACATTATTTAGTTCAAAGAAAAATCATGTGATCTGGTAAGAATGAATCAAAGCCACAAATAACCACTCCGACAACAGAACGACAATGCGACCAAACAGAAATGGTATAAATGGAGAAAGGTATAAATATGATTTGTGTTATATATTTATTTTTTGTTAAAAGGTATGTTTGTTTTAAAATCTGATGAAATGTTTCGATTTGTTCTGCTGAAAAAAAAATCTCTGTATATTGTATGGACAAATTTTTTTGTGATGAGCAGTTGAAACGCTATGTAACGTCGAGTTGCTTTACAGATTTATATTTTCTAAGGCTGATATATTCCACAAGTTCGGGAATAATTTGATTTTCTGAAGAATTTGTAAAAAATCACATTTGATTTTTCTTTACAGATTCACAAAACTATTATTAATGAAAAATACGTAGTCCAGCTAGTCTTTATTCATTGAAATATAGAGGATTTTTTTTTGTATTGGTATTCTTGATTTTTCTTGTATACGCTCGTACATGTACTTACCACCATTTTTGTGTAAAACTTCAAGGGTTAGAAAATGGGTGCCAGTGTTTGGTGGCCATTTGCTCATTATCAGGTATTTGAAATTAAACATTTTCACTTTTATCTTTTCAAAAACATCCAAATTAAAGTCTGTTTTTGTCATGTTTTTTACTGTTGAAGCATTAAAATAAATCTATAAGAAAAGAACGGAACGAACTTTCTTAACATCCTTAGCTTTATGTGTCCTAAACTTAAGTTAGAGCTCTTAAATGGCCACCTTGGACGAAAAATAGTAATTTTAATGTTGCTAATTATATGTTGGATGCTTAAGACACTAACAAGGCCGCGCATTAACACGGTTTCTTCGTGTATTTTTTAGTCCCTATCTTTTGACCTGAAAGTCATGATGACTTTGCTGAGCATGCATGTTTCAGGTATCTGATCGATTATTTGGTATCAATAATTATAGTCTTAAGACAAGAAGGCTGTTTAAATATCCCTTGCTAATGAAGAATGTTTTTATAATCTCTTTGTACATGTACCTGAGTATATTTAGAGGACACCGTAACCCTAATTTATGGACCGCAACGTGAGAAAATATACTTTCTGACAATATTTTGAGTATTAGGAATATATTCTCTGAATGTATACAGTATATAATGTTTTGACAGTCTTATAATATTTATTTGACCAGATTATTCAAGTTATTTTGTGAGTTATGACAAAATTTCCATATGTACCCTACAGATGTCATTGTCTACAGATACTGCGTAATGCATTTCTGCATGTACGTTGTAAGAAGTGGATATAAAACTCGATGTAGTTTGTTAATTAAATCTGGTGAAGCGTAGACAGAACATATTACGCAAACTTGCCCATGCAATAAACATGTATTTTTGAGCTTTAAAAATTGAAAATTTTCGGCTGAAAAAAATTTGATATGCTTCTAATTTTTGCTTAAAACATAGATTGTGGGTACTCGTTAGAACCGCCTCAGCAAGGCGGTTCTAACTAGTACCCACAATCTATGTTTTGGAGCAAAAATAAGAAAAAAGGTATACCCCTGTATACCCCAGTTTGCTCTATAAAAGTGGGGTTCAGTGGGGTATACTTTTCATGGACATGTTTTCCTGATGATATCGTATAGATAGAAGCATATCATCCTTACAATTAATCTGTTGAAGTTATCCTGTCTACTTCTGCGATTATGTGGTTGCTATGGTTACGGTTTAATGATATGTATATATAGGAAAAATAAGGATGATAATGGACTAAACAAGGGCGGATAACTCCAAATATTGCAATAATTTCATTTCAAAACTCATTTATTGGGTAGCCCAGAGTTCAAAGATTACAAATGCAGTGTTATTTCTGAATCATGCATTACATTATGTTTCGGCCTTTGAGCAGTTTCCTACTAGTAACGTCAGAATGTCTGGAGTCATACGAAATAAACAAATCGTAAGCCGAGTGAGCAACTATTTCCCAAAAGGCGGCCACTCAGTTACCCGAACTTAACTAAAACCATGAAAACGTTCAAACAACACAAAACTCGACTCCAAAACATAAAACAAATAGAACCACAGCAGAAGTATCGCATTAGAACTATCAATTCCCACTCCAGAAACCGAGGTGGGAAAACCTTAATCAATAATCAGGTACTTCTATGCATCTGCTAAAGTATTTAACTCAGCTTGTGAACAGTATCTTTTATAATGACACACTATTCTATTAAGAGTTGTGAGAGGTCGTTGTCTGGCTTCAGTATAACATCACTTACCTTTATGTCTTAAACTTAAGAGCATTTAAATGACCACTTTGAACCATGTAAGGTCGTTGTCTGGCTTCAGTATGTCAGAAACTCAGAGATTTATGAATAAGGAATCCTCAAATGAAGCGTTACTAGAAATTCTGCTTGAAGCATCCGCTCGTGACCGAGGTGCTCTTTAATTAATCACCAAAGTAACTCCCTATTCTCGTTGTACATGGATTGTACTCGATACATACTTGATTCAATGCAGAAAGCTTTAGCGTAAAAAGTTCTAAATTACATTTAACGATTGATTTGGTTTATCGTTTAAAAAGTGTCTAGAAATGACGTTGAAGCAATGTTTCAAGACTTGGCTTAACTGCTTTAATGAGCTATGGGAATTGCTGGCACGCGAAAAAATCAGATCTCGATTTCTTAACATATTTCGAGCTCAACTCTGCGAAGACAACATATCAACAACATATTAGCACTAAAAAGGCCGGCATTATTTGAAAATCTTCAGGTAGGTTCAGATAATAAAAGAAAAAAAAAATATCTATCATTTTTTTGTCAACAAATCAACAATTATTGGTGTCTTAACATTCAGGAGTGGGATCAATTTCAGTCTCATCTCGGTTGTGCATGAAAATGTAAAATACAAAAATACGTACTAGCAGACGATGTAATTAAATTCAAAGCGCAAACACTAGTACCCCCTGCAGAGATATGAAAACCACCTCAGTAAAACAATCCTTTGATGTCGGGACCATATTGTACCAGAATATATGATATACCATATAAACAAAAGAGGTACCACTATAACCTCTTCAGAAGCTACGGACACTGCTTGCTGATGATGGATTGAAGAAGGACGGATGCACTACATGTCCATGAAATGTTTACCCCATTAAACCCCACTTTTATATAGCAAAACTGGGGTATGCAGGGGAGCAAAACTGGGGTATGCAGGGGTATACCTATTTTTCTTATTTTTGGTCTAAAACATAGATTGTGGGTACTCGTTAGAACCGCCTCGACGAGGCGGTTCTTATGTGTACCCACGAATCTAAATTTTGAGCAAATATATTAAAACTATCATTTTTTTCTGTTGAAATTTTCAATTTTTTCTTCTGAAAAAAATCTCTGTATATTGCATGGGAAAATTTGCATAATGAGATTGACGGGTGCTGCACTTAGTACCTGATTTTTTAACCTAACATGATGAGCTTATTAGTTTCTGTATTTGCGAACTTTCAACAAAATATTTTTTCCGATGGTATTAACACACCCTTAACGGTCAACTTGAAAAAAAAAAAAAAAAAAAAAAAAAAAAAAAAAAAAAAAAAAAAAAAAAAAAAAATCTCAGCGGCCACAGTTGCAGCTTTTTAACCGACACAGATTCCCTAATGGCGTTTCCTCATACCTATTTTCATCCATAATTTGTCGACGTTGACTTCCTATCCTTGACATTACGATTATTGTCATTTTTACGTCTAGGATAAAAGCAACTGGTCAATTTTAAGTATATTTTAAGAACAAATGGTATGTTCCAAAAATAACAAAAAATGGCTCTAGCGATTTTCAGTTAATTAAAAGGTAAAGTTTGCGGCACCATTGATGTGTATAAAAGTCACTTCTCATACCTAGAAGCCGACCAAAGTAAAATCCTTAAACGTAAACATATCATATCTCAGTCAGTTTATTTAATTTAGATTTTGTAACCAAGAGCATTTAATGAACCTTAATTAGATCGGTCGTCTGGAAATTTCATATATTTCTTTCGTAAACGAATGTTGGTTCGTCAAATTTGTTTTCGTTCATTCTTATTTTCCGTGACAAAATTATCCCAAACGCCAAACTATTTAATTTTGAACCACGACAGTTTGGATCAACACGATATTCAAGTCCAACGGTACTCATGGTTATCGTATTTTTCATATGGTGATACCAGAAAAAATGTTATTTTTGTAATGAAACTGGTATAGAAGGGGTACGGATTAAAACGTTTGTCTTTTACATCAACCATATAGAATATGTATTTAATATGTCTCACCAATTTAGTCATAACCTTACATTTCAGAGATATAAAAGTTAAAGTAGAAAATATCCAAAGAACTAGATGCGACACAAACCGTGTCAGTATATGGTCAAACGCCTGTTAGGCGTGCCAGTTTGCAGCTACATTGTTAAAGCCAATGTTGCAATCAGTTTGATGAAGCATTGTATTTTTTAGACCCAATAACTATTCAAGCTTATATGCGACACCCTTTTAGATCATTGACCCTGTTTGATCTGGTGGCCTTTTTGCAAGTCATTGATGTTCGTTATTTAGAAACCTTCAAGGCGCTCTGGCAACAACTTAATATTTGCCATTCAGTAGTATACGTGTCTGAAGTCAAACATTGACAACATAAGATAACTGAGCAATCCCTATACAGATCTAGAGTGAGCATTGCTGCTTGACTCACGTGTTCGTCGCCATTACTTATCGTCAGTCCTGACGCTACAATTTACCCTACCCGTTACCTAAATCATATAGAATTATAACATGTATGACAAATGCCAAATTGGTATCGTAGGTATCGCGCTACCCCTTACAGAGTTTAGATAAAGAACAATCATCTGGGTGACATGACAGACAAATGTGACGCTATCCTGTACCCAGGACCAGTTCCAGATGGCTATCATTACGAAAACTTGTCCATGCAGTATACAGAGATTATTTTCAGTTGTAAAATTTGAAGATTGTTTTGGAAAACTTTTGATTTTTTTAATATTTGTTTGCCGAGGCGGTTCTCACAAGTACCCACAATCTACGTTTTGGATCAAAAGTACGAAAAATTACCCAAGTTTTACTATACAAAAGTGGGGTTTGAGGGGAATTCATTACACAGACATGTTTTCCTGATGTTTGAGATCAGGAAAATGCGGTGACATACAACTGAAAAATCACCTTTCACCAGACTTTATAACTCATGCCTTCTTTTGAAGAAGCTAAAATCTTGTTAGTACATATGAACCTGAATTATGTTAACCAGTAGAACATTTTTGTTTCTCATTAGAATCAGCATCAATCGATCAGGACTGCTACTAAGGAGAGTCAGTACTTGTTTATTCGTCCCGATAAATGACCATAATTATCGGATCATGCACATACCTTAAGATTAAAGGCTTGAATACTTTGAGCCATACTCAGACAACACTATGAATAACATCAATTACTGGAAATTCATACAAATAGTTAAGACACTGTACAACCAGAGGACCAATGGTCCTATTAACGCTCACCTGAGATCTGGGATATGTGACTTAAGTTGACCTTGCCATAAAATGGGTCAAGGTCATCCCAGGGTCACGATGTATATAAACTTTATAAAGCTCTATTGCCTAATGCTTCATGCCAAGTTTCAAAATCATAGGCCTTCTGGTTCTGGAGAAGAAGATTTTTAAAGGTTTTTGCTATTTATAGCCATGGCAGCCATCTTGGTCATATGAACTTGACCTTATATATAAAATTTCATTCCCTCTTCCTAAAGATGCTGCACATAAAGTTTGGCTTGAATAGGCTTCGCGGTTTCAGAGAATTAGATGTTTGAATATTTTGGTCATATACATGTATATAGCCCCAGGGCAGGGCCAGACAACCCCCTGGGGTCAAATTTTTTTCCATAAACATAAATTTTCTGTCCATTTGAATACCCCCAGCAAGTTTCCCCCATTTAATTACCTTTTACTATTTTTTTCCGATTCGAATGCATTAGCGACCTAAGTTGACCTTGCCGTAAAATAGGTCAAGGTCATCCCAGGGTCATGATTTATACAAACTTTGTAGAGCTCAATTGCCTGCTGCGTCATACCAAGTTTCAAAATCATAGGCCTTCTGGTTCTGGAAAAGAAAATTTTTAAATGTTTTTTCTATTTATAGCCATGGCGGCTATTTTGGTCATGTGACCTTGACCATTTATACAAACTTTCATTTCCTCTTTCTAAGGATGCTCCACATAAAGTTTGGCTTTGATTGGCCAAGCGGTTTCAGAGAAGAAGATGTTTGAATATTATGGTTATATAAATGTATATAGCCCCAGGGCAGGGGCAGACAACCCATGGGCCCAAAATATTTTCATAAACATAAATTTTCTGTCCATTTGCTCATTCCTAGCAACTTTTCTGCCATTAAATGAAATTTTACTAATTTTCCCATGCAAATGCATGGGTGACCTAAGTTGACCTTGCCGTAAAAAAGGTCAAGGTCATCCCAGGGTCATGATTTATATAAACTTTGTAGAGCTCCATTGCCTGATGCTTCATGCCAAGTTTCAAAATCATAGGCCATCTGGTTCTGGAGAAGAAGATTTTTAAATGTTGTTGCTATTTATAGCCATAGCGGTCATCTTGGTCATGTGACCTCGACCGTTTATACAAACTTTCATTCCCCTTTCCTAAGGATGCTTCACATAAAGTTTTGCTTTGATTGGCCAAGCGGTTTCAGAGAAGAAGATGTTTGAATATTATGGTCATATACATGTATACAGCCCCGGGGCAGGGGCAGACAACCCACTGGGCCCAAAATATCTTCATAAACATAAATGTTCTGTCCATTTGCTCATTTCTAGCAATTTTTCTGCCATTAAATGACATTTCCTATTTTTTCCCATTCAAATGCATGGATAACCAAAGTTGACCTTGCCTTAAAAAAGGTCAAGGTCATCCCAGGGCCATGATTTATACAAACTTTGTAGAGCTTCATTGCCTGATGCTTCATGTCAAGTTTCCAAATCATAGGCCTTCTGGTTCTGGAGAAGAAGATTTTTAAATGTTTTTGCTATTTATAGCCATGGCGGCCATCTTGGTCATGTGACCTGGACCATTTATACAAACTTTCGTTCCCCCTTCCTAAGGATGCTCAATATGAAGTTTGGCTTTGATTGGCCTAGCGGTTTCAGAGGAGAAGATCTTTGAAATTGTGGACGGACGGACGACGGACGACGGACGCCGGAGCATGGGTATACTATAAGCTCACCTGTGAGCCTTCGTCTCAGGTGAGCTAATTATGCATAAAAAGAAACAATTTACGTTCAAAACATGTCAGAGATGATATCACAAAAGCTTTGAAAACACAAAATTATATCAATCTACACACACGAACAAGTTTTGCTTAGACCCACTTGAGCTCCATTGTTATTAGTTCTAAGATGCTTCTATCTCACAACTTTCTAAATCCTTGCTTAATTTATTAAGACAGAACAATCCCTCTTCTTTCTAAATCTAAAATTAGAAGCTTCCAGCCATTTTCTACACAGTCCCACTCTATTTGCGTCAGACCTGGTCCTGAGGTTATAAAATTCTTTTCATGCTCAACTCAGATGAGCATGAAGTTTATACTGCTCATAAATATTGAAAATGTCCAGATAAATTGAAACTTCAGTATTCGATCACCAAAGACTGTAATTTATCCCGCTTATAAATACCAGAGGACCATTGGTCCTGAGAACGCTCACCTGAAGCCTGATCTTGGAGTATTAAGTCAACATGAAATGACATTGACCTTGAATACTCACACACCTTTATTGACTTCATAAGTTGTCTGCATCTGCAAAGTATCAGGTCTCAGGCTGCAATAGTTTCCAAACCCAATGATTTCTGAGAAAAACATAATTTTAATTTTGATATTTAAATGACCTTGGGTCAAGGTCAAGAAATGACCTTTGCCTCCATTAATGACTTACCTTCATTGACTCCATAAGTTGTCAGCATCTAGCAACTTTCAGGTCTCAGGCTGCGACAGTTTCCAAAATATCCATTGTATTCGCCTTTTCCCATGTACATGTAAAAGCCTATGTTTCCAAAATTGACCTTGCCGTAAAATAGGTCAAGATCATTCTAGGGTCATCATTTCAACAAACTATGATGGGCTGGAGTCCCAAATGCTACATACCAAGTTTCATGAAAATCGGCCGGTCGGTTCTGGAGAAGAAGATTTTTGAGTGTTTTTTACCATATATGGGCGTGGCGGCCATCTTGGTCATGTGACCTGGATTTCGGGATCAAACTTTCGTCTCCCCTACCCATAGATGCTCCACATAAAATTTCACTTTGATCGGCCAAGCAGTTTCAGAGAAGAAGATCTTTGAAAAGTGTGTATAGACGACAGACTGGCCAAAGTCAAGAGATGACCTTGACCTATTTTAATCACATACCTTCATCTACTCTATTAGTTGTTTGCATCTACCACTTTTCAGGCCTCAGGCTACAATTGTTTTATAAAATCCATAGTTTTTACCTTTTCCCATGTAAAAGCCTATGTTTCCAAAATTGACCTTGCCGTTATATAGGTCAAGGTCATCCAAGAGTAATCATTTTATCAAACTATGATGGGCTGGAGTCCCAAATGCTACATACCAAGTTTCATGAAAATCGGCCAGCCGGTTCTGGAGAAGAAGATTTTTGAGTGTTTTTTAACTTATATGGGCGTGGCGGCCATCATGGTCATGTGACCTGGATTTCGGGATCAAATTTTCGTCTCCCCTACCCATGGATGCTCCACATAAAAATTCACTTTGATTGGCCAAGCAGTTTCAGAGAAGAAGATCTTTGAAAAGTGTGTATGGACGACTGACTGGCCAAGGTCAAGAGATGACCTTGACCTAAATTAATCACTTACCTTCATCTACTCCATTAGTTGTTTGCATCTACCACTTTTCAGGCCTCAGGCTGCAATTGTTTTAAAAAATTCCATAGTTTTCACTTTTTCCCATGTAAAAGCCTATTTTCCAAAATTGACCTTGCCGTAAAATAGGTCAAGGTCATCCAAGGGTCATCATTTTATCAAATTATGATGGGCTGGAGTCCCAAATGCTACATACCAAGTTTCATGAAAATCGGCCAGCCAATTCTGGAGAAGAAGATTTTGTAGTGGTTTTTACCATATATGGGCGTGGCGGCCATCTTGGTCATGTGACCTAGATTTCGGGATCAAACTTTCGACTCCCCTACCCATGGATGCTCCACATAAAATTTCACTTTGATTGGCCAAGCAGTTTCAGAGAAGAAGATCTTTGAAAAGTGTGTATGGACGACAGACTGGCCAAGGTCAAGAGATGATCTTGACATAAATTAATCACATACCTTCATCTTCTCCATTAGTTATTTGCATCTACCACTTTTCAGGCCTCAGACTGCAATTGTTTTAAAAAAAAATCCATAGTTTTCACTTTGACCATGTAAAAGCCTATGTTTCCAAAATTGACCTTGCCGTAAAATAGGTCAAGGTCAACCCAGGGTCATCATTTTAGCAAATTATAATGGGATGGAGTCCTAAATGCTACATACCAAGTTTCATGGAAATCGGCTCACCGGTTCTGGAGAAAAAGATTTTTGAAGGATTTTTACTATATATGGGCGTGGCGGCCATCATGGTAATGTGACCAAAATATCGCGAACAAAATTTCAATGCCACTACCCAAGGAGGCTCCACATAAAATTTCAACTTGATCAGCCAAGCGGTTTCAGAGAAGAAGATCTTTGAAATTGTGAACGACGACGGACGACGACGACGGACGGACGGACGCCGGATCATGGGTAAACTATAAGCTCACCTGTGAGCCTTCGGCTCAGGTAAGCTAAAAACCTGCAAACAGACTTTTTAAACCAACAACAACTTGCTAATGAAGTAAACCATTAGAATCTCATTGTACCTGAGTAAATGTTAGGGCACCGGTTCCAAACATTATATGTATAGTTTAGATGAACTTTAGCAGAACATCATAGAATTGTGATCAGTGAAATATACTGAGGCTATTCGTAACCGTACAATGTAACCTGCTTGTTTTAGACGAAGCAAGTTTTAGATGAAGCAATTGCAAAAAAGAGCAAAAACAACTCATTAGAAAGAAACAACAAGGACGTATTTATGTTTGATTCCGTTGATATCGCCGTAAGACAAACATTCTATGGCTGTATAAGGCGTCGCGATAATAACATATAGCTCATTATCAACAAGATGTACTTTCTTCTTTGAAGAAACGTAAACCTGTCTTGACTTTCCCTCCTGTAATCCTCCATAGATAACTTTGTTTGGAAGTCGCTCATCAGATATTTTTATAACATAGCCAGTCCATCTTAGCTGTGTTTGATTTAAGACTGTATGCATGCTTTGCATCCCTGCTTTCTTCAGGACCTCTGTATCTGGAATCTTGTCCTGCCACTTGATTTTAACAGCTTTCACAAACAGTGTAAGTGAAAATTGTTAAAAATGTACAAGTAGGCAATGATCAGGATAAGGCGCAACCAGAAAGAAATTCCCACTCCAAAACCGGAGGTGGGAAAAACAAATTGACAATAAGGTATCTATACTAAGAGAGCATATTGTAAGCCGGCTGATCAGCGTTTTCCCAATAGGCGGTCACACAGTTACCCGAACTTAACTAAAACTATGAAAACGTACATGTACATAAGGTTCAAACAGCACAAAAATCGACTCCAAAAATAAAATAAATAGAACCACAACAGAAGTATCGCATTGGACCGATCAGTAATATAAAACATCTGGGGGCTTAATCCAGTTTTACAGGGCTCTTACTTCGCCCCGGATCTTCTCAGTGCAGTGGTTCACAACATTTAGTCAGTTGTTTGGTCTTCGTGGTGAATTTCTAACTAGTCAATGAATCATCATGAACAAACAAATAAACTATGATAACCATCATTATGAATCATAAACGAGGACTCACAGATACAGTAAGCTGCCCAACGATGGAGATCCCTGGGCGCCGAATAACTTACAGAAATCCGGAGCAAAAGAAAAACATCAGTTGAACCCCTTTGAGCCAAGCAACAGACAAGAGGCTCCGGCCCTAATCAACTAAAATGAATAGCTTTAAGTAGGGCCATCATAGAGTCTGTCGCCCGACCCACTGCCGTGCAATCTAAGAAGGTAGCGTAGTTATCATACATGATTGGGTTAATATCTTAACATGCAGACTGTCGCATAACATTTCAGTTACAACACCCTATACGTCTGTAACGTGTAATGATTTTTATGAACTGACAAGAAAAATAATTCCTTCCTTTAAGTTTCTTAAAATCGTAAACTTAGTCACCATAAAGTTATGGTTCCGAAAGGCCCTCACGTAAAAGCGTCTTTAGCCCAACATTAAATTTGGAAATCAATTTATAGTGTCTGCGATAAAATTAAAAAAAAAATCGAAGTTTATGATACCGATAGCCCTGCTGGAAAAAGATGGCTGTTAAACATTTATTTCGCACGCTGGAGTCCGCAACATTATTGCAGACTCTAGCAAACCTAATAAGTTGCGAAATGTATACACCATAAGAAGCACGGTGAGGAACGTCACCATCCAAAACAGAAGTATCGCATTGGACCGATCAGTAATATAAAACTTCTGGGGGCTTAATCCGGTTTTACAAAATCAAAGTCATCGCGTTTATCATAACTACTTTAACAATTATATTTTAAGGACAATTGTCAAACATCTATTTTGGTCCCTTTAAGTTAGAATTTTTCAACAGATATGCCATTCCTAGTAGGAGCTTGTCGATTCTTTGACATTCTAGTTTATAAATGCGAAGCGTAGACCAATCTTTTTGATAAAGCTTATACGTATTTCATAAATTATCGGGGATAGGCTGGTGTGCTCTTTCGGTATATATGCTGATCTTTATCTCCGAGTGCCTAAGATTGGTTAGGTTACGACACTTTTATACTTGTTTTGTTGTCAGAGATACAATGTATCATATAAGTACAATCTCTGACATACTGCGACAGGGAGTCGACTCTTTGGCTCAGTGGTTAGAGCATTGGATTTCTACCCCGGCGATTAGGGTTCGAATCCCATCAGGGACGTGGGATGTTTTTCAAGCTATGCATCATCTCTTATTTACGAATTTTCATATTCGTAAGTTGGGGGCTCGTCCGGGATGGACCATTTGAGTCATTCAGTCATAAAAATGACATTCTCGTAATCATAAATGATTACTTTCTCGAAAGGGGGGTGTGTTATGTCCCATTGCACCACTCATTTATTCTAGATCACATGATGCATAGCTTCTATAAATAGTACAGCTATTCGATACATTGTATCATATAGGTACAACCTCTGACATACTGCGTCAGGGAGTCGACTCTTTGGCTCAGTGGTTAGAGCATTGGATTTCTACCCCGGCGATTCGGGTTCGAATCCCATCAGGAACGTGGGATGTTTTTCAAGCTATGCATCATCTCTTATTTATGAATTTTCATATTCGTAAGTTCTGGGTCTAGCTAATAAAATTAAAACTAAGATCCTTTAAGAGCAGTGAAGACAAGCCATGTTCTGCTTGCGGGTGTGTCAGGTGGTTTTTCCCCGGGTACTCTGGTTTTCGCCCCACCTATCGATTGATTCGTCTCGATATGAGTGAAAAAGCTTGAAAGGGACGTAAAACTGAATCAAAAAAAAAAAAAAAAAAAAAAAAAAAAAAAAAAAAAAAAAAAAAGCAGTGAACACATTAATGAGAAAGGGAATTGGCCATACCGCGGTCTCGACTATTAAAGTTTCGTCAGTGACCCTTAAGGTTTGGCAACATGGAGCCAAAGAGAATTACTATAATTTTCAACTTTCAACTGGGTAGTCGATACAAAGACTAGTATTATCTAAATGGGACCATGTAAAAGCCTATGTTTCCAAAATTGACCTTGCCGTAAAATAGGTCAAGGTCAACCCAGGGTCATCATTTTAGCAAATTATAATGGGATGGAGTCCTAAATGCTACATACCAAGTTTCATGGAAATCGGCTCACCGGTTCTGGAGAAAAAGATTTTTGAAGGATTTTTACTATATATGGGCGTGGCGGCCATCATGGTAATGTGACCAAAATATCGCGAACAAAATTTCAATGCCACTACCCAAGGAGGCTCCACATAAAATTTCAACTTGATCAGCCAAGCGGTTTCAGAGAAGAAGATCTTTGAAATTGTGAACGACGACGGACGACGACGACGGACGGACGGACGCCGGATCATGGGTAAACTATAAGCTCACCTGTGAGCCTTCGGCTCAGGTAAGCTAAAGACCTGCAAACAGACTTTTTAAACCAACAACAACTTGCTAATGAAGTAAACCATTAGAATCTCATTGTACCTGAGTAAATGTTAGGGCACCGGTTCCAAACATTATATGTATAGTTTAGATGAACTTTAGCAGAACATCATAGAATTATGATCAGTGAAATATACTGAGGCTATTCGTAACCGTACAATGTAACCTGCTTGTTTTAGACGAAGCAAGTTTTAGATGAAGCAATTGCAAAAAAGAGCAAAAACAACTCATTAGAAAGAAACAACAAGGACGTATTTATGTTTGATTCCGTTGATATCGCCGTAAGACAAACATTCTATGGCTGTATAAGGCGTCGCGATAATAACATATAGCTCATTATCAACAAGATGTACTTTCTTCTTTGAAGAAACGTAAACCTGTCTTGACTTTCCCTCCTGTAATCCTCCATAGATAACTTTGTTTGGAAGTCGCTCATCAGATATTTTTATAACATAGCCAGTCCATCTTAGCTGTGTTTGATTTAAGACTGTATGCATGCTTTGCATCCCTGCTTTCTTCAGGACCTCTGTATCTGGAATCTTGTCCTGCCACTTGATTTTAACAGCTTTCACAAACAGTGTAAGTGAAAATTGTTAAAAATGTACAAGTAGGCAATGATCAGGATAAGGCGCAACCAGAAAGAAATTCCCACTCCAAAACCGGAGGTGGGAAAAACAAATTGACAATAAGGTATCTATACTAAGAGAGCATATTGTAAGCCGGCTGATCAGCGTTTTCCCAATAGGCGGTCACACAGTTACCCGAACTTAACTAAAACTATGAAAACGTACATGTACATAAGGTTCAAACAGCACAAAAATCGACTCCAAAAATAAAATAAATAGAACCACAACAGAAGTATCGCATTGGACCGATCAGTAATATAAAACATCTGGGGGCTTAATCCAGTTTTACAGGGCTCTTACTTCGCCCCGGATCTTCTCAGTGCAGTGGTTCACAACATTTAGTCAGTTGTTTGGTCTTCGTGGTGAATTTCTAACTAGTCAATGAATCATCATGAACAAACAAATAAACTATGATAACCATCATTATGAATCATAAACGAGGACTCACAGATACAGTAAGCTGCCCGACGATGGAGATCCCTGGGCGCCGAATAACTTACAGAAATCCGGAGCAAAAGAAAAACATCAGTTGAACCCCTTTGAGCCAAGCAACAGACAAGAGGCTCCGGCCCTAATCAACTAAAATGAATAGCTTTAAGTAGGGCCATCATAGAGTCTGTCGCCCGACCCACTGCCGTGCAATCTAAGAAGGTAGCGTAGTTATCATACATGATTGGGTTAATATCTTAACATGCAGACTGTCGCATAACATTTCAGTTACAACACCCTATACGTCTGTAACGTGTAATGATTTTTATGAACTGACAAGAAAAATAATTCCTTCCTTTAAGTTTCTTAAAATCGTAAACTTAGTCACCATAAAGTTATGGTTCCGAAAGGCCCTCACGTAAAAGCGTCTTTAGCCCAACATTAAATTTGGAAATCAATTTATAGTGTCTGCGATAAAATTAAAAAAAAAAAAAAAATCGAAGTTTATGATACCGATAGCCCTGCTGGAAAAAGATGGCTGTTAAACATTTATTTCGCACGCTGGAGTCCGCAACATTATTGCAGACTCTAGCAAACCTAATAAGTTGCGAAATGTATACACCATAAGAAGCACGGTGAGGAACGTCACCATCCAAAACAGAAGTATCGCATTGGACCGATCAGTAATATAAAACTTCTGGGGGCTTAATCCGGTTTTACAAAATCAAAGTCATCGCGTTTATCATAACTACTTTAACAATTATATTTTAAGGACAATTGTCAAACATCTATTTTGGTCCCTTTAAGTTAGAATTTTTCAACAGATATGCCATTCCTAGTAGGAGCTTGTCGATTCTTTGACATTCTAGTTTATAAATGCGAAGCGTAGACCAATCTTTTTGATAAAGCTTATACGTATTTCATAAATTATCGGGGATAGGCTGGTGTGCTCTTTCGGTATATATGCTGATCTTTATCTCCGAGTGCCTAAGATTGGTTAGGTTACGACACTTTTATACTTGTTTTGTTGTCAGAGATACAATGTATCATATAAGTACAATCTCTGACATACTGCGACAGGGAGTCGACTCTTTGGCTCAGTGGTTAGAGCATTGGATTTCTACCCCGGCGATTAGGGTTCGAATCCCATCAGGGACGTGGGATGTTTTTCAAGCTATGCATCATCTCTTATTTACGAATTTTCATATTCGTAAGTTGGGGGCTCGTCCGGGATGGACCATTTGAGTCATTCAGTCATAAAAATGACATTCTCGTAATCATAAATGATTACTTTCTCGAAAGGGGGGTGTGTTATGTCCCATTGCACCACTCATTTATTCTAGATCACATGATGCATAGCTTCTATAAATAGTACAGCTATTCGATACATTGTATCATATAGGTACAACCTCTGACATACTGCGTCAGGGAGTCGACTCTTTGGCTCAGTGGTTAGAGCATTGGATTTCTACCCCGGCGATTCGGGTTCGAATCCCATCAGGAACGTGGGATGTTTTTCAAGCTATGCATCATCTCTTATTTATGAATTTTCATATTCGTAAGTTCTGGGTCTAGCTAATAAAATTAAAACTAAGATCCTTTAAGAGCAGTGAAGACAAGCCATGTTCTGCTTGCGGGTGTGTCAGGTGGTTTTTCCCCGGGTACTCTGGTTTTCGCCCCACCTATCGATTGATTCGTCTCGATATGAGTGAAAAAGCTTGAAAGGGACGTAAAACTGAATCAAAAAAAAAAAAAAAAAAAAAAAAAAAAAAAAAAGCAGTGAACACATTAATGAGAAAGGGAATTGGCCATACCGCGGTCTCGACTATTAAAGTTTCGTCAGTGACCCTTAAGGTTTGGCAACATGGAGCCAAAGAGAATTACTATAATTTTCAACTTTCAACTGGGTAGTCGATACAAAGACTAGTATTATCTAAATGGGACCAAATAATTTTGCACATTTTAACAAGAAAACTCACCTTTTGTTCTATTTAAGTTTCAAATTGCCATATTTATTTTACTCGTAATTCGTAAGATCAAGGGGGGGGGGGGGAGGGGGCGGCAGATTAATGTGGCGTCAGTTGAATGATAAACACTGCTTAGAAAAGATTATCAAAAGAGTTCAATAAAATAATATCGAAGTTTAGTCTTATCAGAGTCTTCTTTGTACATAACATTATTTCTTCCTAGCTACAAGTCGGTGATTGTGTACTGAGTCTATTGAAGCAAACATCAATTAAAAATATGGAACAAACCAAAGATAGACGAGATGTCACGTAATATGCATCGTGTTCTTAATTAAAGAGACAAGAATAAGAGAGAAAAACATGTCGAATCGGAAACATAAATGAGCCGCCTCATGGGAAAACCAACAATCTGCATAGGCGAAAACAAAGACGCAGATCAGCTTCGCGGTAACCGCGAAGCTGATCAGCGCCTTTGTTTTCGCTACTCGGATAGTACAATTCTTTTTCTACTTAAATCTGAAATTTCTAGCTTCTAGCCATCTTCTGTGCTTGTACAGACTTGTGTCAGACCTGTTCGGAAACCACATTGTTGGTTTTCCCACGAGGCGGTTTAAATATAAACAATAATGTGACAGCTATAGTGATAACTTTGATATTGCGGTTAACATGGAACGTCAATTGCTTAAACTACCATTTGCTCTTGGGAAATTTACCATGCTTAATCATAATCTTACATTAGAGGTAATGTACATATAAACGAGTATTATGATAGTGCGTGACATCCCATTAATGACGATGTACCCCTCGGAGATTCGTTGCTTACCGAAAACCATTATTACTAATATTCTGTATTCAATATTTTCCGTAGTTCAATACAGAATATGACCAATTAATGCAACTTTTGTATGGCAAGAGACAATTCTTGCGTGTAGACAGGCTATATCTTACTGGTTCTAAATGATCTAAGTTTATTATAACCAAAAGCGATCACCATACTGTATATGGAAAAGCATTTTAACTATAAGCATCCAAAACTATTCATGAAGCATCGGGGGCTCACATTGGAAACTACATTACGGATTTGATATGATGATCTGGTATACTAACCCTTTAATGCACCAGTCACGTGTAAACACTACCCCCCACCTACGGGGAAGGGCGGGTATTTTGACTTTTTAGCTTTCAGTGTCATGCTATAAGCCCCACCCCCAGGTGGCGAACCGGAGGTCAAAAGTTTGCTCTTTGCCCCGCCCTTAGCAATAGAAAACCTCCCTGGGGTAAGGATCCAAATGTCAAAAGCCTGTCATTTCCCCTGCACTGCGGGGACACTCAAAAAAGTAATTGCCCCACCCTTTAGCTCGGCTTTCCCCCACGCTTCCCCGTAGGTGTGTGGGAGGGGCAGTGGTTACAAATGACTGGTGCATTAAGCACGTTATTTCAGCAATCGAATATCGAAAACCGTTATCAAACGTACAGGTAATGTGACTGACCCACACTCGTTGCCTCTCGATTTGTACTGATAACCTTTACCCGTTGTCAACGGCGAAATACGGCATGCACAAGTGTTCTTGGTATATTTTACGGAATGTCATGTTTTATTGACCTAAGGGTGATTATCTATAAATCGTTCATAGATCTTAGGAAACCGTTATAAACAAAGAATATCGACTCACCCGCGTTTTAGGATTTACAGGTATGACGTACATGTATATACTGCAAACTTTTAGATATAATTGCTTATGTCAATATGCAACACTACCCCGAGTTTTAGAGTTCACATCTACTGATAGCATTTATTTACCGTTATTTACCTGTTTGTGCGAAAAATGGTAAAATCTTTAAAGTTATTACCATGCATTTATGAATTGACTGTAAATGTTTCGGTTTGTTTATTATGTAGTCGTTACAAGTGTATACTGAAAACTTAATTGCACCTCCATTAATGATTGGAAGGTGTCAATAGACTTATTTTATATTTAAAACTTCTACCAAGACTTTGCATCGGTGCGAAAATCTGAACCTTGTGCGAAAACTTCTTATCAATGCGAAAATCTAACCCTTTTGCCAAAACATCGGATCAATGCGAAAATCTAAACTCTACCAAAACTTCGTATCGATGCGAAAATCTAAACCTTCTGAAAAAAAAAAAAAAAAAAAAAAAAAAAAAAAAAAAAAACGGATCAATCAATGTGAATATCTGAACCTTCTGCCAAAACTTCGGATCAATGCCAATATCTAAACCTTCTACCAAACCTTCGGATCGACTCTAAAATTCTGCCAAAAACTTTGTACTGATGCGAATATCTAAACCTCCTGCCAAAATTTCGTATCAATGCGAAAATAAACCAAATCTGCAAAAAACATCGGATCAATGCGGATATCTAAACCGTCTGTAAACGCTTCGAATCAATGCGAAAATCTACACCTGCAAAAAACGTCGGATCAATGCGAAAATCTAAACCTTCTGCAAAAACTCCGAATCAACGCAAAAAATCTAAACCTTCTGCCAAACATTCGGTTCAGTGCAAAAATCTTGAGCAAGACACACGTCACGTGTTTTAGACTCTCGCGAGACATACTTTTACTGCAGTTCCAATTTCAGGTTATGCTATGATTATCTTTACGTATTCTGCACTGTAAGAACTTTCAAAAGTGTGAATTAAACTATAAAACGTCAAGTGTTTAATTAAACACTGTGTCAAAATTGTTTCGACAACGTACTGAAAAACATGTTTTTAAAAGACCAGAGGACCAATGGTCCTGTAAACGCTCACCTTAGGGGCATTGTTTGCACAGACATCAACACCAATTATAGCCATTTCATCAGGAAAACATGTATAATGTTTACCCCCTTGAACCCCATTTTTATATAGCAAAACTGGGCAATGCAGGGGTATACCTATTTTTCTTATTGTTGCTCCAAAACATAGATTGTGGGTACTCGGCCAGGCGGTTTTAACGTGTACCCACAATCAATGTTTTGAACAAAAGTAAGATTGAAAATATTGAAATTTAGCTATAGAAAATTTTCAATTTTTGCATCTCTAAAAGATCTATGATTATTGCATGGACATGTTTTCGTGATGGCAAGTCTGAATGTCCAGTCGTGTGTCGTCACCTTGTATAGATTGACATGTTCACCTTTCTATTTCAAAACGAGCCTTAAATTTAGTTGTGTGGGAGGAGAGGGAGTGTGGCCAAGTGTTTAAGAGCAATGATTTCATGAACTTATTTTAACTATTCGATCATCTCACTGCTGTGTCTGGTGTGGGTTCGAACCCAACACAGGGCGCATGTGAGAGAAGCCAAGTTCTGCTTAGTGTTTTTCTCGGCTCGGGGATCTCTGGTTTTCGCCCCACATACTGATAGGCCCGTCTCGTACGAGGTGAAATAATCCTGAAAGGGGAATAACAAAGCTAAATAGAATATATTTATTGACACAGATAATACACACTGGAAATAAGTAACATCACAAGACTTTGATTCCAAAATTCTCCCAATAAACCTTAACACCAGCCTGACGCTTCCACCTCAAGAATTTGATAAAGATAGTCATAAGTTTGGTCTTCTCAGTCTAGAAATTCCGGTGAGGAACTTGTTTTAATGAGGAATTCCGTTGATAATTCTGACAAGTGGGGGTCTTAGTAAGTACAAGGGGGGTCTTACTACTAATTGTATACATCAGGACAAAATTCAGAAGCCTCCGTGGTGCAGTGGTTATGTCACTCGCCTTGTAAACCAGGGGTCGCAGGTTCGATCCCGGGCTTCTCCAGTCTGTCGGATGGGACTATAAACCGAGGTCCTGTCTCCATATGACCTTAGCTGTTGGTGGGACGTAAAACCCCAATCAATCAATAAATCAATCAATCAATCAGGACAAAATTCAAGTCAACGGATACTGTACTTTGGAAGCTACGTTGGTATAGCTCGATTTCTGACCTTCGACGTGTCAAAAGATCGACGAGTCTACTTAGTAGCACGTGAAAGGATAGTAGAAATACTTACAAATACTTACTGTACGTGCAACCGAAGTGTAAAACTTGGGGGCATGGCGTATTTATTTACCTTTCACGTGCTACTTCATGAATTCGTCGATCTTTTGACGCGTCTGAGGTCAAAGTTGGGCTATAGATACAGACAGTAATTATGTGAGTATTCAAGGTTGATGTTATTTTTGACCTTGACTAAATGTCATTTTACAAAGACCAAAATTCAGGTGAGCTTTCTCAGGACAATTGGTTATCTGGTTTTACATGAGCTTTGGTTCTACCGAAAAGGACCACATTCCCGATCATTGCTCCGTCTGCTCACTTTTACAGATGCATAAGTAGACATTGTCATGGATGAAATTGAAATGAACAAGTAAATCGGATTATCACTTTTATTTAACAAAATTAATAACAACATCAATATCACTTTGTTTCAATATGACAATATCCTCATGTGCATGGAATGTTATGCAATTTGTATGAAGATGATTTTACGGTCTGATATGAAGGGGTTAGTGCAAAAAAATAATCTAAATCTATTTTATAAGTTTCGAGTTAAACACGAAATAAAAACATAAAATATTGACAAATGTTTGACAACCGTTTGAAAATAATACCAAAATTATCGGTCTTACTAAATAGGTTAAAACGCTAAAACTGTCATGACATTTTGGTGAAAGATATGAAAGGAAATTAAGAACAACTAATTGCAAATGTCACAACAACAAAATGTATTTTTTTTAAAAAAGCATCACAGACTATACATGTATGTCATGTATATCAGAATGTATCTTTTTATTTGTTGAATGAAGAGCCACCAAACAATTTGACAAAAGTAGACTTATACATGTTTTTGCACTAAACAATCCATATGGTTAATGGCAAATGAATGTGCACAAAGTACTGGTTTATTACCACTGAATGGTTTGAACAGGAACAGTTTTTATAGTGACTAACCGTTCCGGCATAGCATCAGGTGTTTACTGTTGATGGAAATAAATTATCAAAATCAAATCAAGTCATCTGTAGACAGTTTTCACTTTATAGCAATCAACAAAACAATAAAATATATAAAATTTATTAAACAGTTCATGTGATTCCTTAAGCACACACGTGTGATACTGTTGTCAGCTGCCCATTTTTGTATGCCCAAATGATAAGTGTTTGCATTTTACTCACAAGCATTACAAATGTACAGTGACCGCATTGTTTATTGTCACCATTGTCCCGTCTTTTAAAACTGTTTAGTGAACGGAACACTGAACCTAAATGACATATGCCGCGACATTTTTACAAAATGACATTATACCTCTAAGTAACTAGAGGACCATTGGTCCTGTAGCTCACCTGAGAGATTATCACATTGTAAGCTCATGAGATTTAAATTAATTGAGAATCGACCAATAAAAGTCTATGCATGGACACTATTGACCCCCGGGGCATGGCCAAATTTGACCCAGGGGCATGACTGGCACAATTTATAATGGGGACTACCAAACATTGCTACATACAAAATATAGAAGCTCTGGGCCTTTTGGTTTCAGAGAAGAAGATTTTTTTAGTTTTTCCCATTGTAAGTCTATGGAGACTATCTACCCCCGGGGCGTGGCAAAATTTGACCCCAGGGGCATGGCTGGCACAATTTATGTAGAGGACCATTAGCCATTGCCACATACAAAATATCAAAGCTGTGTTCCCTGTGGTTTCAGAGCAGAAGATTTTTGATTTTTTTCCCATAGCAAGTCTATTGAGACTATCAACCTCCGGGGCCTGGCCAAATTTGACCCCAGGGGCATGAATGGCACAATTTGTGTAGAGAACCATTACCCATTGCTACATACTAAATATCAAAGCTGTGGGCCTAGTGGTTTCAGAGAAGAAGATTTTTTTAGTTTTTCCTATTGTAGGTCTATGGAGACTATCCACCCCCGGGGCGTGGCCAAATTTGACCCGGGGACATGATTGGCACAATTTATGTAGAGGACCATTAGCCATTGCCACATACCAAATATCAAAGCTGTGGGCCCTGTGGTTTCAGAGAAGAAGATTTTTGAAATTTTTCCACATAGTAAGGTTATCGAGACTATCAACCCCCGGGGCGTGGCCAAAATTGACCCCAGGGGCATGAATGGCACAATTTATGTAGAGGACCATTAGCCATTGCTACATACCAAATATCAAAGCTGTTGGCCTAGTGGTTTCAGAGAAGAAGATTTTTTTAGTTTGTTTCCTATTGTAGGTCTATGGAGACTATCGACCCCCAGGGCATGGCCAAATTTGACCCCAGGGGCATGATTGGCACAATTTATGTAGAGGACCATTAGCCATTGCCACGTACAAAATATCAAAGCTGTGGGTCCTGTGGTTTCAGAGAAGAAGATTTTTTTTCCCATAGTAAGTCTATGGAGACTATCAACCCCCGGGGCGTGGCCAAATTTGACCCCAGGGGCATGAATGGCACAATTTATGTAGAGGACCATTAGCCATTGCTACATACCAAATATCAAAGCTGTGGGCCCTGTGGTTTCAGAGAAGAAGATTTTTTTAGTTTTTCCAATTGTAAGTCTATGGAGACTATCAACCCCCGGGGCGTGGCCAAATTTGACCCCAGGGGCATGAATGGCACAATTTATGTAGAGGACCATTAGCCATTGCTACATACCAAATATCAAAGCTGTGGGCCTAGTGGTTTCAGAGAAGAAGATTTTTTTAGTTTTCCCAATTGTAAGTCAATGGAGACTATCCTTCCCCGGGGCGTAGCCAAATTTGACCCCAGGGGCATGGCTGGCACAATTTATGTAGAGGACTATTAGCCATTGCCACATACCAAATATCAAAGCTGTGGGCCCTGTGGTTTCAGAGAAGAAGATTTTTTTATTTTTTTTCCCATAATAAGTCTATGGAGACTATCGACCCCCCGGGGCGTGGCCAAATTTGACCCCAGGCGCATGAATGGCACAATTTATGTAGAGGACCATTAGCCATTGCTACATACCAAATATCAAAGCTGTTGGCCTAGTGGTTTCAGAGAAGAAGATTTTTTTTAGTTTTTTTTCTATTGTAGGTCTATGGAGATTATCGACCCCCGGGGCATGGCCAAATTTGACCCCAGGGGCATGATTGGCACAATTTATGTAGAGGACCATTAGCCATTGCCACGTACAAAATATCAAAGCTGTGGGTCCTGTTGTTTCAGAGAAGAAGATTTTTTAATTTTTTTCCCGTAGTAAGTCTATGGAGACTACCAACCCCCGGGGCGTGGTCAAATTTGACCCCCAGGGGCATGAATGCCACAATTTATGTAGAGGACCATTAGCCATTGCTACATACCAAATATGAAAGCTGTGGGCCTAGTGGTTTCAGAGAAGAAGATTTTTTTAGTTTTTCCAATTGTAAGTCTATGGAGACTATCCACCCCCGGGGCGTAGCCAAATTTGACCCCAGGGGCATGGCTGGCACAATTTATGTAGAGGATCATTAGCCATTGCCACATACCAAATATCAAAGCTGTGGGCCCTGTGGTTTCAGAGAAGAAGATTTTTTTTATTTTTTTCCCATAGTAAGTCTATGGAGACTATCAACCCCCGGGGCGTAGCCAAATTTGACCCCAGGGGCATGAATGGCACAATTTATGTAGAGGACCATTAGCCATTGCTACATACCAAATATCAAAGCTGTGGGCCTAGTTTTTTCAGAGAAGAAGATTTTTTTAGTTTTTCCAATTGTAAGTCAATGGAGACTATCCATCTCCGGGGCGTGGCCAAATTTGACCCCAGGGGCATGGCTGGCACAATTTATGTAGAGGACTATTAGCCATTGCCACATACCAAATATCAAAGCTGTGGGCCCTGTGGTTTCAGAGAAGAAGATTTTTTATTTTTTTTTCCCATAGTAAGTCTATGGAGACTATCGACCCCCCCGGGGCGTGGCCAAATTTGACCCCAGGGGCATGAATGGCACAATTTATGTAGAGGACCATTAGCCACTGCTACATACTAAATATCAAAGCTGTGGGCCTAGTGGTTTCAGAGAAAAAGATTTTTTTAGTTTTTCCTATTGTAGGTCTATGGAGACTATCGACCCCCGGGGCTTGGCCAAATTTGACCCCGGGGACATGATTGGCACAATTTATGTAGAGGGCCATTAGCCATTGCCACATACAAAATATCAAAGCTGTGGGCCCTGTGGTTTCAGAGAAGAAGATTTTTGAATATTTTTCCCATAGTAAGTCTATGGAGACTATCAACCCCCGGGGCGTGGCCAAAATTGACCCCAAGGGCATGAATGGCACAATTTATGTAGAGGACCATTAGCCATTGCTACATACCAAATATCAAAGCTGTGGGCCTAGTGGTTTCAGAGATGAAGATTTTTTTAGTTTTTTTCCTATTGTACGTCTATGGAGACTATCGACCCCCGGGGCATAGCCAAATTTGACCCCAGGGGCATGATTGGCACAATTTATGTACAGGATCATTAGCCATTGCCACGTACAAAATATCAAAGCTGTGGGTCCTGTGGTTTCAGAGAAGAAGATTTTTTAATTTTTTTCCCATAGTAAGTCTAATGAGACTATCAACCCCCGGGGCGTGGCCAAATTTGACCCCAGGGGCATGAATGGCACAATTTATGTAGAGGACCATTAGCCATTGCTACATACCAAATATCAAAGCTGTGGGCCTAGTGGTTTCAGAGAAGAAGATTTTTTTAGTTTTTCCAATTGTAAATCTATGGAGACTATCCATCCCCGGGGCGTGGCCAAATTTGACCCCAGGGGCATGGTTTGCACAATTTATGTAGAGGATCATTAGCCATTGCCACATACCAAATATCAAAGCTGTGGGCCCTGTGGTTTCAGAGAAGAAGAAGTTTTAATTTTTTTCCCATAGTAAGTCTATGGAGACTATCGACCCCCCGGGTCGTGGCCAAATTTGACCCCAGAGGCATGAATGGCACAATTTATGTAGAAAATCTTGAGCAAGACACACGTTTACTTCGCCAACTTAATCATTGGTTGTTCGCTCTATGATATTTTCGTGCCGTCACGTGTTTTAGACTCTCGCGAGACATACTTTTACTGCAGTTCCAATTTCAGGTTATGCTATGATTATCTTTACGTATTCTGCACTGTAAGAACTTTCAAAAGTGTAAATTAAACTATAAAACGTCAAGTGTTTAATTAAACACTGTGTCAAAATTGTTTCGACAACGTACTGAAAAACATGTTTTTAAAAGACCAGAGGACCAATGGTCCTGTAAACGCTCACCTTAGGGGCATTGTTTGCACAGACATCAACACCAATTATAGCCATTTCATCAGGAAAACATGTCCGTATAATGTTTACCCCCTTGAACCCCATTTTTATATAGCAAAACTGGGCAATGCAGGGGTATACCTATTTTTCTTATTGTTGCTCCAAAACATAGATTGTGGGTACTCTGCCAGGCGGTTCTAACGTGTACCCACAATCAATGTTTTGAACAAAAGTAAGATTGAAAATATTGAAATTTAGCTATAGAAAATTTTCAATTTTTGCATCTCTAAAAGATCTATGATTATTGCATGGACATGTTTTCGTGATGGCAAGTCTGAATGTCCAGTCGTGTGTCGTCACCTTGTATAGATTGACATGTTCACCTTTCTATTTCAAAACGAGCCTTAAATTTAGTTGTGTGGGAGGAGACGGAGTGTGGCCAAGTGTTTAAGAGCAATGATTTCATGAACTTATTTTAACTATTCGATCATCTCACTGCTATGTCTGGTGTGGGTTCGAACCCAACACAGGGCGCATGTGAGAGAAGCCAAGTTCAGCTCAGTGTTTTTCTCGGCTCGGGGATCTCTGGTTTTCGCCCCACATACTGATAGGCCCGTCTCGTACGAGGTGAAATAATCCTGAAAGGGGAATAACAAAGCTAAATAGAATATATTTATTGACACAGATAATACCCACAGGAAATAAGTAACATCACAAGACTTTGATTCCAAAATTCTCCCAACAAACCTTAACACCAGCCTGACGCTTCCACCTCAAGAATTTGATAAACGATAGTCATAAGTTTGGTCTTCTCAGTCTAGAAATTCCGGTGAGGGACTTGTTTTAATGAGGAATTCCGTTGATAATTCTGACAAGTGGGGGTCTTAGTAAGCACAAGGGGGGGGGGGGGGGGGGGGTCTTACTACTAATTGCATACATCAGGTCAAAATTCAGAAGCCTCCGTGGTGCAGTGGTTATGTCACTCGCCTTGTAAACCAGCGATCGCAGGTTCGATCCCGGGCTTCTCCAGTCTGTCGGATGGGACTATAAACCGAGGTCCCGTCTCCATATGACCTTAGCTGTTGTTGGGACGTTAAACCCCAATCAATCAATCAATCAATCAATCAGGACAAAATTCAAGTCAACGGATACTGTACTTTGGAAGCTACGTTGGTATAGCTCGATTTCTGACCTCCGACGTGTCCAAAGATCGACGAGTTTACTTAGTAGCACGTACAGGGATAGTACAAATACGTACTTACAAATACTTACTGTACGTGCAACCGAAGTGTAAAACTTGGGGACATTTCGTACTTATTTGCCTTTCACGTGCTACTTCATGGACTCGTCGATCTTTTGGCGCGTCTGAGGTAAAGTCAGGTTATAGATACAGACAGTATACTGAGTTGTGAAATTATATGAGTATTCAAGGTCAATGTTGTTTTTGACATTGGATAAATGTCATTTTGCAAAGACCAAAACTCAGGAGACTTTTTCAAGACTATTAGCTATCTGGTCTTACATGGGCGTTGGTTCTGCCGGGAAGGACCACATACGGATCATCGCTCTTTTTTATAATTTCATAAATAGTCAGTGTCATGAATGAAATGTAAACAAACAAAGTAAATCTAATTATCACTTTTATTTAACAAATAACAACATCAATATCACTTTTGTTTCAATATGACAATATTCTCGAGTACATGGATTGTTATTTGTATGAACATGATAATACGATCTGATATGAAAGGGATAGTGCAAAAACGTATCTAAATCTGTTTTTATAAGTTTCGAGTAAACCACGAAATCAAAATTTGACAACCGTTTGAAAATAATAAGAAAAGACGTAAGAAAATAATACCAAATTATTGGTCTTACTAAATAGTTTAAACGCCAAAAGCGTCATGACATTTCGATGAAAGATATGAAAGGAAATTTAGAACACATAATTAGAAATATCACAACAGCAAAATGTAAAATGGCATCACAAGCTATACATGTATGTCATATATATCAGAATGTAGCTTTTTATACGTTGAACGGAGATGACAAAAGTAGATTTAGACATGTTCTTGCACTAACCAATTCATATGGCTAATGACGAATGTGCACAACGTACTGGCTCATAACCAGTGAAAGGTTTGAACAGGACAGTTTTAATAGTGACTAACCGTTCCGACATAGCATCAGGTGTTTACTCTTGGTAAAAATAAATTAACAAATCAAAACAAGTCATCTGTAGAAAACATAGGAAGCGTTGGCGCCTTCCCGACATGACTGAAAATTTGTTGACTGGGACATTAAGCCTCAATACAAACAAACAAACAAACAAACAAACAAACAAACAAACAAACAGTTTTCACTAAACAATTAACAAAACAATAAAATTTATAAAACAGTTTTAACTTGGGATTCCTTGAGCAGTTACTGTAGTTAGCTGCCCACTGGTATGCCCAAAATTGAGCCGCCTCGTGGGAAAACCAACAATGTGGTTTCCGAACGGGTCCGACACAAACCGGCCTGTACAGCTACAGAAGCAGGCTAGAACCTTGAAATTATGGAGTTAAGTAGAGGAGAAATTGTACTATCCGAGTAGCGAAAACAAAGGCGCTGATGAGCTTCGCGGTTACCGCGAAGCTGATCTGCGTCTTTGTTTTCGCCTATGCAGATTGTTGGTTTTCCCACGAGGCGGCTCAAATGATAATTGTTTACATTTTACTCACAAGCATCGTGACCACCATTGTCTAGTTTACGGAACACTTAACCAAAAAACGTTTTCGTATTAAGAATGCTTTCAGATTACATGCACATGTATGAGGTAAACTGTGGAACGAACTTTCTCTACATCATTTATTTCTTAGCATACGCAAAAATATCCGACCCTTGTCCCGAAAGATGTAATAAAAACTTAATGTCAAAACAATACTTTATTGCTATTGTCCCATTTTTCCTTTTAAAAAAACAATAAATATTGCAGTCACATGACTGTGAATTGTACACAAATTGAGCATTGAAATCGTTCGGCGTTCTCATATCTCACTTAACATCAGCTGTTTTTCACTTCTCCAATGTTTCCAAATTTGAGCTGAGATACATTTTATTTACCGTAATCATTCTAATTAGCGCACAGAGCGTTAAAACTTTTCAAAATAGTTTAAAGTTAACTAAAGGTAACAAAATATAGTTCTAATACAATCACACTATAAACCATAACAACACATTAAAACTTATAAAATAAACATGTCAAAATAATCAGTGATGATGTAATTTAAGTGTTCCAATCGTTTCAAAATACTTTCTGTGTGGTTGATACGGTATTTTTGAGTAAAATTTGTGTCGAGCAGTGTGCGCTAGTTTTCACAAGTATTCACAAGTTTTACGGAAAAGACCAGGATGTGCGCTTATCGGAGCATGTGTGCTAATAAGAACGAATACGGTATATCTATGTGAAAGTCTTCGATGAGCATGCTCAATTTCATTCTAAGATCAGATGAACATGGGTAACTTTCGACGTCTTCACATCCCACACCGAATATCAGCTGCTACTCACTTCCCCAATGTTTACAAAATTGAGCTGAGAAACATTAATCTTTGTTGGCGTCCCAGAAGAAGTTGGCTCGTAGCCTTCCAGCCAAAATGTTGTCATTTCACCTTTCCCCTAAAGAAAAAAAAGTTTATGAAAGAATTAATCAGTTGAGAATGAAAAGCGCCATGAAAATGTGTTTACACCCCAATACGCTTATAACCTATCTTTGTAGGTATCTGAGAAGAGGTTGGTTCATAGCCTTCCAGCCAAAACGTTGTCATTTCATATTTTACCTGAAACAGTTAGACATCGTGTAATTAAAACAAGGGCAAACATAAATATTCTTGTTTTCTTCTAGAATTTGAAAATGTAAGAAAACATGCTATTTGCAATTACTTGTTTGATCCATTGTGCTGCTACCGCAACTTGAGCCTTTAACGTTAACACGTAAACAGGCTAATGTCGGGTTTTGAACCCACCTCGGTTTTTGGAGTGGGAATCTTTTTTCTGATCGTTGCCTACTTGTACCATTCATAGCTTCTTAAATTTCAAGGTCGAAATAATTATCCGCAAAGGTTTATTGCATTTTTCTTGTATATGGCTTGATTTGAGATGTTCATAATACGCACCACCAGTCACAACACTATTCAGGTCATACACTTCTATTCAAGGCTGTGATATGACGTTATTTGGCTTTAGTGTGTCAGCGAGTGCTGTATGAATAAGAAATCCCACAAATGAAGCAACAAGCTTAACCCATATTTGACGAATGGATTTTCCCATCATTATCATTTGGGTGAGTCCACTTTCATTTTTAGGGGCATCAGGACTGATTTTTAAATTTATTTCAATTTTTCTAAGAAAATTCTCTAAGCAAACAGAATAGTCCCAGATGGGACGCCTCGTTCTGCTGCGGCGTACCATCTGGGACTATTCTGTTTGCCTATGTCCCATAAAAGGGACGCCAGGCTTAAATGAGTTAAGTCTCGTTTACGTATTAGAAATTTTGACTTAAGCATGTGCTTTTGTTCGCATTGTGCCCTTCAAAATCGTCGACGTAGGTAATTGATCATTTATTACACCCGATGTATACTAAGCCTCAGACTAAATGATGGCTGCTTTGAGTTTAACCCTTATATGTTGACTAGAAACGCCGGTGATTTTGTTGAACATGACTAATGGGCTTTGTGAGTTCATATACAGGTTTTGCTTGCATAATCGATCAGACGTACGAAAAACAAGGTCACAAGGTATAAAATATGCTTCGTGCTCAACTCTGTGAACAACTTATTAACACTAAAATAGTCAAACATCAAACAATACATTGTAAGTTACAAAGAAATGCTTTTGCCTATTTAGTAAATTAATACTGGAAAAAACACGCGATCTTTTAATGACACAACCCGTGGTACTTTTTCTGTACTCTTTAGTATTTTTTCTGTTCTTTATCCATTAGCTTTTTGCGATTCTGGCAACTATATGGTTGATATTACCAGACGCATGAGAAAAACTGTTTTTCATACATGCATGTATCTTATTCATGCTTGTTATACACTCAATCGACATGTTACATTAGGTATAAAATAAGTATCAAATAAATATAACGTAATACACGTACCTTTACAGCCACCCTTCCCCTTTCCCTGATGACGAAACCCTTGCAATGGACTAGGGTCCGATTAGACATTTCTGTAAACTGTATTTTTAGAGCTGAAAAGTATATATAATGAACGTGAAGTCATGTTTCTAGGATGTCATAATGGCGACTGACTAAAGGTTGTCCTACGAGCATAGTATTAAAGCAAGGTAGCAGGCCTTCTTGACAATTTGACAAATACATGTACAAGCATTACAGTAACTGCTAGTAAGATCTATTCGGAATCCAAGTATTTTGCTATCTCTCGTATTCTTTTTGATTGCAGCCAACTTGCAGTTGTGTCCCACAAAATACAAAACCGTGGCACAAATTTCAAAACCGTGGCATCTTAATACCGTGGCATTTCAATTTAATTATGTGTCTTTTTATCTTGCGTATTTCTGTTAATTAGGCTACTCGACTGTTGACTGTGTCTCTAAGATACTGCTGCAGTTTAATATCATGTCTTTTTAATATCCCCTCATTCTTATATCCTGGCACTTTAATACCGTGGTATTTTTAATCATCTTACGTATTCCTGTTGATTCCATCCTGCTTGCAGTGTTGACTGTGTCCCCAAAGATGCAGTACCGCGGCATCTTAATACCCACGACCCCAGCGACCACAGGGCCTGAAAAAATAATAGAAATGTAGAAATAACTGATTATATCAATAATTGTTTGTGCATCCGCCTGGCTATATTGATACTGTCACCAATTCATTGTCACCAATCTACTGACAGAGCTCCCCGTCGTCTAACTCATTGTCTAGTAACTCATTCTACCGTAACCTCAAGTTACTCGAAGCAACGCTTCATGCGGCAACCACACAGCCAATACAATGAGCATTCTGCTGGTGATGCGTTGACAAAGGAGGGTTGCACATAACCTATTTTGATCCTGACATGATTGTCGTACGAGGTATGGCAGGAAAGTTCGTAGACACTTCAGCTATCAAAAAAAAAAGTAACGCGTTGTTGAAGAAGCGTTTAACAGCAATATCTTATGAATATATTTCAGAAATTTTGTGCAATTTGAAGTAATAACATGCTTGGTATGACCACTTTTCTGCTTGAGGGTAGGGCCGTGCGGGGCAGGTGTCAAAACGTGATAAAATCATTGTGGTTTTGCATGTGAAACGGCACGGAAGTGTGCTGTCACGTTAAAATATTTTGATCATGAAAGAATGTTCAATCAACAACATTTTCTGAATGTTTGGGCCTTGGCGGCAGTACAGTTTGATATTTGTGAATAAAATTTCAGATGCAGTCCGAAAAAATTGTTTGAAAAAAAAGCGTAATTTTGACGTCGGAAAACAGCCGATAACCATAAAATTGTGTGTTTTTTCTTATGGAACTGGCCAACAAACACGATGGAAACGATATAAACAACAACATAAAAGCTATCAGCTTGTCTGTCACTAGTTTCCAAGTGGCAGAGTTGATGTTTGGATGCTCGATGGATCATCTAAGATGATAAACGGCGGCGGAAGGGCACTCGTCTTACATTCTCAGCGAATGAAAATGGTTTCATATGTTCAACCGGTCATCAGAGAACCTGAGGACAGTTGGCACAGATCTGCATTTGACAGCTGGATACACAAAATAAAATTGTACCCATATCCAAGGAAGCTATGTGGAATAACTCTGAAACATCGGTTAAACTTGTTACAAATATATAAAGTACTGACAGCAATAAACTTCAAGTAACGTCACTGAGACGTTGCCCCTTTCCCCGCTCCCGGTTAGGGAGGTGCACATAAAAGGCGTTTCATAAAATTTCGTCTATTTGCTCATGAAATATTTTGCAAATCCAGATATATTCATTTTGACTGAATTTCTTTTCCTGTTGAACTTTACTAATGGTGTCTACGAACTTTCCTGCCATACCTCGTATAAGATGTTTCTTACTCAAGAAAATCGCCACAATATATATTGTATAATTAGTAGATTCTTAACAAAATTACCTACAACTTGAATCATATGAGAAAATAACCCCATTTATAAGTTATGTTTCATAACTATTAATTAGTATAGCAGGAGTTAGATCTTTTTGATATTATCATTTTCGTTTAGGTTTACTATTTATATTCATATTCATATGTAAATAAGCTCATCGCATCAGATTCTTTCTTACAAGTCACATGTTTTCATATTTTTGTAACATGTCTTTGCATTGGTTGTTTATGATTAACTTAACTATTTCTTTATATTTCTGTTTCTCAAATATTGCTCAGAACAACCTTTGACCTCACTTTCATTATTATGTAAATTACAAATTTCAGAGATGGCGGGAAATATCGCGCTCCGCTCAGATTACATTTTCACATCGACGTTATAAGTCGAAATTTGATCGACAGTTTTAGTCGAAATACGTGTCTAACATACAACACACGACAGTACAGGTGTTCAGAGGTGCTACCATTGCTCGACTGAAGCAAAAAATAGATGCAAATAAGGCGAGTATTAATGCAAAACATACAATTATTTTGATAGGCACAAATGACGTGGCTTCGTCTCGTTCCGTTCATCATATAATGGCTTCTTTTCATGAGTTGATTACAACTATTCGTACCAAATCTTCTACAAACCTGATCATTTGCGGTATTATTCCGTGTCCATGTGACTTGGACACTGATCCAAAAGAATCCCGTATGAAGGATGTTAATAGAGAATTAGAGAAATTATGTAAATTGCGAAGAGTGCCTTTCCTTCACACTTTCAGAATATTTTTGTACAAAAATAAACCTATACGGTCTCTTTTTGCCGTGAATGATGACGGTTTGCATCTTAATTTTGAGGGCTCACGAAGATTACACCGTTTCTTAAGTAACGCCGTTTTTCATTTAAAGTAATGCCTTTTCTGTCGAGTGTTGTTGCCTTGTCTTTCTTGTTTCTGTTTAAGATTGGCTCCCTTGGTGCCGTGCAGCTGCTACTGCGGGCTCCGGGCGTTTACGTCAGCTCCATCCGGGAAGGCTGGGTTCTCGATCGGGAATCGTGGAGACCTTTGCGGGAATCTCCAGTTTCCTGGGTTAGTCTCTCTGATTCAGTCACAAGATCGACTCTTACGTGGAATCTGTGTATTTATCGCTTTGGATAATCTTTAATGTGAAATATAATCACAAATTAGTGAAACTGGTGTACTTGTGCTTATGCGGTTCTTGTACATAATTTTAACTTTTCATCTGAGTTCTGCAGTGTACTGACTTGAACAGAGACGTGGCATGGAATTTCAGATATTTTTGATTCCATGACGGTTATATGTGAATACTTTTAAATTCACGGACTTGTATTTTTATCTCAAGAGGGACTTGAAATACGATTTACTGATATTGATTCTCGGACTATTTCTTGAATTAACATGAAATTGTTTTTCACTGTTTTAAGTTTTGAGTCATCATCATCATCATCATCATCATCATCACCATCATCATCATCAATAACAGCTACAGTTACATTGTTATAGTTACTATTATACCTGTATCGATTTTTCCCCTCTTTTATGGCGGCTCCTTCGGATTGGTGGCCTGAGATGATTGAATATTAACAAATTCATTAATGTGAATTTATCTAATTTTCTATTTAAATGTTGCATGTAAATAAATGTATAGTTTCCGCCAATTATATGAATGAAATTTTAATTATTTTTGTTTCGTCTTTTCAACACTCCCGCTCGTAAATAATTTATAAGTTATGTTTCATAACTATTAATTAGTATAGCAGGAGTTAGATCTTTTTGATATTATCATTTTCGTTTAGGTTTACTATTTATATTCATATTCATATGTAAATAAGCTCATCGCATCAGATTCTTTCTTACAAGTCACATGTTTTCATATTTTTGTAACATGTCTTAGCATTGGTTGTTTATGATTAACTTAACTATTTCTTTATATTTCTGTTTCTCAAATATTGCTCAGAACAACCTTTGACCTCACTTTCATTATTATGTAAATTACAAATTTCAGAGATGGCGCGAAATATCGCGCTCCGCTCAGATTACATTTTCACATCGACGTTATAAGTCGAAATTTGATCGACAGTTTTAGTCGAAATTTCAAAAAACCCAACCCTCCCGCCCATTTTGATTTTCTTTAAACATATTTAATGATAAACCTTTTTCTTTACTAAGGTTGCTCTGAGTTTTATATGTACATTTCAAGATCCAATAGTGAACATTTTTGTTCTGCTTTTTTAAATTATATAGCCATTGCTCATACTGCCACTTTTGTTGTGGCCTGAGATGATTGAATATTAACAAATTCATTAATGTGAATTTGTATTATCTAATTTTCTATTTAAATGTTGCATGTAAATAAATGTATAGTTTCCGCCAATTATATGAATGAAATTTTAATTATTTTTGTTTCGTCTTTTCAACACTCCCGCTCGTAAATAATTATAACATGTTATGAGGTACAAGTGTAATGATTTTAGAGGCCATATTTGCCGCTAATTAACCGAGAAAGCTTCATTAATGACGTTTTTCCATAATTTGTCAATGCTGACTTCCTATCTTTGACGTGACGATCGTCCACGTTCCAAAATTGTATTGATCTAGTCTTATAGATTTTCCCAATATTATCTCGCTGAATGAAGCCAATGTGTCATTTCTAACCTTAGGTTCACTTTATTCCTTTAAAAGCATTTTTGGTCATGATCATATTAGTTACTTACTGCGGCATCATTGTCGTTCTTAAAATTTCTTTTTTTTACCTTATCTCAAACGAAACATTTCATGGTCTGATTCAAAGAAAGTAACAAGTCATGCGAATTGGCAAACAAACAAAGCAAATACCAAAAGTGCGTAATTTTAAAGTAATAAAGTGGACCCAAGTTTAGAAATGACACAAGGGCTTCATTCAGCAAGATAATTACAAAAGAATGCAAAATATCCGGTGCTATTAAACAAAAGAATAAATATGAATTTTCATACAAACATTTGCACACTGTATTTGAGACCAAAGCAAGAAGAAACTTAGGTTAGAAAGACAACGAATATGTCAAATTGACAGCAACAGATCGGATGGTGCCATATATTTTCTGAATCTTTCAGATAACTTTAATGTTTACCTGTACACATATGTAAACTTAACTAAATTGTATAAAATCGGTCATCTGAAAATACCAGTATCACTACTTAGTAAACCAATTATTTAATGATCGTGCATGTAAAATTTGCCTGAAAATAACGGATGCTGGTTCCCCCAACGCCATACGATTCCTTTCTTTGACATTTTGGACCAAACTCATATCCAAGTCCAAGACGGTAATTCATGATGAGTGAAATTTTCCTTTGGTTATTCTGCGAAAATATTTTTGCAATGATACTGCCGCGGAATGGGTCCAGATTTCAGTAAATAACAATCCTAAGGAGAATAAATTTTCTGACAATTTTTGCGTTTTAACCTTAGATTTCACAGTTGTAAAAAGTAGAAACTAAGCGAAGATTTTATTAATCGTCGCCTCGAAATTTTACTTAGCAAACAGAAAAGCCTCAGATTGGACGTTGCGTTCTGCGGCGTCACGTCTGGGGCTATTTTGTTTGCCTATGTCCCATAAAAAGGACGCCAGACCTAAATAAGTTATATAAAAGACTTTGTAACAATGCATAAAACGTCGAAGACACAAATACTAAAATAGACGCACAGTATTTGAACGATCAGCAATGCAAGAAACTAGAAGGGGCATCGGGCTTAAACCAGTCAGCATGGACAACAATATAAAACAAAAATATGTTTAAAAGCCTATTGGGAGTGGTGAAATTTGTAATGCAAAGCTGAAACCAAGCTCGACATCAATTTGATGAGGCATTGTATTCCCAGGTTTAGTCGTATATGTTTATTTTATACTCTACGATATCTGCTGGATTTGTGACATTGTGGGATCTGTTGGTCTATAACAAGTCATTGATGATCTTGATTTAGAACCCTACACGTCAATGAGATCTTAATAACTATTTTCAGTACACGTGTCTGAAGTCAAATAAAGGAAGACAAGATAATTGAGCAACCACGCATATACCATTTTTTTACAATAATTGAGAGCTGTAGGCAAAGCAGGAAAAGAAACCGGCATGAAAATAGCACCGTAAGTGTATTTCATTAGTGCCGAACGCCGACATGTCCGTATTAGTTTTAATAAAGTGTTTTACAGTCATATGTTTCCTTTTGGATCTACGTCCATTCACCTCCTATGTAGAAAACATGTCTACATAAAATGAGGCCCGTCTCCATTTGGCCTAAAGCTTCTGTTCAATTTTGAGTGGGACATAACTCACTATATCGACAAACCAATACTTCATTACCTGTATTGAATCCAATACGGAGTCGGAATTTTTCGTTGTTTAGATGAGGTATTTCAAGCTCTGCTAATGTATCTCTCAGATCCAGAGCTAGCATTGCAATTTGCCTGACGTGTTCGTCACCATTCCTGACAGGCAGTCCAGATGCCACCATGTACCCGTCCCCTGAAATCAGACAGTGATATATATGGAGACGAAAATGACACGTGGAACATTGGTGTCGTAGGTTCATGTATCGTGTTACTCTTTTTAACATTTAGATTTAAAACTAGCATGATTGCAATTTGACTGACGTGTTCAATCACCGTTCCTAATAAGAGGCAGTCCGGATGCCACTATATACCCGTCACCTGAAATCAGACGGTGATATATATGGAAACGGGATGTAACGTGGGTGTCATAGGTATTGTGCTGCTCCTTTCAACATTTAGATTTAAAACTAGCATGCTTGCAGTTTGTCTGCCGTGTTTGTCACCATTCAGATGTAGTCCAGATGCCACTATATACCCGTCACCCGAAATCGGACGGTGATTTTCGAAAATGACACATAGCGCATTGGTATCGTACGTACATGTATCAAGCGACTCCTTACGACGTCTAGATTTAGATTTACTAACGCATTCGTCATTTTTAATGACAGGCAAATCTTACGCTGCAGCGTATATAATGACATTTGAAATCAATATGTACACAAGTATCACGTAACACCAGTCACGTGACTTTCTTAGTGCAGAGTATGTTTAGTTGAGACGTTTGACGGAAATCAAATATTTCGAAGGAGCGGAAAATGCAGTGACATGCAATGGAAATTTATCACTGTTACATTTAAATCACTTTTTACCGACATCATAAGTCAAGCCGTCTTTTGAAGAAACTCAAATCTAATCGGTACATGTAAACGTGTATTACGTGAACATCAGGAAAACATGTCCGCGAAAGTATCCCCCCTCTTAACCCACTTCTGTATAGTAAAATTGGAATTTACAAGGGCATACCTATTTTTCTTATACCTATATTTTTTTTTATCAAAAACATATTGAAATTATCAAAAATTTTCCTATTAAATTTTCAATTTTGAATGCTGAAAAAAATATCTCTGTATATTGCATGGGAAATTTTCGTATTATGTGATGCAGAGGAGGATTGTTTCTCATTAAAATCACGACAACCACTAAGGAACGTCAGTATTTGTTTGACCCTATAAAAGATCATCATTATAGGATCATGCACAAATCTTGAAATTAAAGGCTTAAACACTTTAGGTCACTCTCAGACAAAACTATGAATAACAACAATGAATTTATACGAATGGAAAAGCCACTGATACATGTACGTTGCCACCTGAACATAATCGCAGACTCTATGCAAATTGATTGGGCCACTGTCTGTCAAAACAAATGTGAAAATATTCCCGGTGCATGTCACTTGAACAAATGCCTTGCCTCATGACATTTTTGTCAGTCTGCAAACAAACTTTTTAAACCAGCAACCACTTGCTAATGAAGTACCTCATTACATTCTCATTGTACTCAGTAAATGTAAGGGCAGCGGTACACATCAGTACATGTTTAGTTTAAATAAAGTTTAACAAAACCACAATGGAATTATGGTCATTGAAATAGAGGCTACATGTAGAAATACAATGCGACCTGCTTAACAGAAAGTATAGTAAAAACTTGTAGACTGTTTTTAGCCTGATGATAACATTTGCAACAAGAGCAAAACCAACTCATTAGAAAGAAATAACATGGTTTGTCGTTTCCGTTGATAACGCCTTAAGACAAATTTATGCTTCGTGTCTGTCGACGGTTCCTAGTCGTCGCGATAATTGCATGTAGCTCATTAGCAAGAAAGCTACCACTTGTTCTTTGAAGAAACGTGACCCTATCTTGACATCAAAGCAGACATTAAACATGAGCATTATGATCGAATATTGCCCTCGAAGGAGTTGTTCATTTACATACTCTTTTCTAGTAATCGAAGTACATGTATGCTCGTACATTACGCATAAAACTGATTTGCTTATATGCACACGTATTTAAGAAAATATTAAAAAGAGGTAGAAGTATTACAAAAGTATTTATGGCACATAAATTGTTTCCACCAATGATTACAAAATACATCAAACAAATGCCGATTTGATTGTTAAATGAAAATGTAACTTGAAATAGTGCACACCCACATATGATATACTCCACCACTTGAACATTCATTTTACTGTACTCTGAGCCCTCCTCCCCCCGCCGCACCCCCCCCCCACCAAAAAAAAAAGTTTTAAGTCGCCCAATTTCATCAATGTCTGTAACCACATACACGCAGGTGCAAATATAGTGGAAGAAAATATCTTATACCCCGACTAACATTGTAATCAACTTCTTTACAGTACAAGTATTATTCATGGATTGTATTTTTCTATGTTATCTTATTTATGTTAAAATGAGAGTAAAATGTATATGTAAAGAAATCTTTTTAAATGTAGCGGTCCAGCAATGTTCCGTGTTAATATATCCGAACTCCTGTATAAACGATTCGTGTAATAACGAGGTTGAGATGGGTTGAAAAAAGCATAATACATACCAATTGTTTCAATTTTGTACACATCATAATCCTCTATTTTCTCATCTACAGTCAAGTACAGCTTATTCAGCATCGCAACGACTTGCATCGGACTGCTTCGGCTACAAATAGCGGTGAACCCGACAACATCTGTAAACATCACAGTCACGGAATGGTACGCTTCCGGTAACACGTGACCAGTACTCATCAACTTCCGGGCGACGGTTTGCGGCAGAAGTTGGAAAAGGAGGTGCTCAGTGCGTTTTCGTTCCTGTTCAAGTTCTGTAGTTTTTCTCTGCAGCCCAGCGGCGAATGTTTGAATCTTCTTAGTGACGTTGCTGACTAGGATTGCGACGATGGGAGCCAGCACAAGGGCGATAATTAGCTCGAGAATGCGTAAGGTAAGGTCTTGTTCTAGTCTCGCGCTGCTCTCTTGTGTTTCCTGTGAACAAACCATTACCTTCACAGCCTTATTAGTTGGGACGATGAAACTCGTACGACGCTTAGTTTTGACGAAAAATACACCCATGATTCTAAAGGCTAAATTGGATATCAAAGTAAAGGTTATTATGTCTCCTTTCATTTCCCGGTTGTTGTTGGGTCAAAAAAGTGTAGCGTCATATTGGAAAATGGGGAGATAACTCTGAGCTGCATTACACTTCATATGCTAGTGTGAGTAGTAAAATAGACGTATCTCAGCCAATCTTCAAGATAAATCAGCAAACGTGGTACCAAATTAAAGTGAAGACAATTATCCTTCATCTGAAAATAAATATGCAAATATTTCTTAATTATGAATCTATGAATATTCATGAATACTCATAAATACTGACGATTTCATCAAATTATTGATCAAAATGTCAAAATTAAGCACAGTTTGAAGTCAAGGCAATAGATGTATTCAACAAATACAACAAGAATTTCTTCCAGTATGTCAAACATCTATAATGAGACTAATATGTATACTTTTGCTAACGTAACTACCAGCTAATTTGCATACTAATTAGCTTTATACATTATCCTATTTTACCCCGGGAGCTAATTTGACCTAGCATGCACCCCAGGACAATTTTTCATGGATGCCAAATCGTTCATTGGTACCCAGGAAAAGCAAAAAAAAAAAATGTCCTCAAAGATTAAGTTATTTGCACTATGAAAAAGAAAACTGCATGGTTTCCATGGCAACCGTTAGCGTGATTCTTGAGCGTGGGGGTGTACATACAAAATTGCTCATGTCTTCACTATTACCTATCCTAGACGACCGCATCTGGTCTCATTTTAAAGCTTATACATGGCCATTTTATCCCATTGTAAGTAATCCATGTTACCTATTTTTAAATTCAGTTTTACGTCCCTTTCAAGATAATTTCAGCTCATATGAGACGGGCAAATCAGTAGGTGGGCGAAAACGGGAGGACTCCGAGAAAAACCACCTGGCACTCCCGCAAGCAGAACTTGGCTTGTCTCACATGTGGCCAGAACAGGGCTCGAACCCACACCAGACACAGCGGTGAGTTGATCGAGTGATTGAGAAACAGCGCTCTTAACCGCTCGGACACGGGGGCCCCGTTACCTAATTTGCATATTCATGAAATATAATGAAAACACTAAAATGACAGAAAAATCCATAAACTTATTTCAGACCCAAACTACCACTGTGACACTTTGTTATTGAACCAGTAATATCATATTACAAAGTCATTGATGTCATGGGCCTAAATGAAAATTATATCATTTGCATATTCATGAATATAAACAAAAATGTCGAAAAAAAAAAAAAAAAAAAAAAAAAAAAAAAAAAAAAACAAGGGAAAAGCTAGAGCCATGGCAAAGTTTTGGATGATTTATAAAATGGTTTATTTTGCATCACTGACATCAATTTTCATTACTAATAGTGTGGTCAGAGGGATCACCTTAATGCCATAAATGATGTCCTCAATGAACACATTTGCATAATGTAAACTTACATAAACTTCATCCACACCCACCCTCAGTGTGATTCTAAAGAATAGGGTGTACACTAGCATGCTCTGGAATACTATTATTGGTCTGATAATGACGCAACGACCTAGCAATTTAACCTTAATACCTATAATTCAAATCGTTGAATTTGCTTATTCATGAAAATTAATAAAACCCACAGGCAATCGGGGAAATATCTTGGAAAAAATAGGGGATATACATACAAAATTTCTTCTTCCAGAGTTGTTAACAAACCCAGGATGCTAAAAGAAGTATCAAATGAATGCTATGGCAATGTACTATGACCCTAAAGTTTCAGATAAGAATGATCTGAAATTCAATTTCATGAATTTTATGAAAAATGTCATTAATTTAGGAATGAAAAAGTGGAAAAATTAAACGTCATAATGACTTGAATCTTGGCAACCTAAAGCTCTAACATGCTTATTCTTTTATGGGACTTTAAGGTCATAGAACATCGCCATTCATTTGATACTTTTCTCAGCATCCTGGGTTTATTAACAGCTCTGGTACAAGTGCTCTGGTACGTTTACCGCCTATTTTTCAAATATTTTTTCTCCGGTATCTTGTGTGTTTTGTTAATTTTCATGAATATGCAAATTCAACGATTTGAAAAATAGGTATGAAGGTTAAGGTCGTTGCATCTTTATCAAACAAATTATAGTATTCAAGAGCATGCTATTGTTGGTTTATGAATATTTTTGTGAGTGCGCCATATTCTTTATAATCACACTAGGGGTGTGTGGAAATATGTAATTTTACATCGTGCAAATGTGTTCATAGTTACGGACAATATTTTATGTCATTAAGGGGGTCCCTCTGACCACACTGGCAGTCATGAAAATTGGTTTCAGGGATGCAAGATAGATCTTAAAACCCATCGAAAACCTTGCAATGGCTATACTTTTTCCCTCGCTTTTTCCTCTATTTTGACATTTTTATAAATATTCATGAATATGCAAATGAGATATTCATTTAGGCCCATGACATCAATAAATTAGTTATACGATATAACCTGGTTCAATAACAAAGTGGCACAATAATTGTTTGGGCCTTAAATCCGTCTATTTATGGATTTTAAACGATTTTCTTGTCATTTTTAATTAAAATTCATGAATATGCAAATTAGGTAACTTGCATAAATACTTACAATAGGATGAAAGGACAATGTCTAAGCTTTAAAATTAGACAAGGTTTAGTGCTCTAGGATAAGTTATAGCGGAGATATGAGCAATTTTGTATGTACAACCCCATACTCAAGAATCACGTTAACGATTGGCATGGAAACAATGATTTTTTCATAGTCCGAATAAGTTTATCTTTGAGGACAAATATTCTGTGCATTTCTGGGGTCCCATTGAACGATAGGAGATGTACCATGATTAAATTAAGATAATTTTGTTCTTTAAATCGATTTATTAGCTGATTCAATGGATAAAAATGGGAGTCATCCATCGTAAAATAAGTGATAAATGAGTAAAATTTGCATATTCATTAATATGCAAAATATGTTATTTGCATATTTAAACATCATTCTGAAGCAAAATGCCTACCCTTTACTTTGATACTAAATTTATTAATTTAAGATGAATGTAGGCTGAGACAGGCTTGATTTTGTTGGTAAATTGCATGTATGCATACACTGTACTACTCCCCATTTTTCAATATGACGCTTTTCTTCTTGGAGCAAGGAAAAATGTAAAAAAGATGGAAGAGATATCAAGATTTTATCTAAGACACGTCTTGTTCTTTAAAACAATATTTTACCTGATTTAATGCGGTAAGACATCGGAGTCATCTATCAAACAATATGTTCTAAATAAGTAAAATTTGCATATTCGTTAATATGCAAATCAGATAATTTGCATATTAAAACATTATTCTAAAGCACAATCGCCTAGCCTTTACTTTGATACTTTTATCAATTTAAGGCGAAGGTAGGCTGAGATATGCTTGAATGAGTTGGTAGACCGCTTGTATGTATAAAAATGTACTCGATATATTAGCTGATTCAATGGGTAAAACAAGTGAGTCATCTATTGTTAAATAAGTGATAGATGAGCAAAATTTGCATATTCATTCATATGAAAATCAGGTACATTTGCATATTTAAACATCATTCTGAAACACAATGCCTATCCTTTACACTGATACTAAATTTATTATTTAAGACGAACGTAGGCTGAGATAAGCTTAATTTTGTTGGTCAATTTCAAGTATGCATAAACTGTTCTACTGGGTTATCTCCCCATTATGCAATATGACGCTGCACCTCTTGGAAGCAAGGGCAAAATTAAAAAGATGGAAGAGGTACCAAGGTTAAATTTAAGACTCTTTCTGTTCTTTAATCAAAATTAAACCTGATTAAATAGGGCGACATCGGAGACATCTATTGAAAAATATGTGATAAATAAGTAAAAATTGCAAATTCGTTAATATGCAAATCAGATAATTTGCATATTAAAACATTATTCTGAAGTACAATTGCATACCCTTTACTTTGCAACTAAATCTATAAATTTATGGCGAACGAAGGCTCAGATATGCTAGATTGTGTTGGTAGACCGCGTGTATGTATAAAAATGTACTATTGGGTTATCTCCCCATTTTGCAATATGACGCTACACTTCTTGGAACCAAGAACAAACGTAAATCAATAGAAGATGTACTAAGATTTAATTTAATACAAATTTTGTTCTTTAAATCGACATATTAGCTGATTCAGTGGGTAAAACATAAGAGTCATCTATCGTTAAATACGTGATAGATGAGTAACATTTGCATATTCATTAATATGCAAATCAGATAATTTGCATATTAAAACATCATTCTGAAGCACAATGTCTACCCTTTACTTTGATACTTAATTTATTATTTTAAGACGAACGTAGGCTGAGATATGCTTGATTTTGTTGGTTTACTGTCTGTATTCAAAATACGCGTTCTATAGAGTTATCTCCCCATTTTACAATATGACGCTACACTTTTTGGAACCAACAACAACCGGAAATCGATAGAAGAGGTAATAAGCTTTAATTTGAGACCAAGTTTGTCCTTTAGAATGATGGGTGTATTTTATCCCTCGGAAATCGGGGTCATCGTCCCAACTATATATCAGAATTTAAAGCGTATGGAAAGCAATAATAGGAGGAAAAACATGAAAGTAAAACTTTTGTCCCAACCAAGACTCAAGGGGAAAAGAAAATGACAGTCATACTTTTTGTTTGTTTGATTTGTGGCTAAAAAACAAAACAAACAAACAAACAAAAAATGATATTTCTTATGACTGCTAGAACATGTATTGCCGGCCGTTGTAAAACGTTTTATGGCTTGGTACCATATGAGCCGCGTCTTGAGAAAACCGGATTTTGCCTATGCGAAAACAAAGGCGCATATCAGCTTCGCTGCGATCAGCGCCTTTGTTTTCGCTACTCGGATTGTACAAATCCCTTTTTTGCTAAATCCGAATTATCAAGCTTCTAGCTATTTTTTGTGGCTGTACAGGCCAGTTTGTGTCAGACCTACTTTAAATTCTTGTAAATGTGACATTTTTTTTTTCTTTTTAAAGCCGCCGATGACATCGTTTGACTTTTAGCAGCTTCAAATGTACATGTACAACAGTCATTACAAAACCCTTACTGTACCTGTATAATGCGGTTTCCCAGTTTGTCCTGTACCATTTTCAGAATTTCGATGTATGACGTCATGTTGTCAAACCATATGGCACCGTTTATGACTGATGGCACCAAGTAATTGTTAGCAATAATCGTATCTCTCATCACGTCGATATTATTGGACAGACTGGTATCTGTGTAGGTTTCATCAATCAGGGTCTTGACGAAGCTTGAATATTGTAAGCATTGTTCCAGATAGGACTCGCCAAGCGTCTTCTTCTCTTTGTACCAGAGCAGGTCCTCTAGGGGAAACTGACCTGAAAGCATTACAAAAACTTGCCCATGCAATAAACAGAGAATTTTGAGCTTTAGAAATTGGACAATTTTAGCTGAAATGTTTTTGATATTTTTCTTATTTTTGCTCAAAACATAGATTGTGGATACACTCTAATGAGTACCCACAATCTATGTTTTGGAGCAAAAATAAGAAAAATAGGTATACCCCTACATACCCCAGTTTTGCTATATAAAAGTGGGGTTCAAGGGGGTACACATTACACGGACATGTTTTCCTGATGGTAATAACGCGGTAGCATATACATGTACTTCCTCGAAAGTATTAATTACACATATCTCGGTCTTTATTTTGTTAAATATGTTGCTCTTTTTCCTCATAGTGTCTACGATGTGATAGGATATGGCATTTAGTGTTGCACTCTCTGAGTATAAAATCAGCTTAACTTCGGAGCGTTAAATGTTTATGTTGTTGTGTGTGTTTTCGGAAACATTTTCACCACTTTATCTTAGATTCACTTTATCTTAGATTATGTGACCACGTTCGCATCTAAATGTTCCCATGAAGCAAACTAATGAAACACACATCCATTAAAACAATATGGAGAAATACAGGAATGTCACACAATGTGAATCGTTTTCTTGATTACAGAGACAAGAATAGAAAAAAAACAAGTAGCCTGATGGCAACGCTCGCTCGCCTGAGAGTCAAGAAGCACACCGGACAAAGGAAAAGTGGCTGGGGTCTTAGTCATGTGGCCGTGATTTTTTTATATACACATTATTTGGTTCCCCCTTCTTATAGATACTTTTTTTTATAAAATTAAAGTTTGATTGGCTAAGCGTTTTCAAAGGAGAAGATGTTGGAATATTATGACAACTTACATACATGTATATATTGGGGGCAGACGATCCCATGGGATTAAATGCCTTTTACACATATCTCGGTCGTTATTTTGTTATGTATGTTGCTCTTTTCCCACACAGTGTCTATGATATGATAGGATACGGTATTGTGGTATTGCTCTCTCTGTCTTGGTATTACAATCAGCTAAACTTCGGAGCCATGGTAATATACATGTATGTTGCCCCGGTGTGGGGCAGATGAGCCCCTAGGTCCTTTTTCTTTCAAAGTCATTGATATTCAGCCCTAGTGCCCATTTCCTGCACGATTTTCCCTCTGAATGACATCTAAACAGGTTTCCTTATTCAAATGCATAGGCAACCTTTGTTGACCTACCCTTAAAGTCAGTCAATAAACACAGGGTCATAATTTATATACACATCGTTGAACCTGAGTCATCGATGCTTCATACTAAGTTTCGTTGAAATATGGAAAATCTGATCCACCAGATTTGGAGTTGAAGCTTTTTGAAGGGTTATTACCATTTATGGTCATGGCGGCAATCTTGGTTATGTGACCTTGATGTTTTATATACACATTGATTTCCTCTTCCTATATATTTTTCATGTAAAATTTGACATTGTTTTGCCAAGCAGTCACAGAGAAGAAGATCCTTGAAAAAGTAAACGCACGGACGGACGCCGGCTCGAAAACCATATTATTAGCTCCGCATGAGCCTTCGGCTCAGGTGAGCTAAAACATGCAGAACAGGAAACACATAAACATTTATACTGACAGTTACATTGTATGTTAATTATCATGTAACGATTAACACAGATCGTCAATTGCTTAAACAACCACTGGCTCTTGGGAAATTTACCATGGTTAATCGCAATCTTACATGAAAGGAAATGTACATATAAACGAGTATCAGAATAGTGCGTGACACAGCATTAATGTGGATGTACCCCTCGGAGATTAGTTGTTGACCAAAAGCAACTCTTACTAATATTACATATTCAACATTTCCACAGATCTGTATGAACTATGGCCATTTAATGCAACTATTATGTACCTAGAGACATTTCTTTGCGTGTAGACAGACAGTGTGGAGTTGACTCTAGTACAAATGGTCAAAAAGTTCATTTTACTTATAACTGTACGACTTTCTGATTTTCCCTTGAACGTAAAGATAGAAGTAGAAAGTTACAACAGAAGTTGTTCCCACTAAATTAAGAATATCAGCCCTGATACGAGGAAATAATGTCGCTTAAAACAACACTTTTGAACAGGAAGATGAGTAGCTCTTACCGAGAACAGGAAGATGAGTAGCTCTTACCGAGATAGGTAGCCATCCGGCTAGCTTTGTAGAGCCACATGATGCACCCTGCACAAATTGCTGTCTTAAGGAGAAAATGTTTTACTTCAATGAACTACAGAATTTGCTGTTCGAGAGAGCTACTTGTGTAGAAAGTACATCGTGTCTCTACAAAGCATCAACACAATTTAAAGATGACAACACAACAGACATAAAGACACACAGACCGACAAGGTTAAGACAAATCACAGCGGAATCGCCTTCGAACTGCCAGAAACGCTCCATAACATGACAATTTGCTGTTTTTGCTCTTAGACTATGACATTTAACAGTCATGTGTTTAAGACTTGCAAGTGGTATACTTGTATTTAGACGGAATATTTCCATCGGTATTCTGTTAGACCTCTCCATACCCGGGAATGGAGAGACGTTACGAAGTGTATTGGAGTGCAGGTAATCCAGCTGAAATAACTTGTACGTAAATTCCCATCGGGCTTGTTCCAATTTATGAATTGATTAATAAACGTTTGATCCTTTGGAAGCAGTAAAACATTCAAAGGGAGATAGTATGGACTATATTGCGTAATGTCGGGTAATGAACCATCATCAGTAGCCCTATTTAAACCGGCAACGAAAGCCAGACTCTTGTAACTGTAATTTCGAAAATTTACACGAGAAATCTAAATCAAAGACACATTCCTAAACGGGGTCAAATAATTCAAACATTGCTTAGAAATATGTTTCTAAACGTGAGTTTTTTTGAAAACTCAGAATATATCTTTACTGATATCAAAGGACCTAAATAAAAATATAATCTGCACTATGAATGATGTACGGGTGACTTTTAGGGCCGCCACACGGCACAACACCAGCTGCAGTAATAGCAAATAAAATATATGGAAGCAGTAAAAACATTCAAAGGGAGATAGTATGCGCAATTTCGAGTACTGAACCCTCATCAGTAGCCCGGTTTAAACCGGCAACAAAATCCAGACTGTTGTATTGTTATTCTGGAAATTTACACGAGAAGTCTAAATCTAAGACACATTCCACAACGGGGTCAAATAATTCAAACAGTGTTTAGACGTATGTTTCTAAACGTGAGTGTACTACGATGACATTGTGCGTATTCTATACTGTTCGAAACGTTTTAAGCGAGAATAACACAAAGAAAACACGTTTATTAAAATTTTTGTGATAACAAAATGAACAAGCATATTTTAATATTGTAGTTGTGAAAATGTTATTTTGGTATCATTGGAACCTGGGGCATATGTACGAACATGATAATTAATTAGCGGAAGACTGCAAAAACATCAGTTGTGTTTTCAATGATGATGAATTTCACACTAAATACATGTATATGACCAATGATATTTTTGTATAAAAGAACTGTTAAATTCCTGACACTGTTCATGTCATGACAAACTGCCCTCAGTGCATTTAATACAGTTGCCCACCAGTTGTACGTGTATTCTTATATTAAATGTGAATGATGCCTACACAATTCCAGCCTAGGTCAAATTCTTTATTTTCTTCAAAAATATTGATTAAGCCGCATGAGAAAATCAACAATCTGCATAGGCGAAAACAAAGTCGCAGATAAGGTTCGCAGTAACTGCGAAGCTGATCAGCGCCTTTTTTCGCTACACAGATAGTACCATTCCTCTACTTTCTAAATCCAAAATTTCCAGCCTCTAACCATCTTCTGTGACTGTACAGCCCGGTTTGTGACGGACCTGGTCGGAATCCATATTGTTCGTTGTTTCAATTAAGTATTGAAAAAGCAGTATTCCTTATTTCCAGAAAAAATGGACACTCATGTTATTGGTCAGTGACAAATATACGTGTATGTCAGGGGCATTGTTTGTTCAGACTTCAACATTAATAGTAATATGAAATGAATGTCACAGAGATATGATTCACACGTTTTTCCAAAATAGGCATATGATAACAGGATGTCCAGCGGTGTGTCATTATCACGTGTAGGTGGAAATCATCATGATTATTTTCATTTCAAACTGAGCCCTTAAATTAATTGTTGTCACTGAAACCCCCAAAAGGTAAACAAAAACAAAGAATTCAAACTGTTTGTTTTTCAGGAAACGTAGAAATCATGTGGTGATTTTATCACTGGGGCTTGCATAGAAGCAACCTGTCTTCAATTGACGACTGCATGTTTGTTTACTCATTTGTATGTTATTTTGATAAATACGTAAAATTATAATTGTGACCATAACAGCACCTACGCGACCAAATCGCCTGTTTGGCTCCTTTGTGATTCAGTAACGGCACATACGTGTTATTTTGTTCACATTTTCCCTGACCGCAAGACACACAGTGAAGACTTTAGCGGGAATCAAAACCAGCAGGTTATAGAGAAATTTACCTACAAAACACTTATATAATCATTTTATTTGTGGGCTGTGTTGTGTGACAGTGCAACGGACTGGTTTTGCGGCCGTTGATTTATTCTCATAGTGATCTTATTGTAACACAGCTGGTCATGCATTAAATGCATTATGGCAGAGGTTCCTGCTCAATTTACCATGTATTCAGTTATGATAAATGGTCCTAAGTGACATTACTTAATCATTTGCACATTGTTCTGTGACGTTGATTAAAGCGTGCCGTATCACCAAAAAAGGATGTGCAAATATTGAACGGTACCTGCTGTGATTGCGGCACTTGATCCTAGGTGTTTCGCCATCCATTTATACTGTCTAACTAGGTTCAGTCCATGAGTTTTGCCGAGTCTATTTCAGACTGGGTAGAAACTCTCTACTGCTTTTCCATATAAATTTGATACGCGTCTTCTGACTCGGGTTTTAGCTCACCTGACATGAAGGCTCACATGAGCTTATAGAATACCTATGCTCCGGTGTCTGTCGCCGTCATCATAACCGCCATGCCCATATACGATAAAAACCTTAAAACCCTGCTTCACTTCTCTTGAACTATTCAACACATTTCAACGATACTTTGTATGTAGATTCTGCATAGTTTGTCTAAAGCATATCCTTAAGTGACCTTGACCTATGTTATGACAAGATAAAATTTTGTCACATACTAGGCTTTTTGATCGGAAACAAAAGTGAAAGCACGATGTTTCAGAATGTATAAGCCTGTGACCTGAGCAAGTACATGTAGATACAGGCAACTTGTTGAATTAAAGAAGTAATGTAGTTATTCAAGATCAAGGTCATTTTGTTCAAAGATCATTTTTTTCAAAGATCTAATCTCAGGTAAGTGTTCTTAGGACAAATGATTGTAGTGAAAATTCTTGTTTGAGCATAATAAAATATTGAGAATCAGTATTAAGCATAGAAATTTGCGTGCATAGTTGAGCAATGTGAGGTACTCGTATTATCGACGCGTTAAGCTACTATAAAATGTATTTCGTTTTATACATCGGTCATTATCAAGCAAAACGTATGGTTCTTGTTTATACTTTGAAAATAATCTTCTATTCATGCCACATACCGTACATAAGCAATTATCAACACCCAGAGATAGTTATCATCATAGAGAGGGAAATCAAACCTTTGGAAACTGGTATAACTGTTCAACTGACTGTGTTGCCTGAAATTACTTCTACCAACGATGGTCATGCTGGTTTAGTTGTATCTATTTGATGAAGTTCATACATGCTGTCCTTTACATATGATGGACAAAGTTTGCTCTAAACCAGCTATTCCCACACCAGTTATTATTGTCAAGGAGGGGAAGACGAAGAGTAAAAGAAGACACGATTCGACAAATACATGCCTCTTTGCATCGAAAATGTAGAAGTTTTCTTTAAAATAATGTGGAGCTTTTTATAGTCTTATTTTTAAGAAGGATATTTCATTTTAACATTGATAGGGTGAACATTCTGAATAAAGAGCCATTATTGTAGCAGCAAATTAATAAATAAATAAATAAATAAATAAATAAATAAATAAATAAATAAATAAATAAATAAATATTGCTGCACATTTTGTTAATTTTGTAACTTCGGCTATTTAAATAAAATTTCAAACATTATTTGTTACAAATCGAGTTCTTTATGATCAGCACCAAAATTTCAGGTTCTGTCAGTTAAGTTTTAAAGCATAAGCAATTATTATAATATGCTATGTATTTCAAAACATAAATAAGAAAAATAGGTTTACCCCTGCATTGCCCAGTTTTTCTATATAAAATGGAATTTAAGGAATTACATATTGCACAGACACGTTTTCCTGACATTTCTGAATGTTATGATGACCTTCTGCATATTCTGCACAGTAAGAAATATACAAAGTGTGAATAAAACAACAAACATGTTTACATGCACCTAAATTATTTCGAAAACCAAATGAATAAACATAAAAGCTGTGAAGACACAATTGTGATATTCACGGAACCTGGTGTACTGAATGTACGTACAAGATAATTAATTGGCAAAACGGTGCAAGAAATGTCAGTGATTTGATATTCAATGACGAATAATTTCGCACATAATACATGAACAAAAATATTTTTATAAAATATTGTTGTTAAATTTCTGATATTGACCAAGGCATGTGATGCGATAAACAAGTCGGAACCGCATTCGAACGATCAGAAGGGTTCCATAAGCCTATATATATAAAACAATTTGCTGCTTTCGCTCTATGGCATTTAACAGTCATTTGTTGAAATTTTCATCGGTATTCCGTTAGACCTCTCCATACCCGGGAATGGAGCGAGGGTACGAAGTGATCGGAGTGCAGGTTCGCCTGCCATCTTACTTGCACTTATGTCCCATCGGGCTTGTTGCAATTTAAGAATGACGACATTGAATGCGAATGATGCCTACACATCCCCAGTCTATGGCTGATTTTTATTGCTCATATACAACAATAACTTACCCGACAAAAAGAAACACAATGATACATGTAAGATTTTTGGGTTAAGTTCTACATTAATAGCTAAAATTCAAAATACATGCATCCTAAATTTTGTTTTTATTATCGAGTCTTTCTAAAACGCACGTTTCGAGTACACGAATAATCTGTTGTTTACAACGTATAAAATAAAGACATCATTGCAACCGGCAAACATGTTTTGATGTGATTATTCAAAGGTTCCATGAGCAAGATATATAGAGGATATTTACTTTTTTGAGGTGAATACCAAATATATTTCATCGAGTGAGTTGAAAACATCAAAATTTTCACGAGTGCGTAGCACGAGTGAAAATTTAGATGTTTTCAAGTCACAAGATGAAATATATTTGGTATTTACCGATAAAAAGTAAATTTTCTTTTTATTTTATACAATACACGGGCGGTGAAAATGCAAAAACCGAAAATTTTTGAAAACACAAATAATTTTGGTACCACATTGTTCCTAACGTTCTAACTAAGAAAATGAATACCCACACTTTATGTTTTCGTTCGTAAATAACGGAGTTATAGGCATTTTAATTTCTGAAGTGAGGCACATTTAATGACGTCAAGTGAATGGAAACGTCAGAAGTAATCCAAACTCTACAGTGAAAATATCGGCTGATATCAATCACTAGTGAAAATATCAATATCAATTCTGCACTGAAAATATCACTTTTATCCATTTTTGATATACATTAATTTCACTGCTAAAACAGCAGTCACACATTACCGTATAAGTTTCTGAAACGCGCGCCGGGCGTGTTGAAAAATTGCAAAATTCCACATACGCCAGACACACGTCGGATACACGTTCGAAACGCGTTACGAGTACGTTATGTACGCTTGGTGTACGTCCGGCGCGCGTCGCTGTATGTCGCTAAAAATCATCGCGCGTTTCGTGCGCGTTTGGGATCAAAAATTTTTTAAACATGCTTAAAAATTTTCTAGAAGCTCGGCGTGTCCCGTGCGTGTGACTTATACGTTTCGAATAAGTTCCACGCGCGCTACAGGCAGGTTGAATACGCTTCGAACGCGTTTGGTGCACGTTTAGGGCACGCCAGTGTACGCTCCACGCGCGTTCCGATTTTATGAGATATTGCTTCAGTAGCGTGCCCCAAGCGTGTGTGCGGCGCGCGTTGAACGTTCGCTGCGCGCCCATAGCGTGTGCTTAGCGTGTCTGGGACAAACGTACTCTAAAACTTTGAGATTTTTTATACGTCCGGCACACGCCTCAGTCGCGCGCTAATGTGTGACTGCTAAAGCGAGTTACAAGTACAAATAATTTTTATACGTCCAAAATCTTCAGCGTGTTGACATTTTTCATACGCCCGGCGCGCGTTTGGGTTATACGCTAATGTGTGACTGCTGTTTAAGTATAAAATAAACGGGTAATATATGCGTTTCAATTTTAAGCTGCAATAGTTACACTCGTTGCATAATTGTAGACGCTTTGGATGTTGAAGCAATGCTGTTTGTTTTAAATCCTCAGTTTGGTCCGCCGTGACCGTTACAGAAGAAGAAGAAGAAGAAGAAGAATGATTACAGTTTAATAAAATAATCTTTCACGGTTTATACCGTTTATCTCCTTTATGTAAAATTGATCAAAATGGTGCCAAACGACAAGAGCTGCTTCGTTAGAATCTGTGCTTGAACAAGCTGCAAATAAAATGCGGAAACAATAACTGTCCGAGGTCCTTCAAATATAAGTCAAAAGATCCCAAACACATTCAGTTAGTTTTGTAGATGTCACAATTTTTTGCGACTTAAAATTTTGCCCCTACCACCTTGTTAATGACAATTTTTCTGGAACAGAATTTTGACCTCTGGTTTTACATGTAAGACATGCATTGTATTATTGAATAAAACATGCATGTCTTGCAAACAATTTAAAGGAAAATGTGTCATTACTTATGCTACTTATGAATAATTGATAAACGTTGCGTTTCTTTCATTTATTTATATATACATGCAAACATATAATTCAAATTCCATAGTTTAATGAATGTAATTGGTCATAGACAAATGACAAAGCATATATGTTAGGTAGGGACATTGTTTGTACAAACATCAACATTAATCACAGCAAGAAGTGAATATCATGGGGGTGGGATTCACACATTTCTCCTCACTGGGATTCACACATTTTTTCTCACTGTACAGTAACATGCCAGGTGTCCAGCAGTGTGTCAGTATCGCATTTAGGTTGACATTTCAAACTGAGCCCTTTAATTATTTGTTGACGCATAAACCTCAGTAGGTAAACCATAACAGATTTCATATTGTTTTCGCACGATATTCGTTTTTCAGGAATCGTGGATTCGAAAATGATTGGTGATTTTATCATCATGGCTTGCATAAAGCCTACAGTTGAAGCCTACATGTTTGTTTACTCATTTGTATGTTATTTTGATAAAACTATAAAAATAGTTATTGTGATTTTAATTGTCACCTGGTGTTCTGTTTCGTACCACATACATAAATCTCTGAGGTATGTCTAAATTGATCAACTATTAGAAACTTCTTGCATTGTAAACAAGGCCCCGAGGTTATAAAACATTTTTTCAAGCTCAGCTCAGCTCAGTTGAACATGAAATTTCAGCTGCTGATGAATGCTGAAATAGTCCAAAATTGTGGAAAATTCAGGTTCAACACTCAAAAACTAGTAATTTATCCTGCTTATAAATGTTAAAATGCCAACAATCGTTGGCTTTTTAACATTTATGAGCAGGATAAATTTTAGTCTCAGCTGAGTTGAGCATGAAAAAAGTTTTTTAACCTTGGGCCCAAGGTTAGTGGTTTAGATCTGATGTTTCTTCAGCCATGTGATTATACTTTAAGAATATTATTTTTGATCTTAGATGTACGTGAGACGGTTAAAGCCGGAAAGCAATCAAAACAAAAATAACAACACCAATAATAATAATAATAATAATAATAATAATAATAATAATAATAATTAATAATAGAATAATACTAATTACATCAACATCATTACCTCGTGCATAGTACGTGCTCCCTAAAGCTCGTTCAATCCCAGCCTGTTCCTTGCTCATAATCAACATCTGGTAGGCCACAAGACTGGTCCAATATGGTACCGACTTGTCCACATTAATACTCTTTCCGATCATTTCAATGAACACTCTGTTGTCCCGGGTGTAAAACCCAACCACTGTCCTCAGCGTTGCATTTTGGGGATCCAGATTTGACCGGAAGTCTCGAATCGCCGCGTGATACTGATCACGTGATCCAAAATGGTCGTGATTCAGCGGAATCCATTTTGTTAAACTTGTGATGGATGTGTCTGTTAATCCATACAGTTTTTCAAGTCTGGGTATTAGAAACGGGTCGCCGTTTGACGAGACGTAAAGAGCTGTGGTTCCCCTTTCTATCTGGGTTTGGTGGATCACAGAACCTATTTCTAAGCTAAACAATACGTCTTCGATGATCACCTGATTTTCTTTTAAAATCTGAAACGAAAAGTTTCAATAAGATGCCGTGTTAAATGCAGGTCTCACCCCACTCTAAAACGTAACCCCAGATGGGAATTCAAGAAAGAGTCATACTGTATGCGGCTGCAACAATGCCTGTTTTTGATAATCTTTTTGAAAAACACTCAAATATTTCTACAAGCAGTCATTCAAATCAAATGTATGGAATGTATTGTACATTAACAATGCAGCGTGAAGTTCAATTAAACTGAAATATATACGTTAGTTGTAGATTCTACAACAAAAGTAAAGTAAAAAGTGAGTCAACGTGCAATCAGCACTTAAGGTCAAGCTTAAGAACGAACTTTTAAAAAGTCAGACTCACCTCGGAGCTTTCAGCCAGGTTCACAGCGTTTCTTACAATAAGTATTAGACCTGGTAGAATTGACAGGACTGTAAGCTTCAGCATCTGACATCGTCGACTTCTTTGCGACCCCGGCTCACCACACGGCAATAGTTGACCTGGAATATAGTTTTTAACCCATTTGGTCGAATGAACTCGCCCATTATTATCAATTGTCACTATTGAGAAATCAGGAGTGATGTTGAAACTTTTATTTATTTTTCGATGCAATTCCGTTAAGCAAACAGAATAGCTATAGATGGGATGTCGCGTTTTACGGCGTCACATCTGGGGCTATACTGTTTACCTTTGTCGCACAAAAAGGACATGATGCTATCATGAGTTAATGTCTCCGTGTGGTTCAATTTCGTACCACTCAACATTTTAGAGTAATAGCGGGACAAAGCCCTGATTCTTTGGTACTTAGCAGTAGTTTTGGGATTTAGTGTGCATACCACAGTGTGGCGAAAGTGTGAAACGTACAGGATTTTGTATACCCAGAACGGGTATCTTGTTTTGGGTAGTGCCGCGACGAAGTGGTTAGAGAGTCGGCACCTGATTCGAGATGTCGTGGGCTCGAACACCTCTGCCGCCGTGTAGTATCGTTGGCAATGCATACTCCATATAATACTGGTTAATACAAAGAGTAGGCAGTCCAGGCCCGTCGTGACTGAAAAATTGTTGACATTGATATGGAACCACAAAACAAATGAACTTGAACAAAGAACCATAGTTTGTTGGGGGTAAAAACTGCATAAAAGTGCCTGCGTCTATTAACCATAGTATGTTGGGGAAAAACTGCATAAAGTGTCTATGTCTATTATAACAGAAATAGAGCTGCCTTAAATTAAAGTTATTGCATTGAGATAACAATTGTAACTGATTTAATTGGGCCTTCCAGACATGTTGCTGAAACAAAACACGTCTCTATTGCGTCTTATTTACGGTCTCTTAATTTAATCAACCGCAGTCTTTGATAAAAGCATAGAAAATTTTCTAATTCAGTGTCATTTACGATGATTCTGGATCGTCTGAGAACAAAATAACACTTTAAATACGATAGAGAGATTCAGTTTCACACTAAAACTCACATCAATTGATTATCGTATTAACAAATTCTACATTTCAGCCCCCTAATGGGGAAACCAACAATGCGGTCTCCGAACAGGCCCGACACAAACCAAGCTCTACAAGGACAGAATATGACTTGATGCAGGAAATTTTGGATTTGGAAGGAATTGTGCTATTCGTGTATCGAAAACAAAAACGCTTATCAGCTTCATCACACCGTACAACCGGCGCCTTTGATGACAGATTATTAACATTGATGACAAACGAATTGTTTTGGTTCATTAAGAAGGTAGGTGATGCTTTTTGATTTTTAAACATTCTCAGAGAAATCCTCTGGTGTTCTGTGACTGGTTATTTAACTTGTAGATGTCTAAAGACGCATGATGAATACATACCTGTCACTATTAAGGCCAAACTTGGTCATCGCTTCAGCGTTTTCACAAGAAAAGTCACGCGAATTGGTTACCTGCTCAGGGCTGGCGTCTTTCTGTTGTTTTTTGCTGAATTTACTTATATACAATAAAACTTCTATCATTTAACTACATTTCTGCCAAATCTGAATTCGCAATTCTGTATTATAAAGAAATGGCATGCCCTCAAAATTAACAGGTAGGCAGAAAATGGCTGACTTTGTCTACAGATGAATTTTTAAGTGGCTGTCTTTGATGACGGTATGGGAATTTTCGTGGCTAACATTGATGACACAATTAGAAGAGAAAGACCCATCGAAAATGACATTTTTTCAGCTTTTGGTCTCAGATGAGAGACAAAATCATCTTCATCAAGTTGTGCAAGTAAATGTGGTATGAGATTTCAACCTGTCAAATGCAAATGATGCAGCTGACAAATAAGCGCATTAGTAAAATCAAGGCTACTTATACCCTTGAGGGCACAGTCCTGGAAAGTATCAAATATCTTGGTGTAACTATTACAAATGATTTGAAATGGAACACTCATATCACCAATGTATGTACTAAGGCAAATAGGACTCTTGTTTACTTGAGAAGAAATCGGTATTCATGTCCCCTAAGTATCAAGGAAGCAGCTTATAAAGGACCGGTACTGGAATACGGTAGCTCTGTTTTGGATCCTCACACTCAGTGTCTCCATGAAGAATTAGAAAAGGTTCAAAACCGTGCTGCAAGGTTTGTGACTGGAAATTATGTTTTTGAAACCGGGAGTATGACTGACATTTTGGGACAACTTAAATGTGAATCTCTAAAGAAAAGGAGGAAGGACAGTATACTTATATTGTTATACAAAGGTCTGAAAGGTATAAAGCCAGAATACCAATGGATGACCTTATCCACAAGACTAGGCGTTGCAGAAATCAACACTCTTTGTCATTTCAAATACCCCCAGTTAGTAAAGATGTCTACAAATATAGTTTCTTTCCCCAGACTATCAGGGACTGGAATAACCTCCCTGAATCACTGTTTTCCTCTGCTGAAATGTCAGATGATTGTGTGTCCAAATTCGAATCTCTTGTGAGAGCCAGGGACTAATTTTCCCCCAAGCGCACCCCCTGGTGAAGTATTGTCATTTTGGCGTTTCACCAGTAAACTATTCTGATTCTGACCAGTTGTCAATCACAACCTTCAATGTATATTGCTATTTCACCAAACGAAACTCCATCGTTCAAAGGTTATTACATTACGAAAATGCGCCTATAATAACTATACAGTAACTTTTTCAGCTGTAAAAATATATTTTCTTATTTTTGCTCAAACCATAGATTGTGGCTACACGGTAGAACCACCTCGGCGAGGCATTTCTAACGAGTACCCACAATCTAAGTTTTTGAGCAAATATAAGAAAAATAGATATGACTATGTTAACCCCATTTTCACTATATAAAAGTGGAGTTTACTGGGGTATAATTTTCACGGACATGCTATCCTGATGTACCGACAGGGTGTTCCTGTCGATGTTCAGTCACAATAGAGTGAACGAGAAACGAAGTGTAGCGCAGTGCAGGTTGGCCAGCTGATATAAGGTTAACACATCAAGGAGTGTTTAATCTTCAAATGAGGTTGTGGGTGCACCAGAACTGCATATGAGCCGGTATTTTTCTTCAAAGCGACAATATGAGTCCAGTATGATTTTGACTCAACGTGGAAATTGATTTTTCTTCTCTATTGCGACCATCCTCAGTGAAATTAGTCTTTTTTCAAGTATCTTCGTAAAATTCCGATCTGTCTACAACGTTAGCCACTAAAATTTGTCTGGTGTCATCAAAGACAGCCATATCAAAATCCATCTGTAGACATAGGCAGCCGTTTTGCAAGTACCTGTCATCTTTGAAGGCATCCAGTTTCTTTACATTGTCGAACTGGGGATTCAGATTTGGCAGAAATGTAGTTAAATGATAGAAGTTTTATTGTATATAAGTAAATTCAGCAAAAAACAACAGAAAGACGCCAGCCCTGAGCAGGTAACCAATTTTCGTGACTTTTCTTGTGAAAACGCTGTAACGATGACCAAGTTTGGCCTTAATAGTGACAGGTATATATTCATCATGTGTCTGTAAACATCTACAAGTTAAATTACCAGTCACAGAACACCAGAGGATTTCTCTGAGAATGTTTAAAAATCAAAAAACATCACCCACCTACTTAATGAACCAAAACAATTCGTCTGTCATCAATGTTAATAATCTGTCATCAAAGGCGCCGGTTGTACGGTGTGTTCATGGTTAACGGGAAGCTGATCTGTGTCTTTGTTTTTGAGTATGCAAATTGTTGGCCATGTTTTTTTGTTTTTTTTTTTAATCATTTTAACGCATGTTACATTCATTGTCGCCTACGGTATTTCATAGAAGTTTAACTCTTTTAATGTAAGTCATCTATGGTAATATAACATACCCTATTCCTGTTACAACACTATATTCCTGTAAATAGGAGGCATTTGAAGATAATCGAAGCTTTATATGTTTTATGGAGAAATGACAAAATAACCCGTTAGTTATAAATCATAGTTTTCACCCAAATATTAATGACTAATGGTCCTGATATCGATCACCTGAGATTTGATCTTTGATAAATGTGACCTTTGGCTGAGGTCATGTTGTTCACTTGTCATCCAATACTCACATTATTATTAACATAATAAACATTACTGTCTGTATCTACCAATTTTCAGGTCACGGGCTTCTGGAAAATTCAACTGTCTACTTTTTTCCCATTGAAAAGCCTATGTAACAATATTTGACCTTGCTACTGAATAATTCAAGGTCAACCAAGGTCATGATTTATACAAACTATGAGAAGCCAGAGTCACTGATGATACATGCCTAGTTTCATTGAAATCGGTCCACCGGTTCCAGAGAAGAAGATTTTTAAGGGTTTTTACTATATATGGGCATGGCGGCCATCTTGGTGATATGACCTGGACCATTTATATAAACTTTGATCATTTCTTCCTAAAGATGTTCAACTTAACGTTTGGCTTTCATTTTCATTGACAAAGCGGTTTCTGAGAAAATTAAGTTTAGCGTTTAATATGTAAATGCCGTTTGGCCAAGGTCAAGAAATAACCTTGAATTTCAATACTCATACAACTTTATTATCTCAATATGTTGTGTGCATCTAACAACTTTCAGGATACAGGCCACAAAATTACCTGAAAAATCCAATATTTTCACATTTTTTTTTACAAAAAATGAATAGCCTAGGTGATCAAAATTATCCTTGCGGTGAAGTAGACCAAGGTCAACCCAAGTTTATAATTTATGTAAACTATGATGTAAGCCTAGGTGATCAAAATTATCCTTGCGATAAAGTAGGTCAAGGTAAACCCAAGTTTATAATTTATGTCAACTATGAAGGACCGGAGTCGCCGATACTACATACCAAGTTTCATTGTAATCAGTCCACCGGTTCAAGAGAAGATGATTTTTAAGGTTTTTTTTTACAATATATGGGTATGGCGGCCATCTTTGTCATGTGACCTGGTCATGTGTCATATACAAACTAATATGAAACAGGCACACCTAATGGGCAACCAACCAATCTATCAGGATACCGCACGCTTGAATTCATGATTTTTGTGTGTACATTAGTTTGTTTGTTTTGTTGCTTAACCAAATGAACAACTTTGGTCAATGGTCATATCTGTGCATCAAATTTCCTTTTGTAAACATAACTTAGATACCTTTACTTACAAAAACGTATGGCTCTCATCATTGAACTGTATGCAAAATGGACTTTCAAACTGGTTTACATGACCAGATTATGGATATGCATCATATGCACCAGAAGTTTTCAACAAGGCATCAATAAATGTATTATTAAATAACCAGTCTGCAATTCTATAGCTTTTCTGTTCCAAGACACTTATAGATCTCTTAAAAAGTTGTAAATTGAGCCTATACGCCACCAGGCCTCCCATTTATTTTACTTCCCATTTTAAATTTCAGTTTTGTTTGCATTCAGGCTGAACAGTACAGTCAACCATTTTTCATTATTACAAGACAGGCCACATTTTTTGGATACTTGATGGTTACAAAAGCGTTGTTCAACAACACATCCTAGAAGCAGGATTTGAACTACAACCTTTCTATCGAGCTAAGCTACATGTACAAGTACATGTATGTCAACATAATGGAAATGATTTTGGGTTAAATATCTGGCACAGAGTCACATGTACAAACTGTATATAAACACAGCAAGTATATGGGTGTGTAGAATTTATTCTTTTAAAATGTAACATTTATAATTTGAGTCACATGAGAAAAACAGGATTTTTGCAAATGTGAAAACAAAGCCGCAGATCAGCTGAGTAGTAACTGTACATCTGATTAGCGCCCTTGTTTTCGCTACACATATAGTACAATCCCTTTTCTACTTAAACTTTCTAGCTTCTTTCCTTTTCCTGTGACTCAACAGACCGGTTTGTGTAAGACCTGGTCGGAAACCCTGAAGACCAATTTTCTGGTGTCATGGCTCATTTAATAGTCTATTACATTTCTGAAATATTTTATTTAACAGAACTCCTATATGGAAAATGTTGCCAAGCATTTTTCAGTTCTAATGTCTCACTTTTCTAACTAAGATTCTTGAAGTTAAGTTTTAATATTTAAGTGACACCTTCACAGGTCTGTCAATTTAATAAATAAAGTGCATTTTCTTAAGCTAAAACAGACAACTTTCACATGAAAAAGAAGATGGTATTTGCTAACTTTTACTAAGAATATTTGAAAAACAGTAAAGTAGTTTGATGATTCAACTGTAGTAATTGCGCTTTGTTAAGACAGAATCCTGAATGAATGAACTTGCTGGCAAGATGGGGAGTCTCAGAATTGAATCTAAATCAGTCCATAATGTTTATGCTGACTGGGCATAAATTTCTCTGGTAATGTGTTAACAATGTTCCAGTTTCCATGGTCAATGATACATTTGACACTGGTCAATACTGTATTCCCACTTAAAAGATCAAACTGTAAATAAATCTGAAACAGATTTAAACACCTCTAATAAATTACATGAAACCTTATCAAGGAAAATGCATCAACTTCTATAAGAGTAAAGTGCCTATAAATTCAATCTATATTCATAATAATTAATTCTGTAAAAGATTTCATATTTTAGCAATTAAGATGGATATTCCAAAACTTTATACTTATGATTAAGTTTTAAATCATAGATGTATAAGTACACATTTATTAGATGCATATTTGCTTGACTTAATGTTTTACATTCGCAGACAATTGCTGTGTTATTAGGATGGTCAGATATATACAAGTCAATCTGAGGCAGATATTACCATCCTGTATACCTGTGATTCTTACAGTGCAGACTGATGCAGCATTTCACGACACATGACACGCAGTCCAGTGATTGGAAGCTAAATGATCCATTGGGATTCAACCTACAGCAAAGAGGTCAGTGTCTCTCTGCAGGTATATGCCTCACGGTAAGTTGCACTCAAATCAATCTGGCTTCCAAACACTACACTCCATTTTGTCATGATGGAATGTTGCATCAATCTGTGCTTAAGAAATTTGGTTGCATCACGGATATACAGGGCTTTACCAGTATATTTTACTGAGATCTGTTCTTGGATCAGGGGAAGCAGAATATGAGGAAAGAAGTATAAATATCTTCATGACCAAATCTTCATGAATAACCATACTGTACTTCAACCAAGCATTCTTAAAACCTACCTTTTTAGCTATTCACCTAGTTCAAAAATGTATCTGATATTGTTTTCCCATTGCATTCCTCGATCCCTAAAAAGTTCAACACAAATTTTGAAAATCAGTTGACAAAATCATAACATTATAGTACTGAATAGCAGTGTTAACCTTGCATTTTACATGCACTGGTGGGAGGTACTTCAAAAATTTAACAAGAACGCCGCGGAGGTCGATATCGCACCTGCACTGGGCAAAATAACTAAAAACCTGAAATATAGGTCGAGGGGACCAGGTCAAGGTATGTTCTGAAAGGGTATGTCAAGGACATTTACTATGCAAGATTTCACACTCACAGCTATCACAGGTGCAGAGAAAACCACAGTTTGACATAAAAATTAACAAGTCAATGGACAATGAAATATAGGTCAAGGTCAGCGGGTCAAGGTGCATGCTTGACGAGTATGTCAAGGACAATTACTATGTAAGGTTTCACACGCGCAGCTATCACAGGTGCAGAGAAAACTAAAGTTTGACATAAAAATTAACAAGTCAATGGACCATGAAATATAGGTCAAGGTCAGCGGGTCAAGGTGCATGCTTGAAGGGTATGTCAAGGACAATTACTATGCAAGGTTTCACACTTGCAGCTATCACTGATGCAGAGAAAATCAAACTTCGACATAAAAATGAACAAAGTCAGTGGACCTTGAAATATAGGTCAAGGGCACTGGGTCAAGGGGCGTGCTTGAAGGGTATGTCAAGGACAATTACTATGCAAGGTTTCACACTCGCAGGTATCACTGATGCAGAGAAAATCAAACTTAGACGTAAAAATTAACAAAGTCAATGGACCGTAAAATAAAGGTCAAGGGCACCGAGTCAAGGTGCATGCTTGAAGGGTATGTCAAAGGGTATGTCAAGGACAATTACTTTGCAAGGTTTCACACTCGCGGGTATCACTGATGCAGAGAAAACCAAACTTCGACATAAAAATGAACAAAGTCAATGGACCGTAAAATATAGGTCAAGGGCACCGGGTCACTTGAGGTGCGTGCTTAAAGGGTATGTCAAGGACAATTACTTTGCAAGGTTTCACGTTCCTAGCTCTCACTAATGTAGAGAAAACCAAACTTCAACGTAAATGTTGACGGACGGACGAACGAACGGACGGACAGACTGACGGAAATTTGGACTCCTATATCGCACCCTGCTATAAGCAGGTACGATAAAAATCAATTATTTCATTGTGAGAAACATTCCATCTAATTTTCAGGATGGAGCCTAATTCAAGAATATTTTTGGAAATAATATTAATTTGTGAACACAGTTTGAAAACTTTTGCATGTCAAAACATTTGGAAAGCAAATTTTATGCATGTCAATCACTAAATTTTATTCTACTCTGAAAAAATGTTATGGTGGTTTCCAGAGGAGGGTTTAGGGAAAGAGTGAATCTTGGGTCATATAACTTGAGGAGCACTTACCTATGAAATTATGACTTGTACAATAACATAAATTAATGCCCCTCCTGGTCCAAAGGTCACAGTCCAGGACAGCACCATGAATATCTACAGTTGCTGAAAATAATAATATCAACTTATTATGATCTACATATTGAATTTCTACATCAAGTTTGCTTATCCTAGTTACTTTACTTCGGTTTTGTGTTCATAAGGACAAGCAACAGGTGAAAGAATGTTTGTGTTCATTGTAGTTTGGCATTTTATAAACCTGTTTTTCAAAATTTCCTGATTTTGGCTTAAATTGAAAAATTCCCTGACTGATGTCAAAAATCCCTGACAATTCCTTGGCTTTGAAAAAAGTGATTTCTCTCTGACTTTTTCCCTGACCATGGACACCCTGAATAAGTATTTGCAAGAAAGACAGAAACTTTATTTGTCTTACCCAAGGCTAATTTAGAACACCTCAATGACCATGGATTCATGACCACACTGCTGGTTTTTTACCTGAAAATAAAAAAGTAAAACTTATTCAAATGAAAGTGTTTTTTTTTTTTTTCTAATTCAGTTTAACGTCCCTTTCAAGATTATTTCAGCTCATATGAGACGGGCCAATCAATAGGTGGGGCGAAAACGGGAGAACCGTTAGAAAAACCAACCCGGCACACCCGCAAGCAGAACTTGGCTTGTCTCACATGTGGCCAGAGCGAGACTCGAACCCACACCAGACACAGCGGTGAAATGATCGAGTGATTAAGAAACACGGAGCCACCTCAAATGAAATTGACCATAGTGTCAGACAGTAGAGTATTGGCAGAACAATTTCATATGAAAAGCGGTTCATATTCATCTTGTCAACTTTTTTTTTCCATTTATACTGCTCATAATCATTCCTTTGTCTCACCACTGTGTCCAGTGTATGTGGGTTCAAGCCCCCTTTGCCTTGGGTAGTGTGCTTATGGGTGTACAAAGTATTTTGTCTTAGAGTACTTCAGTTTTCGCCCCGCCTCATATGAGCCCATCTCATATGAGCTGAAAGAATCTTGTAAGGGCGTAAAAAGTAGGTTTAGAAAAAGAGAACAAGTTTCACTATCCATGATGTTCTTGAACATTTATGAATTAATTAAGTTCAGACAGGCAAGCTCTTTGACCAAGTGGTAGGGGTCTCCAATTTCCTGGGATCAATACTATTGTAAAAGTTCTGGGATGTTATGCAATATTTGGATTATTTGCAAGATACTCTTACAATATTCATGAGACATAAATTTGTAAAAGTGCCTCAATCTCACTTCATTCACAATAAGTTTGTTAAGTTTGTTTTGTCACAAGATAGACAAAAATAATTACCCAATTATTTTCAAAACTTGAAACAGTTTTGCATCAATTGCCTTGGTAAAGAGATGTTTGCAAAAATGTCATAGAAGCCAGGCATACTTTTGATTTACTAATATTTGCATTTGATTGTGTAACCAGAACTTTGAAATATTGGGGGTGGCCCTAGTGGCCGAGTGGTTAAGAGCGCTGATATTTTATTACCGCACTTAACCATTCAAGCATCTGTGTGGGTTTGAAGAAAAAAGAAAAAAAAGAAAAAAAAAGAAAAGAAAATTGTCAGCTTTAAAAATTGAAAATTTCATCAGAAAAGCTTTGATATTTTTCTTATTTTTGCTAGATTGTGGGTACACATTAGAACGCCTCACCGAAGCGGTTCTAACGAGTACCCACAATCTATGTTTGGGAGCAAAACTAAGAAAAATAGGTATGCCCCTGCATTCCCCAGTTTTTCTATATAAAAGTGAGGTATGAGGGGGTATACTTTTCATGGACATGTTTTCCTGATGATTAATTTATTATATAATAGGCAGATTTAAAACCAAGACTTTTAACTGTCGTTGTTTAAAAATCACTCCGAATCTATCAGAAATGATACAGGGTCGGTGGTGCAGCTTGTTGGCGAACTGTCTTATCTCGAATGTTTACAGTATTGCTGCATATTGAATTTGGACTGGTTTAGCCCTATCTCACTGGAATGCGACAACTGGAGACTATTTCGCAACAAAGATTGACAATATAAACACAACTTTCACCGTTTCACGTTTCAGTCTCATTGAACAGACATTTATGCGACAAATTCGCAAATTTCGGTCTAATTTTGAAAATAAATCTTGCGACTGTCATGCAATAGTCGCACGACTTTCCCGGGAATGTAGCTTATTTTCATTTTAATTCGTACGACAGTTGCACAACATTCGTGCGAGTGCTGCATGACATTCGTACGAATGTCGCTTAGTTTTATTTTCTCACCAGATAGTTGTGAGGTCGCGCAACCATCATGAGACACTCGCAGGACATTGTTACGAGTGTTGCGAAAATTTCTCATTGTAAATATGCCAAAATTTCGCGGCGACAGGTTCGCGACACTTGCACGACTGTTGCACGACATTCTTGCGAAATATTTTGGAACAACTTTAAAAAAATTGGCATAAAATTTTAAAACATGTTTAAAACCTTCGGGACCAGTTGGCGACAAGCTCACGACACATGAATATTCTCACGACACTCGTGCGACACTCGCACAAATGTAGTGCGAAAGTCCGCGACAAAATTCGCATGCCAGTGAGATACTAGCTTTTCTCGTATCGGATCTTTTTTCGATGTCGGCGATGGACAATCTACAGATGTAAAACAAAACCGGCTCAAATTTTACTGCATTCAACGTAATTAGGACCTTTCCAATTAATGTTTGTAAGCAAGATTACAAGAAACTTTAAATTATTTAAAGTCGACTTTCAAATTTACAACAGGATAACATTAGCCATTGCATTGGCTATTTTGTCGACAAACACAAATTAAAACTGTACATGTAAGCAGAAGATTTACTTCACGTATCCTTTGAGAACCACTAGATGATCGATCACTGGTCCTTGATCGATCACTTGTCGTCTTACGCTACCCCACCCACTGGTGGCGGTGGTTCGGATTGTTTTTAATCTGTTAAATTTACACCTTCTGTATGTTAGAGACTATAAATATTTTGTTGACGATGTTTAACATGTGCAATGTCCACCTACTCGCAGTAAACAAGGTGCAGATCCAAATAATCACAGAGGAAACCGAATCAGGTAGCGAATAGTGAAATTTCGAGTCCTTCTTCGCTTGACAAAGTTATCTTTGAGACAACTAAACACCGAAGTGCTAATCAGCGGTACCAAGTAATGTCATACCGGTTCAGGCTGTTAAACAGGGCTTTGACATTGGCTAAGTCAGCATGAATGAATTAGTTTCAATGAACCATTTCCATGCATTTCAGAAGCATATCTCATTTCAACTGCCTCCCGCCATCCAACTAGCAAAGAACGATTTCTGTTGCTATGCAACAATTACGGAGAGAATGAACCACAGCTTGTAAGAGGAAAAATAATGATAAAACGAAAGTAAAGAAAAACAGGTTTTGCATTTCAAACGCAGTTTCGAGCGTTTGTATGTTCTTGTGTAATTTTATTTTCAACTATCACAAGTCTAGCATATTTTTATTTGTAAGATTAAATGGTTTCGCTTGGCGGAATTCGACTGCGGTAAAAATTTCCGGAAGTTGAATGATTCACAAAAATCCACGTCTTTATACTGCAAAACAGAATAGAACAGAACAGAACTTCTAATCGTAAAGCAACCAACACCTCGTTGTTGTCGCTGCGCGACAACAACTCGGTTGGTTGGTTGCTATGATGGGCTAGAGTTTTCAATGCTACATACCAAGTTTCACTTGACTCGGTTCACCCGGCGTTTCAGAGAAGATTTTTAAGGTTTTACCATATACGGGCATGGCGGCCATCTTGGTCATGTGATCTGGACCATTTATACAAACTATAATTTCCCCTTCCTAAGGATGCACAATATGAAGTTTTGATTTGATTTGCATAGCGGTTTCAAAGGAGAATACGTTTGAACATTGTGGACGACGACAACAACTACAACAACTACGACAATTTACGACGGACGACGAAGCATGGGTATGCTTTGAGCTCGCCTTGTGAGCCTAACAGCTCAGGCTCTAGATGTAACGCCGCAAAGGCGGTGTCCCCTGTGGGTCGTGTATGTTTGCTTCGAGAAATGTAATCGAAAAGTATAAGCCTCTAAAAGTGAAAGTGGACTCACTTTACTGTATTTATTGGCGAGTTCATTTCCCATTGGGATTAATTAATGAGGAATATGAGTACTTACGCAATTTGTCACGTTTCCTTCTGGATTCTTCGTTATTGTGTGTCATATTGGATGGGTCAAACCGACCGCCTCCGTTCGATATGTGGGAAATTTTCCCCGACATTCCATAAACGTCTGAAAGATAAAAAAGACATATTGTGCATACATGTATTCTCCGCAATGCAATAAATGAGTACAAAATGAGCCGCGACGCGAGAAAGCCGGTCATCGGGCTTTCCGACCAAGTCCGACAAAAACCACCCTGTTCAGTTACAGAAGGTGGCTAGAAGCTTGAAATTTCCGATGTAAGAAAAAGAGGAATTGCGAAAACAAAGGCACTGTTAAGCGGTACAGTTGATGCACAGCTGATCTGTGCCTCTGTTTTCGCATAGGCAGAATCCAGTTTTTTCATGATGGTGACGCCTGTGGGGATCGAACACAAGCCCTCTAGATTCGGGATCCGACGCTCTACCACTACGACACCGCGGTCCCTTAAGTAATTATGATACAACGATGAATTTTATTTTAATAGGTAGTGTGTCTGGGGTATTAGTCTAAGAGCACATTTGAGTTATATCCGATGAAAATCTGTCTCCGATGGGTGTGTCTAGATCTAACATTTACGCGTCATCACGAAAACATGTCCGTGTAATGTATACCCCCTCATACCCCACTTTTATATAGCAAAAATGGGGTATGCAGGGGTATACCTATTTTTCTTATTTTTGCTTCAAAACATAGATTATGGGTACTCGTTAGAACCGCCTCGGTGAGGCGGTTCTAACTTGTACCCACAATCTATGTTTTGAGCAAAAATAAGAAAAATATCATTTTTTTTTTATGAAAATTTTCATTTTTACTACAAAAAAAATTTCTGTATAGTGCATGGAAGTGTTTTCGTAATGATTTACGCGTGAAAGGTCAATAGTGGATCAAAGTGAGGAACGACGAGGGATAACTGATCTAAGACACTGAATAACCATGCGAAACGTCGCTTTTTGTCGTTCACATTTTTCATTTTTGTTATTTTTATAATTTTTCATATACAAACCGTTTTTCTTTTAACAAGGCTCATTATTTCGATTAAAGGAAATTGAAAGCAATAACATCTGCAAACCAATTTCCATATTACTGCATCTAAACGCTTTATGATGTTACATAAGATTTACGACTTATGTGAATGACTCGTATCACGCAGTAATAGTAGAATGTAAGAATTTTATACAATAGTAACCCTTTTCATGATCCAAGAATTGTCCCTGATTTTAACACGCACGTCAAATAGATATGAAGACATAAGAGGTTACAGAAATAACTGAGTGTGTTCGGGGCTCTCCCAATGGTACCATTGGTTGGTAACATTTATACTATTGGTACCAATGGTATTGCCATTTTTACCATTTGCACCAATTTCTTTACCATTGGTACCATTGGCAATTAAATTGGTACAAATGTTACCAACCAATGATACCGTTGGAAAACCCCAAACACACCCACTGTAAGCAAGGTATAAAACATATAAAACGTATAAAACGTATAGTACAATTTCTAATATTCTCAAATCCTTAATTCAAAGCTTCTAGCCATCTTTTATGGCTGCACACGCCGGTTTGTATCATGCCTGGTCGGAAATCCAACAGACCGATTTTCTCGCCTTGTGCCTCATATGTGAACTGTATTAGCTTCAATTACTGCTTTTGATTACATTTTTAAGCGTTCAATGGTGGTTTGAAATAGAAGTGCCAGTTAGATACACGCACACAAAGGCTTGCGAGATACACACCCGGGTAACAAGTATGTGTACCTTCTTTCTTTCTTTCTGATGTATATTCCGCCTTTATATAGGCGCACCACCTTTCGGCGTAACAGTAAGTATTAGTTTTCAAAGGTCTTTAACTGGAGCAAGTGTTAAGTTTTCTTCGTCGCAGACTTTGTGACAACTGAACATGCGAATCTATGGAAATCCCAGTCTTTCTTCTGACAATCAACACTACAGTACTTGGTTATTTGACAACGTGAACAACGCTCGAGTTCAACACCTTAAGGTTGACGTTTGCAATTTGAACAAGTATTGACTTCCGAAATCACTTCCGAAATGTCAAAAGAATTGTCGTCACTGTCAGTGTCTGTCTGTTGAAGAACCTCTAAGAGGAGGGCTCATTCAGTCTCGCTACCGATGTCAGAATCTGGTACCACCTAGAACCCCACTTTTATAAAACAAAATGGGGTTTCATAACTTTTCGTTATTTTGATCCAAAACCTAGATTATGTGTACATACAACTGTGGACCCAAAATCAATGTTTTGAGTGACAATTAGAAATAAATCAAATTTGTTTAACTGATTTGTTTTTCTTCATTTTTTACAATTTCGGAAGAAAAAAAACATGTTCATTGAATGTGCATGTTGTCGTAATGGAAGAGAAACACAAAAAGCGTCTGACACTGACCGGGGCCCTAGGCAATTACTGTCATTTTCTGTAACTTCCATAGAATTGTGAATGTTATCCAATGTATGGTTTTATTATAATTGATGTCGCAATTAAGAATTAAGAAAGTAGGTACAATCTTTCAGTATAGTACCGTTATGGGTAAAATAAAACCACTATAACCATTATCAAAGATGTTTCTTCAGGGATTCGATCTCAATCTACAGACTGTATGGTCCGACTAAACATTGATATAATTGAGTCTAGTCTGGTCAGAGTTACGATTTATACAGACAGTTCAACCAAGCCTTCTTCCACTATGGTTTCGCCGGAACAGGTATGGCCGACAGTGTTAAAACATTCCTGGTCCACTACTTAATCTATGTACGATCATTGTTGTGCAACTTTTGTCACTTTTTTGCTGCTTGAATTTATTTTTCCGTGATTTTAAGTCTACTGAAATATTTTCTCTTGGACCATATTATGGTCTGAAATCGAATTCTCTCATTGTAATCAAATACAATATAAACAAGCAAATTCAGAGAATTTATGTCCCCCGCCTTGATAGTTTAGTTACACATATATTATCTTACAAAAACATATATCCAAACCACATGCACTTTCTTAGTGTAAATGCCTGAAAAACGACTTAAGTTCAAATTTCGAAAAGTGATAAAAATTAAAGTGAGGATTATATCCATACCGCATGGGTAAGTTTAAAGCATGGTCAAGACATCTGCAAAGTTTCAAAAAAATCAGAATAAAACTGTAGGAGGAGTTGTGTGCACAAGGTAACCACTGCCCATTCACTTTCATTGTCAAAATGTCCGAAAAAATGACTAAGTTCAATTGCGAAAAAAGTGTCAAAATTAATCCGAGGATTATCACATGCATATCTTCAAAGCACGATTAAAACATCTGTAAAGTTACAAAAGAATCAGAATAAAACTGTAGGAGGAGTTGCTTGCACAAGGTACCCACCGTCCATTCACTTTCATTGTCAAAATGTCCTAAAAATGACTAAGTTCAAATTGCGAAAAAAGTCTCAATAATTAACCTGAGGATTATATCCAAATCACATTCATATCTTCAAAGCATGATTAATACATCTGTAAAACTATAAAAGAATCGGAATAAAACTGTAGGAGGAGTTGCTTGCACAAGGTACCCACTGTCCATACACTTTCATTGTCAATATGCCCGAAAAAATGACTAAGTTCAAATTGCAAAAAAAAGTGTCAAAAATTAACCTGAGAATTATACCCAAATCACATGCACATTTTCAAAGCATTGCTAAGACATCTGTAAACTTTCAAAAGAATCGGATTAAAATTGTAGGAGGAGTTGCTTGCACAAGGTACATACTCCTATAGGGGGACGGAAGGACGGAAGGACAGACGGACGGACGGAATGACGGAAAGCCAAAAACCATGTCCCTTCGCTTTTCTTCGAAAAGGCGGGGGACAATAATTATAACATTATGTTTAACATTTAACTTTCCCTTTTTGCCATTATACAAGTTTCTGAAGATTATTGTTTCTTTATGTAAGCATGATTCTTTCTCTTAAAACCTTAAGCGTGCCTCAGATTCATTGCTGGACTAGTCCCTTACTTATATAGATATCTATCATTTTAATATTCTTTAATATTCTGTGGTGGTTCCTTTTGTTTTATGTCTTGATGTTTAAAATATTTTTGTGCTGTTGGTGCCTTATGTATGTTTTCATATTTTTAGTTAAGTTAAGGTAACTGAGTGGCCACCTATTCGGCTTACGAAATGTTTTCATGGTATAAGTACCTGATTGTTAGTTTGTTTTTTTTCCCACCTCGGTTTTTGAAGTGGGAATCTTTTTCTGATTGCGCCTTTTCCTGATCTTTGCCTACTTGTACCTTTTTATATCTTATTCAAGCATGTATTTTAAAACAGCATGGAGAAAATAATTTTCACATACCTTTTTAAGTTTTACTAGTCTTCAATCTGAATATAGTCCATACTCATGTGTACATAATTCAAATCTAAGTCTCCTGATTTTTCCTAATAACTGATTCAAGTCGTTTAAATATGCCAATTAACAACTGTCTTACTGCTGCTCACAAACGTCATATCGGAGAAAAAATGTCACAGAATGCTATCGCAGCTAGCTGATTCTCGTTAAAAGCTGTTTAAAACCTATGTTGCTATTTATATTCCCCCTGTTTTACCGTGCGAACACCCTACATGTACCACTGAGCTACCGAACCAATTGGTCGACTCGTGATACCCACCTGGTTGAAATTAAGATTCATCACTGAATCGGCTCAGAGCCATGCGGGAACCGTATGTCACAGGAACGGAAAAAGGACATGGCCTGAGCAGGACTCGAATCAAGGGTCTCTCTGCCCCTTAGCGAACACTTTTCCCCTTAGCTACCGACCCGTTACATTTATGTTTACCGCCCCGGTCAACAATTTTTGTCAGTCAATTAAGGACGGAGCTAGCGCTTCCTGGATATTAACCAGTACTCTAGGGAATAAATGTGACTTGTCAAGGACAAAACACGGTGCCGCCAGTGGGAATAGAACCCCGGCCTCTCGATTCGGAATCCGATGCTCTGCCACTACGCCACCGCGCTCCCTTATACATTTTAAGGGATTACTCAATGTACATGTACATCTTTCTTTTATTTTAAGGAAATCGTTGCTAAAAATGTATGAGTTATGAAGTGGTATCAATAAATCTATTTACTGGTTGGTATGGCCAATCCCTTTTCTCATTTTTTAAAATCTGTTCACTGATTTCAGAGGATCCCAATTATATGCTTTTATTTACTATCATATTCCATGCGGATTTGCAATTAGGAGCATTGTTCTCACAACAGATGTCATATTATGCAGCTGACAAACAAGAATTGCACAATCTGTCTTGAGATAACCAACAATGTGGTTTATGAACAGGTCCAACAACAGGAGAGGTCCAACAGGTACGAGCACAGAAGGTGGCTAGATGCTGGAAATTTTGGATGTAGAAAGAAAAGGAATTGTACTATCCCAGACTCAGACCTTCAGCTGTTATTTACAATCTCCATGCATGTTTACACAAAAGCATTCCGAATGTGTCATACGGCCTCAGTGCCAAGCGTGTACTAACCGGTCAAAAATAGTTTCACTTTACAGTTTACACATCAAATTTTGAAACCCGAAATTCACTTTGAAAAATAAATCCCGCTCACCCTCACTTCGCATACTGTTCACAGAGATATTTAATTTTCTCTCCAGGTGATGTTCCATAAGAAAAGTTTCTGATTTCCTGCTTAAAATCCATAATTTCTGTGAGATTTACACATTCAGCTAGCTCAGGTGCTCCCATTTTTACGCGACGCTAAGCCAATCAGAAAGCAGCTATTCATGGTCAAGTGCCACATCGCGTTCAGCCGTGACGTCAAGGCACCCCAGTGACATCAACGTCGAGTTCGGATGCATTCACCACGTGTCAACCATGTGAATCCTGTTTTATTCAATCGGAAATTGTTTTGATCAAATAGAACCATCAAGGTCCGCAACGGAACGCAGTGGAGTGAGGTTTCGCAACTAGTACTATCCGTGTAGCGAAACCAAAGGCGCTGATCAGCTTCGCAGTTTTCGCATATGCAAATTGTTCGTTTACTCTTGATGCGGCTCAAATATTCATTTTCCATCAATATGTGTATTTAGGCATTTCTGTTGTCGTATAGAACAAGACATAATCAAAATTCGTCCATTGCTCATTGAAGTTCTGCTTCTAATACACTGAAGAGCTTTAAAAACGCAAAAAAAAGAAAATTGGTAATTTTTTGCACCAAGGATATTTTAAGTCTTCCGTAACAGGTGAAAGGGATCAGTAACTGTACTCTGCTTCCATTTTTACACAAAACCGGCAATTGAAAAGTCACTGACCACCCACAGGAATAAAAAGCCATTTTATACTTTTTGCCATGTGGCGTCACGTTGAATTAATGTAGAAAAAACATTTGACCATTTCACATGGAGCTTGTAGTAATCCATATCTAAAAACACTTTAGTTTTCGTTTTGTTTCATTTTTGACAATTCTACGGGTCTTTGAAAATGAGTTATCCAGCACAATTGAATTTTTACTAACTTTATGACGTATATGTGACGCCACGTGACGTCATAATTACCATTTTTCATCTATACGGCACTGCAGCAGTCCCTCCGAGGCTATTGGGACAGTGAAGGGTTGACACCGGTCTGATCAACCGAACTTTTCACGTCAAGGCACTAATGTCTCTAGAGATTTGACGTAAAAACGCTATATTACGTGGATTACGTCGACAATGACCAATCAGGCAAGCTAGCATTATTGTCATGCAATCAAGGCAATTGGCAAAACCAGTGCTTTTAATGAAATAGCAATGCTCTTTGTGCCAAGAAACAAATTGTAGTCGTGCTCAATATCTTTTGCAGTTTTGGATTTTAGGGGTATAGCTATAGCAAGGACTGTAACTCTCACATTTCTCATTATTTTGATATGAAATTCACAGCATAGTTTTCAAACATATCAATGTTAATGTGTGTCAAATTTCATAAAGATCGAACTACTAGAAGTATGAAAATACAATTGAATTACAACTTTTGCGTTTTTAAAGCTTTTCAGTGTACGTTTAATCTCCTAGACAGGTCGTGTCCCTGAATAAAACAGGCTACTTGATAGTTGAACGAAATTAAATCCTGAATCTGATTTCCATATTGGAATCTGGATTAGTGACAATCTGAACTAAGATGTATGGCTTATGTGGGTGTATCACGCCATTAGATTATAAGTTTTTATAAACAACGGGAAATGTACCAACATGATATCGCTGCTTTCACAGAAAAGGTAGAGAGGTTTAGTCACTTACAATGTAAGACAACAGTAACCGTAACATTAAACGTAAAATTCATATGGGTTTATCAAATACAATACTTGAAACATTACAATGTGTGGAAATGATCCATTCAATCAATGTATCATTCACATTTTTGTCAAATTCTGAATGTTCTATGGGGTGTTCTCAATACAGTAACGATAGAGAGACCATAAAGCGATGTAATTAGATTTTAAGTCAAAACATAGACACCAGGTGGGAAAGAAAATACTTAAAGCATAGCAATGCATTTTTCCGACACCATACTCGAGCAGTAGAATGACTAGCTCTTTCTCAACAAAGTAGCCATCTTGCTAGTCTAAACCAAAACCAAAGTCAACAGGCACAACAGATAGGATAGTACGATCCCTCGTCTTCTTAAATCCAAACGTTCAATCTTCTAGCCTTTTTCAGTGACTGTACAGACCAGTTTGTGTCGGACCAGGTCGGAGACACACATTGTTGGTTTTCTCATGCGAAGGTTCAAGTGATTTTTAAGCGCCAAGAGAATGTCTATCGCAAGTAATTGTAAACTTATAAATGCTCTGACAATTACGACGTCTAGAGTATAGGAACATAGAGGTTTTATTCATATCAAGCTTGTGCCATAACCCTGTGAATTCTGTGATAGCTAGACTACAGTAAATTGGTTTATCATTATTGCTTCTTTTTAACGTAGATCGTCAGTTTTGTAAGAATACTTTCGGGAAGAAATAAGGGTGGAATTTCATCAGGGTGACTTATCTCTTAGTCAGAAGAAATCATAATATCATAATATATAGTAACAAACAGTCAGGACAAATATAGTAGCGTTCCCATTATCGATATTTAGAGGTTCTACTCTTAACGTCTTTGCAGATATGAATTGGGATAACCGCCAATAAGTACATTATACAAAATTTACATTTCAGCTCGTCCGAAAATCAACCGATTCAAGACAGACCGAGATGACTTATTTCGACAGATTATAGATTAACGTACATGTAATTTATTTAATGTTATATCAGAAAAAAAAAAAAAAAAACATATCAATGTTGTCTCTTTTTTTTTTTTTTTTTTTTTTTTGCGTTTTTTTTTTCTTTTTTCGCTAAATATAAATTTAATGGTGAAAGACATCTAAATATGTTTTTGTGATAAAATAATTTGACACAATTATAGTCTTTGTGAAAAGTTTCATTGAAATATGCAAGTGTTTTACACAATTACGCAATTATGGTTCTTTCAACCTCACTACCAGCAAATCTTTGGTGCACTCCGGTAAACGTCGTATTTGAGCGATGAGTCGCACAGTGTACTTTAGGCTCTCATTATGAAAACACGCCCATGTAATATATGGATTTTTCTCATGTTATAAAAATTGTAAACTTTCATCAGATTTTTTTTTTTTTTTTTTTTTCTTATTTTTGCTCAAAACATAAATTGTAGGTACACGTTAGAACCGCCTCGGCGAGGCGGTTCTAACGAGTACCCACAATCTATGTTTTGGAGCAAAAATAAGAAAAATAGGTATACCCCTGTATACCCCATTTTTGCTATATAAAACTATGGTTCAAGGGGGTATACATTACACGGACATGTTTTCATGATGAATTTTCCTGACATAGATAGCGTCAAAATAATCCAAAATCATCTATTATTCTAACACACCTCGCCTATATAGCCAATGGTAAAAAAACGTGTTATATTGTGCAACAATTTCACTGGGCGAATAAGCGTGACGTTACTTTGCGGCATTTGTGACGTCAGCTATCCCACAAAGCAGCGTTAGACGGTGAAATGTCCTTTTAGCGCACAACAAACGTAATAAGTGTGTGTAAATACCAGCATTACAGTCAAATATTTGGCGGGATATCTGCAATGTAATGGCGGAAAGCTGAACGATATCGACGGTTTCAGCAACATTTATTCCGTTTATTGTGTGTTAGAATCGAAATAGATCAGCTCAAGTGCGTGAATTGTTGAGTAATAATTCACTGTTTGTCGGTCAGTTGTAAGAAGATAAATCACTCGCGCTACGCGCTCGTGATTTGATCTTCTTTACAACTGACCTCCAAACAGTGAATTATTACTCAACAATTCACTGCTAGAGCTGATCTATTTCTTAAGTAAAGAATAGGTTGATATCAAATCAAACTCATCAGGAAAACATGTCCGTGTAATGTATACCCATTGAACCCCACTTTTATATAGCAAAACTGGGGTATGCGGGGGTATACCTTTTTTCTTATTTTTGCTTCAAAACATAGATTGTGGGTACTCGTTAGAACCGCCTCGGCGAGGCGAGGCGGTTCTAACGTGTACCCACAATCTATGTTTTGAGCAAAAATAAGAAAAAATATCAAGATTTTTCTGATGAAAATTTTCATTTTTTACAACTTTAAAAATCTCTGTATATTGCATGGGCATGTTTTCATAATGTGACTAGAAGCCATTCGACATGATTTCAACTACTGTGTGTTGTGCAGCATTGATGTATTTCAAGACACCCTGATCGAATTCTTCAAGAGTCTATCGCACAGATTTGATATGGAAACTCGATCACAAATGATAGCGTGTCATTTTAGGTCATGAAGGTTTCATAAAAAAGAAAACTGAAATGCAAACAGCGTATTTGAACTCTGCCATGTGTATAAGTATAATGTTATATCAATCTTAAGATGTCGGAGGAGGCATAGAGGATGATTGGTGATGGACCCTCTAGGGACGGTAATTTTGCAAGAAATGGCATAATTTGGCTGAATAGCTAAAACGTTTATGACTGGACAAAGACGGGAGCATTCCAATTTTTGGAAATATGCTAGGTCTTAAATGTTTTAACAGCATAGATATATATTCAGATATAAAATAAATATTAAAACTGAGATCCTTTCAGTCTGACTTATTACGGAACGTTGGTTGTCCTGAAAATAATGGTTAAAGGAGTTACAAAGAGCAGCTAATTTTCTTGTTAATTTTGAGGAGTTTTGGAGTGCTCCGAGTTGTCGAGTGTTTGTATATATGTTCAGAGGCTCATAAAATATTAGACTTGGACACAATGTGCTTATAGTTTGCATCCTAGCTAGACTCATATCGGGTTAATAAATGACAAAAGACATATGTAATTCTAAAATTATGACAGTAGTGCACGTACATACCCTATGCTTCTCTCCTCAGCAGAATATGTAAATCCGTAAATCCATGTTGAGACAATTTCTGTTCCTCTCCTGTTATTATAGACCATCGAGTTTATAAGACGACAAATAATCACTAACTAACTGCTATAGCAACTTCCATTAGAAAAAACGCATGTCGTTCAGAAAATAGCACCATGAAACCACAAGAAAATTCCGATTGAGCTAGGCATCAAAACAATTTTGATCAAATAGTTTTGTTCGCAAAAACAAACAAAAAAATAATTATTATTTATTACCAATTAATTTGAATTAAAAAAAATATTAAGTGAGGTTAAATAAAATATTAAGTGAAGAACTTCAACATATATTTCAGAATGTACGTAATCTCGGTTTTAATTGACTTTGTGCGTATGTTATGCAGCTTAGATGATGTCGCGGCATTGGGATATCGTTATATTGCTCAACTCTGCGACTATCGATAAATAAGTTGATGAGGCGAATACATGTAAGACTTTGTTAGATTAAAACACACTACGGCGTCTTCTATCAACTGGACGTCGAAGATCACAGAATATCATTCAGATAGGATTTAAAATATAAAACACTTTAATTTATTTTATACTTTACAGTGAAAACCAATGTATTATCAAAACATGATAAAATTGATATTTTCATTGATATGAAATTTCACTGACATCAAATCTAACTGATATCAAAAGTAACTAGTGACTGATATCAGCCTATATCTTCACTGTAGAAGAGGAACTACTATTAGTATGAAATAAAAAGAAAATTTGCTTTTTTTTCGGTGACTACCAAACATATTTTATCTTGTGAGTTGAAAAAATTTCACCCGCTCTGCGCACTCGTAAAAATTCTGCTTGTTTCAACTAACTCGATGAAATATATTTGGTATTTACCTCAAAAAAGCAAACATCCTCTATATATTTGTAAATCTACTAATTGAAAATGATCACCTTCTTAGAAAGTTTCCGGAATAAACATTATTTTTCTTTTTTTTTTTTTTTGGTTCTAAAACAGAATTTATTGGTACATGTAAGCACTGTCTCGTCGAGATGGTTCTAATAACATTACGAAAACATGCCCATGCAATAAACAGAGAATTTTTTAAGAAGAAAAAAGTGATAACTTCATTGGAAAATGTTTGATATTTTTCTTATTTTTGCTCAAAACATAGATTGTGGGTACACGTTAGAACCGCCTCGCCGAGGCGGTTCTAACGAGTACCCACAGTATATGTTTTGGAGCAAAAATAAGAAAAATAGGTATACCCCTGCATACCCCAGTTTTGTTATTTAAAAGATGGGAATGAGGGGGTATACATTTCACGGACATGTTTTCATGATGAGTACCCGCATATCAATGTTTAGAGTAAAAATATGCCAAATGTTAAATATCCTCAACTGACTTTGCAGCAGTTAACAACAGAAAAGAAAATACAAATATAATTTAAACCTCAGGAAATCTTGTCCGTGATATAAATACCCCCTTAAACCCAACTTTTATATAGTAACACTTGGGTTTACAGGGGTATACCTATTTTTATTTTTGATCAAAAACATAGGTTGTAGGTACTCGTTAGAGCCGCCTCTGCGAGGTGGTTCTAACGTGTACACAAAATCTATGTTTTGAGCAAAAACATTAAACATATAAAAGAAATCTAATTTTCATTTTTTTATCTTAGAACAAAATCTGTATATAACATCGGCGAGTTTTCGTAATGAATAAAACTAGCTGCATAAATTGCTAACCTTGTTTTCTTAATGCATACCATTAGTGAATCACTTAATATCAGACCAGGCTATAAATATATAAGACAAATGATCGTCATTTTCTAAGAAACATATTAACATGTAAGGAAATCGTGACACTGCTGACACATTGCCACCAGATTTCATTCCAATACGTACATTAGGAACTTGTTTTGTGATGAAAAATTACTTGGCGTATCAGAAAACTTTTTTTGCCATAATTTATAGCTCTTGGTAAGAGTTTCGACATCTGAAAAGTACATAGGCACAGCGCGCATTTAATATTACAGGTAGTAGTTAAATTATCTTGTTTTAGCAAAACTTATTGTCCCGGGTTCATTTAACTCATGATTCATTCAACGCCGGTCTCTCCTACTCTACAAAAAATGCTACACTTATTTGTACATGTATTTCAGCTTTAAAGCGATTTTGTTGGAATTAAATTGTTGTTTTAAATTGGTGGAATTCCGATGGGCACCAATAGCACCCCTCACGTAGCTGATTTACTTTTATACTGCTATGAAAGAGATTTCATGGATTATTTATTGGGTTAAAGATGCTTTTACGTGATGGTCTTTCATAATTAGAATTTTATGGAGAACTTGTTTATAAACTTAAGAAACTTTTATGAAGGAATGAGTTTTCTTTTCAGTTCAGAAAAATCATTACGCGTTACAGACGTATAGGGTATAACTTAAATGTTATGCGATTGTCTGCTTTCTTATTTTTTATACCAATCATGGCCGTCTTAAATTGCACGTCGGTGGGTCGGGCGTCAGACTTTATGATGGCCTCGATTAAAGCTATTCATTTTAGTTGGTTGGAGCCGGATCTTCTTGTCTGTTGCTTGTCCCACCGGGGTTCAACTGGTGTTTCTCTTTTTGCTCCGGACTTTCAGGAAGTTATTGGGTGCCCAGGAATCTCCATCGTCGGCCAGACTGAATCTGTGCGTCCTCGATTTTGATTCATCATAGTTGTTATCATGATTTATTTGTTTGTCCTTGATGATTCATTGACTAGTTAGAGATTCACTAAGAGGACCGAACAACTAACTATGTGTTGGGAACCACAGCAGAAGCTGAGGGTGAGGTTATGGTCATGTAAAACTAGTTTAAGCCCGCCAGTAATTTTATATTACTGATCGTTTCAATGCGATACTTCTGTTGTGGTTCTTATTGTTTAATGTCTTGGTGTTAAATTTTTGTGCTGTTTGCACCTTATGTGCGTTTTCATATTTTAGTAAGGTTTAGGTAACTGAGTTACCGCCTATTGGGAAAAAGCTGCTCACTCGGCTTACGATGTGTTTAATAACAGTGGATTACCCCTTCTAATAATGATGGGATAATCCATTCGTCAAATATGGGTTAATTCATTCTTGTATAATTATTAAATGAATGTGTGTGATTGTGACTTTGTCGAAGCGGCGGGTGAGGTGGGGTAGGTATCTATTATACCTTTTCAGGTCCCCGAAAAACTTCATTTTTATACATATCCGTGTAATACATACCCCTTTATACCTCACTTGTATATAGTAAAACTGGGGTATGCAGGGGTTTATCATCTTTTTCTTATTTTTGGTCCAAAACATCGGCGCGGCGGTTCTAACGTGTATCCACGATCTATGTTTTGAGCAATACTATTAAAATATCAAACTTTTCTGATGAAATTTTCAATTTTCACAGCTCAAAAAATCTCTGTGTATTAACATGGGCATGTTTCGGTACTGAGACAGTTCCAAGGCATTACTTTTATATTTTTGTTTGATTCTTGTTTCAGGTCAATGTCATTGTATGTACATGTAAGACAAACACACGGAAATTCAACACTACTGCACAGTGTTGAATGTTTTTGAAGTTTGTTAAATATTTATTTGGTTTCGTGCCATCATGAGCAAATAAGAATGTTGATGAACATCGTTCAAAGTTCAATAACCGTAAATTTTCGACTTCTTAGATCATTGCGTCTGAGAAATTGTTAATTTGCTTTTCGAAAATTATTCCAGGAGTGTGTAAGTTTAATTAATGTAGTTTTCTTTAATGGAAGAGAGATCGTAATTGACTAATTTACAATCTAGTTCTGAAGAAACTATAAACACCATTAGTTGTTATTCATTATGGTTAATAAAAATGATGCCTTAGCGATAAAGCTAAATATTGAGTGTGTTTGTGTTTTCGTAATTTCAGTTACTAATTATGACATCAGGCTCCGTATATTTCTAGGACAAATTTACGTCATTTTCTTTACTTTACATGCAAAGAAATCGTTACGTGCTTAACCAAATACGGTGGTATCAAATGTCCGGGGTTACATAAATGAGGAAAAATGCTTTTTAAAATTAATCTACTCAACAATTGGTCAATCTTTCTCTTCCCCCCCTCTCTCTCTCTCTCTCTCTCTCTCTCTCTCTCTCTCTCTCTCTCTCTCTCTCTCTCTCTCTCTCTCTCTCTCTCTCTCTCTCTCTCTCTCTCTAACTACTTAACAAATTCTCGAGAAACACATTAGACTTTTTTCAGTAATATCTAATGCGGACATGTTTTGTTTAGCGCATCGCCAGAGTCAATAAATATATACGATTAGATTTTCTGTTTTAATGATAAAAGATAATGCGGAATGTTCCTGTTAAAGTTGTCATTTAATGCTGCACAGTTACGAAATCATCATGCGGATATATGTAGGACTCTAGTCTGTTCCCTAGCCCTGATCTGTACCCACTCTCTGATCTGTACGCACGCGTTTCCTAATCCGTACCCACAATAATCCACGTTCTCCGATCTGTACCCACGCTTTCTCTGATCTGTACCCACGCTTTCTCTGATCTGTACCCACGATTACCTAATAATACATGTTCTCAGATATGAACCCACCCTTTCTCTGATCGGTACCCACAAGAATATATGTTCTTTGATCTGTACCCACGCTTTCTCTGATCTCTACCCACGCTTTCCCTGATCTGTACCCACAATAATTTATGTTCTTTGATCTGTACCCACGCTTTCTCTGATCTGTATCCACAAGAATTTATGTTCTTTGATCTGTACCCACGCTTTCTCTGATCTGTATCCACAAGAATTTATGTTGTTTGATCTGTACCCACGCTTTCGCTGATCTGTACCCACAAGAATTTATGTTCTTTGATATGTAGATATGAACCCACCCTTTCTCTGATCTGTACCCACAAGAATATATGTTCTTTGATCTGTACCCACGCTTTCTCTGATCTCTACCCACGCTTTCTCTGATCTGTACCCACAAGAATTTATGTTCTTTGATCTGTACCCACGCTTTCTCTGATCTGTACCCACAAGAATTTATGTTCTTTGATATGTAGATATGAACCCACCCTTTCTCTGATCTGTACCCACAAGAATTTATGTTCTTTGATCTGTACCCACGCTTTTTCTGATCTGTACCCACGCTTTCTCTGATCTGTACCCACAAGAATTTATGTTCTTTGATCTGTACCCACGCTTTCTCTGATCTGTACCCACGCTTTCTCTGATCTGTACCCACGATTACCTAATAATACATGTTCTCAGATATAAACCCACCCTTTCTCTGATCTGTACCCACAAGAATTTATGTTCTTTTATCTGTACCCACGCTTTTTTCGGATCTGTACCCACGCTTTCTCTGATCTGTACCAACAAGAATTTATGTTCTTTGATCTGTACCCACGCTTTCTCTGATCTGTACCCACAAGAATTTATGTTCTTTGATCTGTACCCACGCTTTCTCTGATCTGTACCCACGCTTTCTCTGATCTGTACCCACGCTTTCCCTGATCTGTACCCACGCTTTCTCTGATCTGTACCCACAAGAATTTATGTTCTTTGATCTGTACCCATGCTTTCTCTGAACTGTACCCACGCTTTCTCTGATCTGTACCCACGCTTTCTCTGATCTGTACCCACGATTACCTAATAATACATGTTCTCAGATATGAACCCACCCTTTCTCTGATCTGTACCCACAAGAATTTATGTTCTTTGATCTGTACCCACGCTTTTTCTGATCTGTATCTTTCATATTTACATCCTAACACATACTCAGATACTAGTCGTCTTTAATAGGTACGATGATATAACGTGGTTATAGAATAGGGATGTGTGTGGGTACATATTAGAGTACATTGAAAATGTGGATACATATCAGGGACGTCAGAATATGGGTACAGATCAGGAACCGGGCATAGATCTGAGTTCTACATATTATATAAAGTGTTTGATATTTGTTCGTCCGATCAGTTACGCATTTGGTAATGTTAAGGCTCTTAATGACAACAATCCTGCCACTTGCCCCTAGGTCTAAATAAACCATTTCGAAATCTAATCATCTTTGGTGTGTTACTGTAGTTTGATGAATGATTAAGAGCCTTGACGCGAGAAAAGCGGTATTCGGGGTTTCCGACCAGGTCTAACACAAACCGGCCTGTCAGGGGCGGATCCAGGATTTCTGAAGAGGGGGTTCAAATGAAGAAAAGGGGGTTCGTTTGCCTTATTTCACACAAAATCTCTTGAAATTCCCATGAAAATTAAATAATTTGGGTCCAGAGGGGGGTTCGAGCGAACCCCTTGAACCCCCTCTAAATCCACCACTGCCTGTACAGTCACAGAAGAAAGCTAGAATCTTGAAAATTTTGTCGTAAATAGAAAAAGTGGAGTACTTTCCGTGTACCAAAAACAAAGGTGCAGATCAGCTGTACTGTTACTGCACATCTTATCTGCGCCTTTGTTTTCGCATAGGCAAAATCCGGTTTTCTCATGAAGCGTCTCATATGGTATCGCTTCAAATAAACACGAATTATCCCACTAGAATAACATATTAGGGTGATGTGTTCATGTCCAAAGACCATTTTGCGAAAGAAACGATCGTTTCAATGGAAAATTGCATTGCACATTGTTTGTCATTTTTCTTTCAAACCGATGGGATTTTTCACCTGCCAATCTTGCCACATATCCTCAACTGAGGTCCAAACATTAAGAAAATTGCCCATGCAATATACAGATTTACTTTTTTCATAATTAAAAAACGAAACTTTTCAGTAGAAAATATTTGATACTTTTTCTTGTTTTGCTCATAGATTGTGGGTTCACGTTAAAACGAGGCAGTTCTAACGAGTACCCACAATCTATGTTTTGGAGCGAAAATATGAATACAATAGGTATGCCCCTCCATATCTCAGCTTTTCTATACAAAAGTGGGGTTTAAAGGGGTATACATTTCATTGACTTGTTTTTCTCATGAGAACAATCCAATGCAAGCAAAGAAATGGCGACAGATTACTATTTTCGTACAAAAAAGTACAATCAGTCTGCTTACATTTCATACCAAAACCGAAACGTCAACGCCTGTGATTTACGTCATACAGTATGATTTCAAACGTCACCGAATTTCAACAAAAACAAACTATGAGGACGAAAAATATTCATCAGGTCCAATATGATTTCTGGAAAGAAAGATAAAAAGAAACGAATGCAAAAGTTTTCAAATACAATAAATGGGCACCACGGACTTGTGTAAAAATTACCATTATATTTTGGAGCTGTAATCGTATGTCTGTGCGTTTTGATCACTACATGTATACGCTTGGCGTCAGCGAAAAACCGGCATTGATTGAAAGTATCCAATTGTTCAAGATCGTACGTTATCACCGGAGATGGTTTGTTTATTTTTCCAAAAAAAAAACCTTTTTGTAGCCGTCCTAAGGTTTTCTATGGCAAAACAACAAAAAAGTTACGTATCAAGAAAACAGTAGTTCCATTTAAGCAAACAATTTAGCAAACAAGTTTTCATGAATAAATAATGTTTATCATATTAGGACAGAGCCCTGTAATTGTAACGTTGCGTGCGATTGGCCCGAAGTGTGGGCAGATCTACCGCGGCAAATTTAAGATGTTACGCTACCTAAGATCGGTCATAAATGCGTATCTTTCAACCGTCTTTTGTCACATGATAGTATAATAGTATAACCTTTCTTGAATATTTTGCTATATTGTGTGATTTAATCAGCTGCTTTTTTGCCATACAATGGTCAAATTACGGATGTAGTGATTTTTGAATTATAGTCATTTTTTTCATTGTTGGGCGATTTTTGGATGTCCCTAAACAGCGAAAAATTACCGTCCTTAGATGCTGACTAACACCCTATTTTTGCTGCACTTGTACACGGCCTAGGGTGATCTCTCGTCTGCTGAATGTGTTAGGGTCCGCTATGAGATGTGATGGCATATAAATGAGTCTTGTTTTGGGGCAAATTTCAATGGGAGTCTATGGGAACGATAATTATAGGTCTCTGCCCATTAAGATACACACTATATCTATTTTATCTAAAACACTGTTAAAAAGAAACCAATGAAAAGGTCAGCAGCCGTTTGGTATACATGTAAGAGATTCCTTTTGCTCTAGATTTCAGTGTTGTTGATTCTCTGGTTTGTCATTAATTTCGATTCTCATACGTTTCAGTTTCGTGTCCTATACATGAATGGCGTTTCTTGTCCAGTGTGTGTATCTGTCACTCAAGGCATTGACCTTAAATTTCTGATGTTATAGAATCAAAGCCAATACTAAAGGGAACGCGATTACAATCAATATGTCGATGTGTAGAAAACCATTTTGCAGTGCAGTCAATTTGTGTCAAGAGTTCTGAATTTTGACCTGCAGCCACACTACCAGAAACAGACCCATGGGACCGATGTGATGGACTTAAAGTCAGCCATATAGAGTTCCTATAGTTTCCGTACCCCTCATCAGGGTATCTACGATCTAAGCCTAGACGCGCTATGATAAGCAGTCACCACGATCGAGACTGCTTGCTAGATTTTACCGCTTTTTGACGGGGAGTGTCAACAATGGATAAATTTAATTAATTGCGGTTAACTGTCTAGTCAGTATAGACGGGTTCAATAGTTTTTATTAAGCGCTTTATGTGACAAAACGCGTAATTGAGAGAGAGCAGTCGACCATGGGTAAAATTTTCTTCATATTCAAAGTAAACACTGTGGAAAAGGTCAGTGGCAAGACAAGATCCCAGACACAGGGGTCCTGAAGAAGGCAGGGGTGCAAAGCATACATACATGTACCGTCTTCAAGCTAGCACAGCTAAGGTGGACTGGCCATACTGGCTTGCTAGATTTTACCGCTTTTTGACGGGGAGTGTCAACAATGGATAAATTTAATTAATTGCGGTTAACTGTCTAGTCAGTATAGACGGGTTCACTAGTTCTTATTAAGCGCTTTATGTGACAAAACGCGTAATTGAGAGAGAGCAGTCGACCATGGGTAAAATTTTCTTCATATTCAAAGAAGGTCCGGAGGGACCTTTTCCAATCAAGTGGCAAGACAAGATCCCAGACACAGGGGTCCTGAAGAAGGCAGGGGTGCAAAGCATACATACATGTACCGTCTTCAAGCTAGCACAGCTAAGGTGGACTGGCCATATTATAAGAATGCCTGATGAATGACTTCCTAAGAAAGTCTTCTATGGTGAACTACAAGAGGGAAAGCGCTCTCAAGGTGGCCAGAAGAAACGGTACAAAACACCCTCAAAGCCTCTCTGAAGGATTTCGACATACAAATTGGGTCTTGGGAGCAGACTGCACAGGACTGATCAAAGTGGCGAGGTCTCATCAACAAAGGAGCAGCTCTCTATGCAAAAAGAGAATCTGTGAAGCTGAAAGAAAGCACAGAGAACGCAAAGCCAATACCAGCTGATTCAGCGACATTTACTTGCTCTACTTGCAACCGACAGTTTAGAGCTAGAATTGGCCTCGTCAGCCATCAAAGAACTCACCAACACACACGAACCTATTCAAGAAATAATGACGGTCTTTCTCATACATGTTAGTGAGAGACGAACGAATATATACTTAAGGAATTAAAATACGCAATACACTAAATTTCAACTTTTACGTATGTATTTGACGTTTTGATAAAATCGTTTTATGAAATGACCTACTGACTGCTTTTTGCACGTGATGCAATAAGAAAACGTCATTTTATTGACAAAATGAACGACAAAACGTCAAAAACTATGAAAAACGCAAATTGTGACGTAAACGTCGAGGTGAAGGGGAAGATGACAAATGTTTTGCATGTGGGTTACGTGACGTCGACTTGATAATGTGCAATAAAGACTAGGATCATTGTATACTTAGGTGCCGTCCCATGTTGCGTTAAATCTTGTTAACGGAATGCTAAAGTTTACAATAACGAAAAATGAGTAATTAACGTCATTCAAATTATTCGATTTTGGCTATTTGTACCTAAACGGTGTATATCGAACCAACATACGACACGAGGTGCCTTTTAATCAACAGTGACGTCACTGGTACCGTAGAAATGGATCATCGGAGCGTTTATTTTGACGTTCGTTAAACAGAATATCACGTTTTGTAAAGGAGCGAAACGGATTATATGCTTTGAGTAAACACTCGATTTACGCACTGTAATCAAACGTTTGGCAATTGATCATTTTTAAATCAAAAATTTGAAAAACATAATGAGAGTCTTTAAAATGCACGATGTTGGATTGTGACGTTATAATGAACGTTTTATAGACGTCTGAAGTACAAAGTTCATAATTTTTACGTAAATGATCATTTTATTGAATATAACGCATGCCGAAGGAAATTTTACTGGCTTTTGACTCATTTTTTCGATTGACGTTGGTGACGTTAAACGTCCAATAACATAACCAAATGTTACCATCTGATCAATGGTTACATCTGCAATCACTTTTAGGGGTTTTGGAAACAAAATATTGGTTTTGGTTTCAAATTTGACATTTACTGATCATGGTTACAATGTGTGCTACTGTAGGTCAGTGTGGTAAAGCGTACGCCATTGAGCATACGTAACCGATATTGTGGCTCAACCTGTTGCAATTTGACGTTTAGATATTGCTTTCATATAATAAGCTCCGTTATACCACATATTTGTATTACAAAGCATGTTTTTAGTAACCCAAAGTGTTTGTTGCGTTTCTTTATTCCTTAAGTATATCTGTTTTATACTTCAGTTCAATTTTAACCAGTTTTAAGTAAAATGATAACCGATGTATTGTGAGGCGTTTTCAAAATCCTATACATGTAGTATATTTACATTTTTGTGCTACCTTTACCTCATCAAACCCTATTTTACCATAAGTGCATGGAGACGTTTCATGATGGTCGTTTGTGTGTATATTTTGCAATTCAGGAAATTTTCTCTTGTCCATATGGTTAAGATAAGGACATGTGTATGTCGGTGCTCTACGGAAAACATCGAGGGCATTTCATTTTCCTGTCTATACATGAGTTTTATGTGACCTAGAATTATAAAGACTTAATTATGTTATTTAAGAAACAAAGGTAACATGAAACATTTTGGATTCAATAATCTAATTATTGTTAAAAGGAATTATGCGGATAACCATGGAAACATTGACGCCAGGAATTAACGTGACAAAAATCAGTTAAGCCAAATCATGAGAAAACAGACTTTTTGCTATGCGAACACAAAGACACAGATCAGCTGTTCAGATAACAAAATACCTCTCCTTCGTCAAACCGGGATTTCAAGATTCTAGCCATCTTGTGTGACTGTATAGTTTGGTTGTGTAAAAAATGTTCCACGATTGGTGGTAGGTTTAAAATACACTTTTTGGTGGCGGCTTTCTTTTTCAAATCGCACTTAATCGCTACGATAATATAGAAACATGCCGCAGATTTTATGTCTCATCTGAAAACTGAAGCAGCCTAGACCCAACATGCGCGATCCGTAATTTACAAATAGGCTTAAAAACCAGACTGAGCATGACTTTCTTTTTATGGATATAGATCGTTGATTCAATAAAATAACAGAAGGGACGGAACAATAAACTTACTGAAAAGAACAGTACAGTTTGTATAGTTGTTCTTTGATTATCAGAACTGTTTTATGCACTAGTCGTTTGTAACCACGGCCTCCACTCCCGGGGAATAGCGGGGACTTTTTGGTCTAAAAGCTCCACCCTGTGGGGACTGCTCGTTGATAAAAGCGCTGCTGGATTTCCCCGCATCTTTTCAAACAAAACAATTTGAAAGAAATTTTATATGTTTCAAAACATAGGAATTTTAGCGGTAACATTTTTGACGCTGAGCATATAAAACGTTTTGACGTTTTGACTGATTTTGATAGCAAATGACCTCTACTAACAAAGAAGAGAGAGTGTCACCTTGTGATCCTTGGGCAACTCAAGATTTTTAATATGGCATCAAAGATGGTTTCGAAATAAGGAGTTTCGCAATCATTGTTGTTTTATGTTTAGTTCTTAGGTTTGTTTGTTTCGCTTTTGTTTTGCGTTGGAACGTTGCCTCCGACTTTAACGGACTTCAACATGAACACAACGCTGGCAATGACGATGAATCTCAATAAGCTACAATACACCAACCATTTGCACCCATGTAAATATTCCAGGCTTAACAAACCATTACGAAAACAAGCCCATGCAATTTCCGTTTTAGCTCACCTGAGCCGTAGGCTCACAAGGTGAGCTTATAGGATGACCATGCTCCGTTGTCCGTCCGTCGTCCGTCGTCCGTTCACAATTTCAAAGATCTTCTTCTCTGAAACCGCTTTGTCAATCAAAGTCAAACTTCATGTGGAGCATCCTTAGGAAGAGGGAACAAAATTTTATATAAATGGTCCAGGTCACATGACCAAGATGGCCGCCATGCCCATATATGGTAAAAACCATAAAAAATTCTTCTTCTCTGGAACCGGTGGACCGATTTCAACGAAACTTGGTATGTAGCATCGGGGACTCTGGTCCATCATAGTTTATATAAATCATGACCTTGGGTTGACCTTGACCTATTTTACGGCAAGGTCAATATTGGTTACATAGGCTTTTCAATGGAAAAAAGTGAAAACATTGAATTTTTCAGGATGTTTAGTAGCCTGAGACCTGAAAGTTGGTAGATGCAGACAACATGTTGAGCTAATGAAGGGATGTGAGTATTAAAGGTCAAGGTCATTCCTTGACCTTGGCCAAAGGTCATTTACAAATTAAATGTTAAACTTAATTTTCTCAGTAACCGCTCAACCAATAAAAGCCAAATTTTATATGTAGTATCCTTAGGATGAGGGAATGAAATTTAGTATAAATAGTCAAGGTCTCATGACCAAGATGGCTGCCATGGCTATAAATAGCAAAAACCTTTAAAAATCTTCTTCTCCAGAACCAAAGGCCTATGATTTTGAAACCTGGCATGAAGCATCAGGGGGAGGAGCTCTACAAAGTTTATATAAATCATGACTCTTGGATGACCTTGACCAATTTTACGGCAAGGTCAACATAGGTCGCTCATGAAATTGAATGGGGAAAATTGTCAAAATGTCATTTGACAGGAAAAACTTTATGGAAATGGGTAAATGGACTGAAAATTTATGATTCTGAAAAAAGGACCCCAGGAGCAGGTCTGCTCCCATCCGGGGGGCAATATACATGTATATATTACCATGATATTTAAAGATCTTTTTCTCTGAAACCATTTGGCCAATCAAAGCCAAACGTCTTGTTGAGTATTCTTAGGAAGGGAGAATGAAAGTTTATATAAATGGTCAAGGTCACATGACCAAGATGGTCGCCATGGCTATAAATAGCAAAAAAAAAAAACCTTTAAAATCTTCTTCTCCAGAAACAGAAGGCCTATGATTTTGAAACTTGGCATGAAGCATCAGGGAGAGGAGCTCTACAAAGTTTATATAAATCATGACCTTGGGATGACCTTGACCTATTTTATATATCCCAGTTCTCAGTTGAGCGTTTACAGGACCATTGGTCCTCTTGTTTGTTTCAGCTGTAAAAATTAAAAACTTTCACAGGCAAAATGCTGATATATTTAGCTCACCTGAGCCGAAGGCTCACAAGGTGAGCTTATAGGATGACCATGCTCCGTCGTCCGTCCGTCCGTCGTCCGTCCACAATTTCAAAGATCTTTTCCTCTGAAACCGCTTGGCCAATCAAAGCCAAACTTCATATGGAGCATCCTTAGGAAGAGGGAACAACAGTTTATATAAATGGTCTAGGCCACATGACCAAGATGGCGGCCATGGCTATCAATAGCAAAAACCTTTAAAAATCTTCTTCTCCAGAACCAGAAGGCTATGATTTAGAAATTTGGCATGAAGCATCATAGAAAGAAGCTCTACAAAGTTTATATAAATCATGACCCTGCGATGACCTTGACCTATTTTACAAGGTCAACTTAGGTCGCCAATTCATTTGAATGGGGAAAAATGGTCAAATGCTATTAAATGGGTAAAACTTAGTGGGAATACGCAAATAGACAGAAAATTAATGTATATGGAAAAATTTTGGGCCCTAGGGGTTGTCTGCCCCTGCCCCGGGGCTATATACATGTATATTTCCATAATATTGAAACATCTTCTCCTCTGAAACCGCTTGGCCAATCGAAGCCAAACTTCATGTGAGCATCCTTAGGAAGAGGGGAAAACAGTTTATATAAATGGTCTAGGTCACATGACCAAGATGTCCGCCATGGCTATAAATAGCAAAAACGTTTAAAAATCTTCTTCTCCAGAACCAGAAGGCCTATGATTTTGAAACTTGACATGAAGTATCAGGCAATGGAGCTCTACAAATTTTATATTAATCAAGACCCTGGGATGACCTTGACCTTTTTTACAACAAGGTCAACTTAGGCCGCCCATGCATTTGAATGGGAAAAAATAGGAAAATGTCATTTAATGGCAAAAAACTTGCTAGGATAGGGCAAATGGACAGAAGATTTATGTTTATGAAAATATTTTAGGCCCAGAGGGTTGTCTGCCCCTGCCCCGGGGCTATATACATGTGTATGACCATAATATTCAAACATCTTCGTCTCTGAAACCGCTTGGCCAATCAAAGCCAAACTTTATATGGAGCATTCTTAGGAAGAGTGAATGAAAGTTTGTATAATTGGTCAAGTTCACATGACGGCCACCATGGCTATAAATAGCAAAAACCTTTAAAAAAATCTTCTTCTCCAGAACCAGAAGGCCTACGGGTTTGAATCTTGGCATGAAACATCAGGCAATAGAGCTCTACAAAGTTTATATAAATCATGACCCTGGGATGACCTTGACCTTTTTTACGTCAAGGTCAACTTAGGTTGCCCATGCATTTGAATGGGGAAAATTGTAACATTGTCATTTGAAGGGCAAAGCTTGCAGTAAATTGGCAAATAGACTAAATCTTCATGATTTAAAAATGAAATTGACTCCAGAGGTTGCTCTGACCCTGCCCTGGGGTTATATACATGTATATTACCATTCTAGTCAAACAAGTTTATTGGTATATATCTCAGGTCTCAGGTGAGCGTTTACAGGACCATTGGTCCTCTGGTTTTTTATATTTATCCGTGTTCAAACCATTTTTTTCTTATTTCTGAACAAAACATAGATCGTGTATACTCGTTGAAACCACCTCGACGAGACGGTTCTAACGAGTATCCGCAATCTATGTTTTGGATCTAAAATTAGAAAAATAGGTATACCCCTGCATACCCCAGTTTTACGGACATGTTTTCGTAACATGGACATGTTTTCGTAATGAGCATACACCAGGGTAGGTGCAAGGCTTCAGAATTAGCGTATAGAAGATGAATGGACTTGCCCATCATTATCATTTGGATGAGTCCAATTTCAGTTTTAAGGAGTTAATTAGGAGTGATTTTCAATGAAATTCCTCTAAGCCAATAGAATAGCCCCGCATGTCCCCCAAAAGGACGCCATGCTTAAATGAGTTAAAAACAATTGCATGAATTTCGTTGTTTGGTTTAATAGGGCACCAACAGTTGAGGTCATACGGAGACAAAACCTCGGTTTAAAGTCTCAAGCGACAGACTGGCGAAGCCGGCCGTGATCGAAACTACGACCACTGCTTTACAAGGCGAGTGTATCAACCACTACACCACAGAGGCTTCTCCGGTAGGTTTGTCTTACACCCTATTTGATGAATGGATTTTCCCATCATTATCATTTGTGTGAGTCCACTTTCCTTTTTAGGGGTTTTAGGAGTGATTTTTATTGTTTTTATCTCATTTTTCGATGAAATTTCTCTGTGCAAACAGAATAGCCCCAGATGGGACGCCGCGTTCTGCGGCGTTCCATCGGGGGCTATTCTGTTTGCCTATGCCCCATAAAAGTGACGCCAGGCTTAAATGAGTTGATTAAACACTATTGATATTGCCTATGTTGTAGGATAGTGTTACCATGTTACCATGTATACACATGTCTGCCGAGAGTTTTTATTTTTCTTTCTTTTTTCTTTTCTTTTCTTTTCTTTTCTTTCTTTTTTTCTTTTTTCTTTTTTTTTAGATATAGTAGCAGGTCAGCAAATCTACTTAAAATGAGTATGTTACATGTACATTTGATAGTATCGTGTATTGTGAAGTAGCAAGCTACATGTATTTTATATTGGATATTAAAATTACCATTAAGAATTATGTGAATAAACAAGTAAGTAAGTAAGTAAGTAAGTAAGTAAGTAAGTAAGTAAGTACATGTAAGTCACTACTCTTATGGCACTAGCAAAAGGCACTTCCGATAAAACAAAAAGGCATAGTAACCATAATAAGTAGTCTCAACATATTCAAGATAGTATTGAATCCATATAAAAAGAACGATCTGTCAGTTTGAGAAATGCAAACAGACACGATCGTAAAAATGATCACATTTTCGTTTTGCACAGTATAATTCCGTTACAGGTGACATAACAAGACTACATTATAAAAAACAGAAGCTGGATTTTATCAATTGCCCAACCAAACAACACCTTTGTGATATTTTGTACGTGTTCAAATAAGTCCTCACTTTTTTCAACCTTCCTAAAACTTCTTAACGGATGTGACTTCTATATTTATATATTCCTATTAAAACTACAGCACAAACCCCTACAGCATCACGCAATTCTTCCTTTTCCTATCTCTTGATGCTACAGCGTAGCCTTTGTAATCCGACAATCGCGTCACAGCTCCTTCTTCCACTTCGGTAGGTACTCGATACCAGTTGGGTTGCCATCATTAAAATCGTACATCTTGACTCCCGAAAGAAGCTTTGCCTCGTCCGTTTTTGCAATGTCCGGCAATGTTTTCGGATAGTCCGTAGCTTTGCATGAGCCTCTCGGTAAGAACTCGCTGCAGAATGTTACTCCTTGGGAAGACCAGTGCGTTGTCATGGTGACCTGATTATACGCCTCCCGTTTCTGTTGAAGGTCAAGATCTGTTGTCCAAATCGCCGGTGTCATTGAAACGAACACACAGAAACGCCATCGTCCAGGATGTTTGCGGCCCTCGATTGGGTTTGCGTTAGCGTGTACAGTTCTAGAGTCCCATAGAACCATAGCACCTTTTGGTACAGGGACTCGTTTTATTTTGCAACCTTTTTGTTCGAAATATTCAACGTCCTGAGAGTGGAGTCTGTAGAACGCTGCAGCGGACCTCACCGAAGCTTGAACATTTGTTTGGAAGAATTCGTCTAGCAACGCATGTGAGCCTTCCATGACATGAAGTGTCCAATCATCTTCACACGCCTCTTCTAGATAAACGGTGCCTTGATATGCATGGAGCCCAATACGAGCAGCATTATGATCAACGTGTAACCAGTGATGACCGGGTTTCTCAAACGACTCTTCGCCGTCCTCGGGCGGTCGACCGATCGCTATGGCGTCGAAACTTGTCAATAGTTTATCCGTGTTCCATACCTGCGCGAAAACTTTCTTGGCTCTAAGTCGAGCGTATCACGTCGGTCTCATGTGGTCAGAATTGTAGTGCCGAATGAGTGAATGCGAAGTGAACGGCCAGTCGCCATATTTGAATTGACTCAGCCTGCCAATCACGATATTGACCGATACATTCGTCACATTCTTTGCTAGTCATGACGTCACTGACGACAGTATAACCCTTGGTTGTTAGGTCCTCGAAATTTGCGTTGGTTATCATCTTTCTGAAATAGAAATACGTTAATTTAAAAGTTGCCAACGGCACCGAATGTCATGTATATAAGTCACCGAAATTATCAAGCAACACAGTCAACGAAATTTACCAATGCCCGATAGCCAGGCATAGCCTACTTGTCTGTCCGGATAGCTAGGTTGCTAGAGCGTTGGTATGCGACTAAAGAGGGCCCGGGTTCGAATCCAAGCGCGACCACTGAGTTGTTTGGTTGTGTCATTCAGCAAGGCACTTTGCAGACATGGCTCCTCTCCAACCAGGTGTATTAATGGGTACCTGTGAGGGCTATATGTCAGTGTACCGCGGCTGCCTGTGGCGCCATATGTTAGCGGTCGACGTTCATCTCAGTTACCAGGGGAGTTAATGTGGAATTCGACTGAAGATTCATTGAGAGAGACTAACGGACTATAAACCGCCAACTCTAACTTTTACTATCATAATTGCTTGCTGGTATCCAGTTACAGTGGAGATAGCTAGCAAGTTGTCCGTGCATTCGCACGCGCCGTGCGTTGCCCACGCACGCTATACGCAGTCATAGGCTACGCACTACCGCGCGAAGTTAGCGCGAGGGATTTTCGGCCAATAAGAAATTAGTATGAACTCGCAAAACCAACGCATTTTCTAAATCTCTTCGCGTTGGGTTTTCAACCAATATAAACTGCGAACCACTCACGCGAAATCTTCGCATTTTTCCAATATTTTTCGCGTTGGTTTTTTAACCAATAAGAAACGCGATAATATCTGCGTGGGGACACGTGACCAGCGCACGAAATTGGTCAGCCAATCAAATGTGCGTTGGCATTTTTGCACGATAGACCACGCCCTCTATGGACAGACCCACCATGTGACCTTTTTCAATAAAATAAACAGCCATGTTTCATCGGATTAGTAAAAATTTGTTTTAAAATAATTTCTTGACAAAACTAGACACTTCTGTATGTCAAAAAAAAATACTAAAAGTTCGGAAAAAATGCCGGGTTTTGTGTTTCAGGAAATACTTAATCATATCCTGCAGAATCCGGCCTAAACAATTATGTATGGAGCAGTTGCAAAAAAAAATAATAATAAAACAAAAAAACATAAATAAAAAAATAAAAAATATAAAAATAATAATAATATTTAAAAAAAACTTTGTTTTTCGCATGGATGTGAAATTTGCGTTTCGACAAACTATTATTTAGCTTTTCTTTAACTTACCCCTTTGAAAATATATATGCATTTTGATAGATAAAATCATCCATTTATCCCAAACACATGAAATATCACGTTATAATTCCGTCACATTGAACTCATATTCTGCATGCACGGAGGAAACCGTCTGCTTTTACAATAGTCAAGCTCATGAAACCCTGGGTAAAATATTAGCCCCGTCGAAACAAACCTTTGTGTGTGAAGATTTTTTTTCTCGGGCTTTAGAAAGTATACAATGATTTGAAATTCTGATCGAATTTACCGGACAGCGATATGTTGTCTGATTTGAGTACGTGTAGATGTGCAGTCTGGTCCAAGCAATGCTAGCTAAAACCATCAGCTCCATTTGTCATAAAGGGCATTTTGTCGTTAAGGGTCTCTTAAGCCCTTATTATCCGCCAATGATCACCATACCCCACGGGCCAATACGAGAGTAAAGTGCGTTTTATTGTCAATACTGTCAAAACATTGGGGCTTTGAAGTTGCAGCGCAAATCTTTATTTTAGATCCGCGGTATTTGTTAGTTCTTCCATAAATTATACTGATATAATCGAACTGCATGTGGGAGTAAAATTGCATATTTGTTCATTTTTTCAGCCGCATCATGAGAAAAACAATGTGGTCCTACACAAACAGGTCCTACACAAACCGAGTTGTACAAGCATAGAAGTTTCTTAGAGGCTGCAAATTTTGGATTCTAAAAATTAAAGGAAATTCTAAAAATTAAAGTTGTTCTATTCATGTAGCGAAAACAAAGGTGCCGCTCAGTTTCGCAGTTACTTTGTTTTCGCGTATGTAAAATATTGTGTTCTCATGGTGCGGTATATTTATTCATTTATTTATTTATTTATTTATTTATTTATTTATTTATTTATTTATTTATTTTCGAAAGATGTCCCGATCAATACTAATAACTTTCTTTCTCTCTCTCTCTCTCTCTCTCTCTCTCTCTCTCTCTCTCTCTCTCTCTCTCTCTCTCCTTTCCTTAATGATACCATAAAAATGTGCTTGTTATGCTTATAATATTGCTGCTCATGTTGTTAGCATGTATTGTATAACCTGAGCTATTGAATAAATTTGGAATTTGGAATGAGATTTTCAATAGACGCACATCATCACCGAAAATGAACATGATATAAAATGCCCTAGTACTCACATACAATCTGGTTTTATTCTAATCCATTTACATTTGTAGAGTCCCAACAAATCGGACCACAACCTTTTGCATTTGTGATTTTTCTATGATTTGTGTCAAAATCACGCATATAAAAATAATTGAGCCGCGACGCGAGAACGCCTGTCTCAAGACACAAACCGGCCTGTACAGACATAGAAGCAGGCTAGAAGCTTGAAAGTAAGGTTTTACGTAAATGAGGAATAATACTATCTGTGTAGCAAAAGCAAAGGAGCGGATCAGCTATGCAGTTACTGCAAGGCTGATCTGCGCCTTGTTTTCGTATATGCAAAATCCGGTTTTATCACGACGCGGCTCATTAATACCCCGGAGCGCGCGAATATGTTCTTTCAAGTTGTAACATCAAGACGGCGTGTGTCAAAGCGCCGTTGAGTTATCCTTGTCTCAGACACGCTTCTTTAAACTTTACGGGTGTTATTTATTACCTTTTACACCTGTAGAGAGATGCCGCTGTCCTAGCCGTTTGATTCAATTTAAAACTAAAATAGTCTTTACGATTAAAGAAGTTCCGACATATATTTCTCCATTCAATATGACGGTTAATATATGAATAAGACGCAGAAAAGCAATTAATGTAAAATTTTGGTCAAAATCTTGAACATAGGCAATTGTCAAATATTTTATCTTATTTTGATAAATAATCTTTTTTTATTATTATTATTATTATTATTTCATTAAAATGATTTTAGGAAGAAAATATTCCATTATGCAACTTATTCATGCCTATATTTTGGCCCAACGCGCAGGGAGCTAAATTATTGGCTCAAATACCCACGCAGATACTGCAGTGCCTTTTAAATGATTTGATTGGATAAAAGCATTCCCGCGTGGACCTGCGTTGGCTTCGCGGGTATAAACAGGTAATATGATTGGTGCTTGACTACCTGCGCAGACATCGCGAGTACGACTATGACTGTATGGTCATATACGTGTTGATAATATGATTTGATTGGTTAATAATGATACCTTCGCGAAACTCGCGAAGCAAAGCAGGTACTAACGCGATAATTCCCCACGCGTGGGTCTCGCACGTACAACGCAAGGCACCTGCGAAAATGGTTAACATTTTAGAAATCTCCACTGTACACATGCACTGATTTCGACAAGTCGCGAATACTTATCTCATGGGCGAAAGCATGCGACAATGTTTTGGAAAAGACTCAGTACAATGCTACATGCATAATCGAATAAAAATGAATTACCAAAGAGAAACTGTTACAAAACCTTCCTCACTTATTTAATACGCTTTATGAAAAATTGTTGAATGGGACGTTAAACCTCAATACAAACAATAGAAATACGCTTTATAATTTTCATTTCGCTCTGAATACGGTTATTTATGTAGGCTTTTGAGTGCAGTGAAGCATTATACAGGTACGTTATGTAGATTGTAGTCAAAATGAGCAATACCATAACAAAATTGAGTTCAGTAAGTAAAAATCAGAGGCATGAATTGTCTGCATACTATCACAGAAAACATGAACAACGCAAGTATTCACCACAAATAAAATACAGTCCACGTGCTTCAAAAGTCTAACCCCGCTGTCTTCTGTGGCTGCAATACACAGTCTGTCCAATTTGAAAATCAATAGTAAGTTTTCATTGCAGTATAACTTCAGTAATGTGACTTGGGCAGTTGAAGGGGTAATTCGATATAAGATCATCGACTGATCGTAAAGCATTCTTAAGCGATCGTAAGCCCAGTGGGACCAATGCCACACCTTTGAATGGTGTTGATACTAACAGGATGGCTATTTAAAAATGCAAGCCACCTTGTTCTTTATGCGTGTTGTAACTTTTTGTGGTGTTTGGATTGTACATTCACCCATGCATGTTTCTGGGTTGGGAGTTTAATTGTACGAGGATCCTTGTTACTACGAAAAACTGCCCATGCAATATACATTAGATATTTTTTTTTAAAGTCGCATTTCATCAAACAAAATTTGATATTTTAATGCATTTTCGCGGCGAGGCAGTTCTTACGAGTACCAACAATGTACGTTTTGGAGCAACAATAAGAAAAAAAGGTATACCCTTGAATATAAAAGAGGGATTCAATGGGGTATTATGTCTCTTATTCATCAGGAAAACATGTCCGTGCAATTTATACCTCCTTATACCCCACTTTTATATAGCAAAGCTGGGGTATGCAGGGGTATATCTATTTTTCTTATTTTTGCTCCAAAACATAGATTGTGGGTACTCGAGGCGGTTCTAACGTGTACCCACAATCTATGTTTTGAGCAAAAATAAGAAAAATAACAAAGAAATTCTATTAAAAATTTTCATTTTTTACGCTTTTAAAAATTTCTGTATATTGCATGGGCAAGTTTTCGTAATGTTTATGGATATGTTTTCCTGATACCGTGCCTTCTATTCGTCTTTTATTTACAGTTCAAAGGCGCATTACGAAAACTTGCCCATGCAATATACAGAGATTTTTTGAGCTTTAAAACTTGAAAATTTTCAGCTGAAAAAATTTGATATTTTTCTTATCAAGTTTTTGCTCAAAACAAAGATTGTGGGTACACGTTAGAACCGCCTCGGCGAGGCGGTTCTAACGAGTATTCACAATCTATGTTTTGGAGCAAAAATGAGAAAAATAGGTAAACCCCTGCAAACCCCAGTTTTTCTATATAAAAGTGGGGTTCGAGGGGGTATACATTTCACGGACATGTTTTCCTGATGGTTACTTTTAATGCTTTGTTAGATTCTTGTTTAAGGTACATGTATTACTCGTACAAGACCGACGTCTATGCACATTTGAGCCCCCTCGTGGAAAAAAACCAACAATGTGGTTTCCGAACAGGTCTGACACAAACTGGCCTGTACAGCTACAGAAGCAGGCTAGAAGCTTGAAATTTTGGAGTTAAGTAGAGGAGGAATAAAACTATCCGAGTAGCGAAAACAAAGGCACTGATCAGCTTCGCGGTTACCGCGAAGCTGATCTGCGCCTTTGTTTTCGACTATGCAGATTGTTAGTTTTCCCATGGGGCGGCTCATTTAATAATACTAGTGCGTTTGTTTGTTCCGGTAGACTGTGATAATAAGAGGATAAAACATTCTTTTCCGTGCATTAACGTTTGCCAAGCCCAAGGGCAATAATGTGTTGCAGCCCGAACCGCGTAGCGGTGAGGGCTGCAACACATTATTGCCCGCGGGCTTGGCAAACGTTAATGCACGGAAAAGAATGTTGTATCGTCATTGTTATATACCTTTTCTTCAGCACACGTACATCTATTTATTTTATTTATTTATTTATTTATTTATTTATTTATTTATTTATTTATTTATTTATTTTTATTTATTAATTAATTAATTTATTTATTTATTTATTTATTTATTTATTTATTTATTTATTTATTTATTTATTTATTGTGCAAAGCAAAACAAAATTCAAATAAAAACCTGGTTGATCAGACTCACCAGTAGAACCGACTATAAAAAATGGTTTTCTCCGTTAAAACAAGCCGCTATAAAACTGAAGTGGCGATAGCTTTAAATCGCTACTCTGGTGACATGAAGAGGTAAAAACAAACCTCTGTTTTTTCGCAAGTTCTTGACTTTGTTCACTTTCGTCCATATGCTGATACAGTAGAGCAAGAATGATTTTTTATTGATCAGAATTATGTATCCTTTGTGAAAGAGAAACAACTTTGACATAAAATGTCTTGAAATCGCGCATAATGTCAATCCCACAGCCTTTGATTGCTCAGTGATTTGCCGCAAAGTGACACATTAAATTTAGATGAAATATACATCTGAAATGTACACCACCTGCCATGTTAAATTTAGATGAAATGAGCACATGCCAGTGTCCATTACATGTAAACAGGAATCTCTCAAAGTCGCAGGGCAATAACACCGTTATTGCCCTGCTATGATGTCATCCCAGGGCATTAACACCGTTATTGCCCTGCTTTGATGTCATCCCAGGGCATTAACACCGTTATTGCCCTGCTATGACGTCATCCCAGGGCATTAATGGTATTAATGCCCTACGGCGCCTAAAACAGCAGAAAGTGCTGTCCGTTACAACATGACAAGTTTCTATTGTAGAGATACATTAGGTATATAACAATGTTCATTTAATTCGATCAAATATATAACATAATAATATATATAATAACATGATATAATAACATGCATCAAAAGAGGTCAAAATAAGACTGTCGAACATCATCCAAAGATTATAAACAGTAAACGTTCGACTTCTTAGATCATTCTATGTTAGCTTTTCGGAAATTATTGTAGGTGAGCTTAGTTTTATTTTCCGTTCATGTGTATGATTTTTATGTGACCTAGAATAAAAATCACAGAATAATGCAATTTAAGAGAAAATCAGTAGCATGAAACGTGTTGGATTTGAGCCGCGACGCGAGAAAACCGGTCTTTGGGGTTTCGAACATATCTGACACAAACCGTGTCAAACAAACTGTACAGCTACAGAAGATCGTTAGAAGCTTGAAATTTCGTAATTAGAAAGAAGAGGAATTGAATTTTCCGTGCAGCGAAAACAAAGGCGATGATCAGCTTCGCAGATCTCCGCCTTTGTATTCGCATATGCAAAAATCCAGTTTTCGATGACCTTTTGAACATTGACAACCCTTATTTTGAAGGTATGGTCAATCAAATTTATCCATCTGAACTACAGTTAAACAAAGCCAATATCTCGGATACCGAAGCCCCCTTTTTAGATCTACATCTTTCTGTTGCAAATGGATTTGTTTCTTCTAAAATTTATGATAAGCGCGATGACTTTGATTTTGATATAGTTAATTTTCCGTTTTTGGATGGTGACGTTCCTCGTCGTGCTTCTTATGGTGTATACATTTCGCAACTTATTAGGTTTGCTAGAGTCTGCAATCATGTTACAGACTTCAACGCTCGAAATAAATCTTTAACGGCCAAACTTCTCCAACAGGGCTATCGGTATCATAAACTTCGAAAAACCTTTTCTAAATTTTATCGTAGACACTATGAATTGATTTCTAAATATAATGTTGGGTTAAAGACGCTTTTAAGTGAGGGTCTTTCGGAACCAGAATTTTATGGTGACTTGGTTTACAAATTTAAGAAACTTATAGGAAGTAATGATTTTTCTTTTCAGTTTAGAAAAATCATAACACGTTACAGACGTATGGGTTATAACTTGAATGTTATGCGACAGTCTGCATGCTTAGTTTTTAACCCAATCACGGTTGATAACTATGCTGCCTTCTTTAATTGCACGCCGGTGGGTCGGGCGTCAGACTCTATGATGGCCCCGACTTAAAGCTATTCATTTTAGTTGGTTGGGGCCGGAGCTTCTTGTCTGTTGCTTGGCCCACCGGGGTCCAACTGCTGTTTTTCTTTAGCTCCGGAGTTAGTAAGTTATTTGGCGCCCAGGGATCTCCATCGTCGGGCAGCTTACTCAATCTGTGAGTCCTGGTTTTTGATTCATCAGGATGTTTATCATGATTTATTTGTTTGTTCTTGATGATTCATTTACTAGTTAGAGATTCACCACGAGGACCGAAGAACTAACTAAATGTTATGAACCACTGCAGAAGCTGAGGGTGAGGTTACGGCCGTGTAAAATCGATTTAAACCCGCCAGTAACTTTGTGTTACTGATCGTTCCAAGTCGATACAGTGTACTTCTGTGGTGGTTCTTTTTGTTTTATGTCTTGGTGTTTAAAATATTTTTGTGCTGTTGGCGCCTTATGTATGTTTGCATATTTTTAGTTAAGTTAAGGTAACTGAGTGGCCACCTATTGGGAAAATAGCTGCTCATTCGGCTTACGAAATGTTTTCATGGTATAAGTACCTGATTGTTGGTTTGGTTTTTTCCCACCTTGGTTTTTGGAGTGGGAGTCTTTTTCTGATTGCGCCTTTTCCTGATCTTTGCCTACTTGTACTTTTCGCATGCGGCTCATTTGATAATTATTCATTTCGTAAAAGGAATTGAGACGCGTTCTGAGAAAACCGGATTTTTTCTAAACTGCATAAACAAAGTCGGAGCAGTTTCATGAGTAGTACAATTCCTCTACTTTCTAAATTCACAATTTCAGCCTCTAGCCAATTCTGTGCTTGTACGAGATGTGATCAGAAAGTTTTAAGCCTCAAGTGCTTGCGATTATCAGGGAATGAAAATCTGGTGATTACTTTTTTTTTAAATAATCCCCCTTCAAGACAATGCACTTAGTCCATCTCTGTTCGAGCTTGCTTATCACTTCCAAATAGAAGTCCTTTTCCTTGTCCTCAAAATACTCATTCACTGCCGCTACGACGCCTTCATTGCTTTCAAGCTGTGTTCCATGAAGGTTGGATTTCAATTTTAGGAACAGATAGAAGTCCGAAGGGGCCATATCAGGAGAATATAGGGGATGAGGAAGGACTTCGATACCACATTCAGTCGCAGCAGTCGTGGCAACTTGCGACGTGTGAGCAGGCGCATTGTCCTGCAAGAGCAGAATGCCTCGAGTCAATTGTCCTCTCCTCTTTCTTGCAATTTCCTGGCGCAAACGCCTCAGTTCTGCGGCATAATATGCACCATTTATCGTGCGACCTTGTTTAAGATAATCAATCATGATTACCCCCTGACTATCCTTAAAGACTGAGGCCATCGCCTTCCCTGCCGAAGAAATTCTCTTAAACTTCTTAGGAGGGGTGAGCCAGGGTGCTTCCATTGCATGCTAAATGCATTTTCGACTCTGGGTCACAGTGATGAACCCAAGTCTCATCTTGGGTTACAACTCGGTCGATAAAATCACCGGGCTCATCTTCTACGCTTATTCATATCGAGCAATGAGATACCTAAAAATATCGAGCCGAGATCGTTTTTGGTCATCAGGCAACATTCTCGATACCCATCTTGCCGAGACCTTGGACATACCCAAGCTATCTGTTAGAATTCTTTGCATTGTCCCAAAACTTATGCCCACTTCGCTGGCTATATTTCGCAAGTCTCGCTTCCTGTCACACATAACCAGGTTGTGAACGATCTCCACATTTTCATCAGTGGTGGCATCTTTGGGGCGGCCAGACCTTGCATCATCCTCAATGCTCTCTCTCCCACGTAAATTCTGCAGCCCATCATAGTTCACTGTGCTACATACATGTAAGAAGGAGATTCATTCTCAAGTGTTTTCATCAAGTCTTCGTGAATTTTCCTTGGGAGTCATTCCCTTCTTACAAAGTTATTTTATCACCGCTCTCACTCCAACTTTGCCTAGGTCCAATAAATAGGACGCCAGGCTTATATGAGTTAGTCGCTTAGATCACATGGAGACTGGACCGTGGCTTCAAGTCTGATCTGAAACTGAAGGAAGGCGGACAAGCACTCGCAATCCCTATTTAACCAATAGGCTTCTTAACCAGACTGAGGATGAATTATTTTCATGACGTCAATTCTCATATCGATATACAACATTAATTCAACAAGTACAACTTGCTGCAAAAGCAGCAAAAGAATGATGCACGGCGAAAAAAAAAGGAAATTGTTGTTAAACTATTCGCGTTACATTCTTAATTTTGATAATTAAATGACTTAGGGTCAAGATCAAGAAATACCTTGACCCTATATTCATTATGTTTCTTCATTGACTCCTAAAGAGGCTCTAATCGTATTAGTCTTTCTGGCTCCATGTTGCCAGGTATATAGGGTCACTGATGAGACTTGAGTAGTCGAAACCGCAGTTTGGTCGACACCCTTTTCATAAATATGCCCACTGCTTTCAAAGGATCTCTTCTTATTTTATTTGCTATAACTGCAGCTGGTGTTGTGCAGTGTGGCGGTCGAAAAGTCTACCTGTACATCATCCATAGTGCAGATTAAATTTTCCGTTTGGTCCAAGCATACTTTTGATAACTAAAATTTGATACTGGTTTAGATTCATTTTCTAAACTAAGTTTATAGGTTTTTGGCCTAAATTTGGGTTGATATCAGTCTTTTAATCGACTGTCCTGTAAAACTTATGAAAATAATTGTATTAGTCTTTCTGGCTCCATGTTGCCAGGTATATAGGGTCACTGATGAGACTTTAGTAGTCAAAACCTTGGTATGGCCCACACCCTTTTCATAAATATGCTTACTGCTCTCAAAGGATCTCTCTTCTTATTTTTATTCCACATAAAATTTAACTTTCATTGGTCAAGCAGTTTCAGAAAAAATGTTTGAAGAATGTGGACTGAGACGGATGGTGGGTATACTATAAACTCATCTTGTGAGCCTAACAGATCAGGTGTGCTAATAAGAAAAAACAGAGGACCGGTCACGAGAACGCTCACATGACCTTACAGCATTTAGTTGTAATAAAATGACCTGGACCTTGAGTACTTACAGGGGCATGAGCCAAATATTTTCATCCCATTTTCCTATTCCTAGCATCGTTTGCCTCCTAAAAAGCTATTTTACCAATTTTCTCCATTCAAATGCATAACCGACCTAAGTTGACCTTGCCATAAAAAAGGTCAAGGTCATCCCAAGGTCATGATTTATATATACATTGTGGGGCTTCGTGTTTCATGTAAAGTTTCAAGATCATAGGACTTAGGGTTCTGGAGAACAAGATTTTTAAAGGTTTTTACCATATATGGGCATGGCAGCCATCTTGGTAGTGTGACCTGAATTATTCATCTACGCTTTTGTTCCCCCTTTCTATAGAGGCTTCCGATAAGATTTGCCTTTGATTGGCCAAGTGGTTTCAGAGAAGAAAGTGTTCGAATATTACGGGAATATACATGATTATAGCTCATGGCAGGGGCAGACAACCCCCCTGGGCCAAAATTTTTTCATCAACATTAATCTTCTGCCTATTTTCCTATTCCCAGCATCTTTTCCCCCATAAAAAGCCATTTTACCAATTTTCACCAGTCAAATGCATAGGCGAAATAAATTGACCTTGCTGTAAAATAGGTCAAGGTCATCCTAGGGTCATGATTTATATAAACATTTAGGGGCTTGACACCCTAATGATTCATTTACAAAAGAATTAATGCTATTCAAACTATTAACTGGTGTGTCAGGCTCTATTGCACAATGTATTTCAACTGGAGATAAATTGAAAATCTGACCAAAATACATTGTATGTAAATATTCTGTCAGACTATTCACAGAATCAAAGGTTAATAATGCACTGGAACCTGAGGGATCAACATAGCCCATACTATTTCGAGAATGAGAATCAAAAAGATAGAAAAATGTTCTGTGGCTGAAAATAGCTACTGAGGATTCTCCAAATGTACCTATTAATTGCGGAGAAATGTTTAAAGCTATAGACAATTCATTTTGTAAAGAAACTGCACCAGCCGCAGAAACTGCTGCTAGATCATTAACAGCACCAAATAAAGTTTCCACCAAACGTTGATGGTATACCTCCCCGAAAGCAGTGAATTGTGCTGGTAATTCATTGTGACTTAAATATCTGCTTGTATCACCATTGATTCTTTCATTTATAATTCTACCGTACAATGTATCTCCTTCAAAAATTATTGTATCAAGATGCTGTGGGGCCCATGTATTCATTTCAACTTTAAAAGACGCAAATATCAAAGCAATTAAAGCAATTGCTGTACACTGAGTTCCAAATGATCCGCTGATACAGCCAATGCCAAGAATACCGATCTCACAAGAGGCATGTTGTAAACAGTCGTACGTCTCGATACAATGCGCAACGATGATTATCAGGATTATCTCTTTTAAGTTTATCAAACACACAAACCTGTATCGATAGTGAATTTGTGAATTTGCAATCTAAGAATCTTCAACTTGTAGTGACTCCAGCTGTTTTTTCAAACTCAATTTTTCTGCACAGCTTTTACAAAAATGGTGTCTCCAGTCCTCTAGAAATATAGAATTACATCACAATTCCACAAAGAAGTTCATTTAAATGAGAAATTATTGCCTTGACAACAGCCACACACCCTAAAACCTTAGTATTGTTGACAATGACTGATAGTCTCAAACCAAAAACAAGACCTTGCAATTTATTTTTACTTTTATTGTTCTATTGCAAAAAATGGCATGGAATAGTTTTTTAAGTATTCAGACAGCCAAATTAAATGCTAGAAAATTGTTCAATTTGAAAAACAATATAAAAAAATCAAAAGGTCAAATAGTCTCAAAGCATGGGTCAAGCAGTGACCTGTAAGTGACCTCACAGGTTCCCAGCTATGCAATGGACATGGCCATGGAGCAAGGTACCAAATCCAATATGGCCACTGAGCAAGGTATGAAAATGAAGTAAACAAAATTTATTTTGGCTTGCGCTTCATTGTGCTGCTATGTATTCATTTCAAAGTGGTCAGATATTGTTTCTAACATACACAGCTTCGTTCTGTTACATACGGATTGATTCGGAATGATAATAAGAAAAAATCAATTTTCAATCACAGTCATCGCAACAGAGATAATCATCGAAAATGGTACTTGATGCATTTATCCATTTATTGATAAGATCCACAAGAAAGAAAAACATCAAAATTCGGTTTTAATATCAAAACCACGCACTTCCAGTTGACACGATTTGACTAAGAAAAAACAATGGATTATGCCGCCTGATTTCCGGTTCCCGGCTTTTACTGAAGTCGCTACAACTTGTCTTGTGGTGTCAAAAATACAAAATGGTGATGCGTAGTTACCTGGTTTCCCGCTTCTCTCCGGTTCTCATATCTTACAATCCATGCGATGACGGGAACCACCGTGCTAGTAGGCGGAGCTTTGTTTGGCGCGCTTTTCGTTATGCTGCTGTCACACTATTCAAAATTAATAATATCGCTCAGGGTCCATTCGGTCCGACACCGAGCCGATCAGCTATGCTGTGTAATTGATAGATTAATTGACGTTTATTTGGTAAAACCAACACTTGTCTCTCAGCTAGTTCGCTATGCTAGAGCTTGCTATAACTACGAGGACTTTGTTGATAGGGGGAAGTTACTCACCAGTAAATTGTTGTCACAAGGATATCGTAGGGCGAAGCTTGGGTCAACTCTTAAAAAGTTCTATGGGAGACATCATGATCTCGTTCATCCCTACAGTGTGGCCGCATCTAAACTTGTGTCTGACCTGATGCCAATTGCCAATAAATAATACGGCTTTCAATTACCGGACATTCATTTCTTACCAGATATTCATTTCTCGGCTTTGTAATCAGTCATATGGACATGGCGGGTGCATTATAATGGGCAGGTGATGCTCACTCTTACGCGTACACCTGATCACACTTCCTGTTTTTCGATAGGTCCATGCCTGTGTGACTACATATGTCGTATTTGTCAATGATTTTATGGATTTTTATGAGTTAGGATATACGATTTAGGTACCTTGACCCCTTTACTTTACATGTACACAAATCACGGACCCTATATATTTTAGGTCCGAGACAAATGCAAAATTATAAAATGCTGAAACAAAAAACGCGTTATCACGTACCCAACTTGCTAAATTCAAAATTTAGCCACCCACCCAACACCTGAGATGATGATCAGAAATTGATCGACTCAGTATATGAAGATAAAAAAAGATAAAAACCAGAAATTCATACCAAAGTACCAAGTTTGCTCAATATATCACATGTCAGATCTCACACTTGTTTTCTAAAATGCCTTCAAAACTAGCACTCCATACAATTCATTAAATTGCGAATTGATCATGCAATGTATTCTTAAATTTTCATGAAGCGGATAAATAGGGTAAAATTTCAATATGATAACCGGGTATACTGTCTTGTAAAACATTTGTACGTACAGTCAATCTCGGACCTAAAATACTAATAGTAATTTAATAATGAGTCTTTAAACTTTGCGTATCCTTTGTCATTTCAAGTTTTTCAACCTAGCCGAGACACCATTTTTCCAATAAACACCAGGCATACACTGTAGTTACCTGTCTGGAGTTTACTGCGTCCGAGATTCAATGTTACTATACTAAACTGATGCGTACACTACCATGATAAAAAAGCAATGTATTTAAAAAGAAATCGATCCTCCTTCCGTGGTACCTCCCTCCACACCGACTGTGAATGGAGTAAACGAGGTATCGAAGTGTTAGCTAGCTGATCTATATACTACCATGTACCATGATAGAAACCTTGTATACTGACTTGTAAAACATTTGTATGTACACTGGTTGACTGGCTTACCGCGGTACTAGTGATGCGTATGATGGGCAAAATTAAACAAAATTACCTACAATTCTAAAAATAAATAGTCATATCACTTCCGCGTTATTTTTAAAGAATTTTTTTTTCGTCGGCTTCAGTTTGCAGGCACGTGATTGCCGCTGCATGTTATTCAAGGTCGCTAAAATTTTGCTTCCTATATTACCGCGGAGTTCATTTAAACAAAGGTCAGCACAGTCGGGGCGCCTATCTCAAACGTTCAACATTTATAAGAACAGGCATTTTCAAGTAACAAATTGTCCAGAAAGCATATCTGAAAACGTTACTATGCCTGAATCATGAGCTAAAAAAAATCAAGGATGGGCATTTCATAAGTCGTCAATCTTGTACACTGGGCAATGCAATAAATCAACAGAATATATTCTGTAAATTCAGATAAATTGCATAGTTTTATTAAGTCTTCTGATGCCGTGGTAACGGCGAACCCGCCGTAATATAGGCTACTATACTAAGCTAATGTGTATACTACCATGATGAAAAAAGCAGTGTATTTAAAAAGAAATAGATCCTAACCTCATTATGCGTTAATAAACAAAAGCCATATGAATTTGCACAAACGTGTACGGGTTGAGCTGGTGTCAATTTGTGGGGTAGACATCCGCATTGAATTTTGGGATAGTGTGCCGCCTGCATTAATTTTGGAAGTAGTGTGACATCCGCATTGAATTTTTGGAACAAAAAAAGCTGAAAGGAAAATGCTTTCGAATCCGAACAATAAAACGAATAAAAAGGACGAAAATACTGATAATTGCTATATATATATACTACAATTATTAGCATTCTAATTCTTTGAACGACTTTACCAAACGTTTATTAAAAGACGTTTATCTGGAGGGTTATTAGCCTATTAAAACAAACATTCAAAGATCGGAAGGAAAAATCAGTACTTCAAAGACACAGGAACAATTTAAAAACCATCAAAGTAAGCACGTCGCTGATGCGCCGTGCTAATAATAGAAGGGAAAGAACATTGAACTTAGCAAAGAGAACAGTACAGTTTGTATAGTCGTTCTTTGAATATCAGTCTGTTTCAGCTCAACTGCACGAAGTACATAGAAGTGCATAGAGCTATTGTAGTCACCTTGGTCGTCCGGATTCCCGTTCCCTTGCGCATGTGCGTCACACTTGCGATAGAGTTTTCTAGAAGTCCACGTCTTGACAACCACTCATCAGTGACATTCATACTTAGAGATCATAGATACCCAGTAGGGTTAGCTTTCATTCCATGGCATCAGACACCTTCAAAAATGTTTTTATGTGGTATAGTTTTGCAGACGTCCTTATATTGACAACCACTTATCAGAAAACATTGTTACTCGGGCCACAGATACCCTGTAGGGCTAGCTTTCATTCATAGCATTGTATCCCCGGGTTCATGTCAGGGGATGGGTCTAGAGATTAAAATCAAGAACACCGTTAAAATGGCTTTTCTGTGGTATAGTATTCTAGAAGTCTATATATCGTGGGGTTTTTATACTTAGTTTATAGGTACCATGTGGGGTCGGATTTCTTTGCCAGTGGATGGGGATAAAGATTAAAATATAGGACACTGCCAAAACTGAATGTACTACAGTACCTATAGTTCTGTAGATTTCTATATCTTCACAACAACTGATAATGACGTATTCACACTTGGATCATGGGTATCCGGTAGGTTATATGATGTCTGACTACTGAGTCCGAGTCAGGAATGGCGCTACAGGTCAAAATCTAGAACTCTCTAGGTTATTCATTTCTAAATAGAAACAACTTTAAGGAAGGTGTTTTGTGAGACATCTTTCGACTTTGTGACCGTGACATGACTGTGTGTCATGACGTTAAGGGTGAGGTGACCTAATTTTCATGGTCCAGTTACTTTGCCTTATATCTTGACACTCAATATGTATATTTACATACCTCTTTCAGATTATTGGTAAGTACCACCAGACCTTTGACCCGAAACATACTTTTAGGTCACTGTGGCCTATGTTAATGGTTCAGTGATTTCGCTTTATATGTTGACACCCAATTGGTATATGATCATGCTAGTGAACCCCAAGCGCAAATAGGTCATTGTGACCTAATTTTATGGTTCAGTGATTTTGCTTATATCTTCACACTAAATGGGTATTTACTTGCGTCACATTATTAGTGAGTTTGACTAGACCTTTGACTCCAAAGACGTTATATGTCACTGCGACCTAATTTCGTGGTTCATTGACTTTGCCTTATATATATATATATATCTTCACACTCAATGGAATTATGAACATACTTCTTTCAGATTATGTGTACGTATGACCAGACCTGTCATCCAAAAGTGATTATATGTCATTGTGAACTTATTATATAGTTCAGTAGTTTTACATCTTTATGCTCATTTGATATATGAAAATATGTATTTCAGATTTGGGTGAGTATTTCCAGACCTTTGACCTGAACGAAATTTAGGTCACTGCAACATAATTTCATGTTTCAGTGATTATGCATTATAGCATTAAGCGCCTGATGATTTGGATTACAAGTCGAGTTAGTGATAATAATTGACAAAGCAAAATGTATTTGAGCGAGATGGCACGCGACAACTCTGAATGAAAATTGAATTTATGCTCATATTATATGCTTTTACCACATTCTTTTTTTTTTTTTTTTTTTTTTGTTTGTTTTTTCTTTTTTTTTTTTTTTCATTTTAACGTCCCTTTCACGAATATTTCAGCTCATATGAGACGAGCCAATCAGTAGGTGGGGCGAAAACGGAAGAACCCCGAGAAAAACCACCTGACACACCCGCAAGCAGAGCTTGGCTTGTCTCACATGCGGGGCTCGAACCCACACCAGACACAGCGGTGAGATGATCGAATGGTTAAGTGCGGTAATGAAATATCAGCGCTCTTAACCACTCGGCCACGGGGGCCGCCTATACCACATTCAATCGCATTTTGTCGATAAAGCGCTGATCAGTTGTTTACACGTTAATGTACATTTAAGGATGTTCGCTGCTAACATTTGACATTTCGGAACTTCCGGTTTTTCTTTTGTTGAATATCTCGTAAACGGTTGCAGATATTTTCCCAATATTTTATATTTGGATACATAATGATGATATGCACTGAACGAGCCATGAAAATTGTCAACCTAAGAAACTTCATTTTTTCACCCCATTTTCTGCAACTTTTCAGAAAAATTTAGTTGTCAGTGAAATTTAGGGGGTAGGGTAGATTTAACTTGAATATTACACATCTTCAAATTAATTGCACTATTTCTTTCTTTATTTTAGCTGCAGTATATGTGTACATGGTCTTTTAAGTCAGTCTTTGTGTCTTTGGTGTGCTGGTTTCAAAATTTTAGGTTGTTTTATGAAATGGGCTTAAAGAAACAAAACAGCTGAAAAAAGGCTGAAAATGGTGATTTTCAAACTATTGGTTCTCTCTTATATGCACACTACCCTATATATTTCTTTCTTTTATTCGAACAATATTACAAAGTTCTATGGTGTGTGAAAATACAAGAAAAAATTTGAATAAACAAATATGGGTTTGGCACATTTCAAAATATTGATTTTTTCCGACTATTCAAGTACGGGGGTAGGGTTGGAAAAATACTCGTAAAATTTTGTCACACACTTCCAGAGGCAAATTTTTCTATGCGTTTGGTCCAAAATAGTCTGCGTTATAAAAATATTATGACTTTTGAAAGCATTCTAGGTGTATTTTTGTTCAAGACAGGTTTGTTTCAAAGAATTAAAAATTAAACTAATTTTACTAAATTTAAAACATGTTGCTCAGAGGTCTCATTCAGAGGCTTGTAGCTTGAAAAAAATGCACACTACCCTATATTTATTTTGCTTTCAAATGTCCTTTGTTGTATTTTGGAATCAAAAAAGAGTGGTTAGAAAAAAGTTTGAATACTTTTTCATTGGCAGCGAACATCCTTAATCTACGTTGTTTTTGCAAATATAAAACAAAAATGAAAAACTTTTCCCAGGATGCCGCTCAAATTGTATACTATTGTTAAATTGTTGTCTATCAGCTCTTATGAAGCATAACTGTGTTAAATGGTTTCCTCATGGACTTTGCTACATCATGTCTCTTTGTTCAGAAAAATGAAATATGAAAGTAAAAACTTCTTTTTGTATCTTTGTTTCTGATCATTGCTCTACGTCTACGTCTGCAGCCGCAGCTATGGTTATATCAGAACACCGCCTCCGCGTTTCATTACGAAAACATGCCCATGCAATAGACAGAGATATTTTTTCAGAAGAAAAAAAAATGAAAATTTCATTTTTAATGTTTTCGCTGAAATCATACATTGTGGGTACACGTTAGAACCGCCTCGCCGAGGCGGTTCTAACGAGTACCCACAATGTATGTTTTGAATCGAAAATAAGAAAATTAGGTAACCCCTTGAAAACCCCAGTTTTTTTCTATATAAAAGTGGGGTTCAAGGGGATATACATATCAATGACATGTTTTTCCTGATGGATAGACTTCAACATAAATACCAAAATAGAATGAATGGCACTGTTTCTCAGATTGCTGCAATATAGCACTACATGCAACCAAGTGAACAATTAAGGCACAACAAAATGTGTGATTAAACTAACACCTGGATAGGTTCAGGCATACCTTGTAGTAAGCAAGTGGGTTTGTCGTAAGCAACCCTGCATTCTAATAGTTATTTTATTTCTTACAACCCAGAAATAATGTGTAAGGCAGGCATAGTGACATTGTCTGGTGCTTTAATATTTTCATACTCTGTCGAGGGACTGCGTTCGGACGCGTACGTTAAACTGACTTCATATGCATACTTCGGCGGCATATATAATTCTTTCACACAGAGCAGTGAGTAGGACAGCAAAAATACATAAAATGAGTATGTTACATGTTCATTTGATAAAAACGTGTATTGTCAAGTAACAAGCTACAATTTTACATGTTTTTTTTCTAAATGATTATTAACAGATCAAAGTCATTATTAAAAATTATGGCACCAGCAAAAGGCATTTTGATCACGAAAAGTCATATTGACTCATATATAAGTACACTGAAACAAAGTTATAAGAGGCCACCTCATATTTTGTCTTCTAGTTCAGAAAGTAAAAAACGATCAATTAAAATTCATGATCATATGAATAAACCAATGTCTAACAGTGGCTCTGTGAGTTTCTGCATTCCAAAATGCGTGATACTTCTCACACAGACGAAGCATGTGTAAAGGTACCCTATTTCAAAAAGTCACACTTTATTAACATCAAATTAAATGTCATATTATGACGTTGTGTTTTTACATTTTAATTTATTTGAAAGTGCTACTGACTGCCATGATGCAAGATAAAATTAAGTCAAAAGTGTTGCTGCAATAAGAATCTTCGTTTCTGTTTTGCACATGCAAGAAGACAACAACCTGAATAACAGGAATTCAGCTTTTGTATGCAATTTGCATACCAACTTTGTTCTTCTCCAGTTGCGTTATTATCAGCAGCACGGCATTGAAATTTTCAGCGATTATTTAGGTCAAATACTAGACTCTGAAAAACTTTGAAAATTAAAAAAATCGTCCACAATTTTTGTTATTTTGTTCGTTAAAAATTGGCATTGAAACCGGAAGTGTGCGGCAGCCTTGACATGTTGGTCCTCGAAAATGGTAAAAAACAGTTCAGTCGAATTATATCTCTCATTTCCAGGCCTCATCAAGTGAATTTAACAGGGGTCAACATGTTTAAGAGGCACATTTATGAATTTTTCAAAAAATCTCAAAATTGGCGATTTTTAAAAATGCATAAAAATTCTACCAGTAGAGAAAATTCGAATGTTTGATGTTTTTCCGAGCCGTAACGACCCCTTTGATGACACCCGTTCCTAATTTCAATAAATGGTGTGCTGTATCCAATTTTTTATTTAAAAACATTGATTTTTGCATTTTTACTCCAAAAACGCCTTTAGTAAAAGAAAATTATTTCTTAACACTTTGGAACTTTACTTACTTGAAAGACACGTCTTTTGGCAAAAAATTGTGCAATTTTGAACTTGGCTTAGAAACAAAAAATGAGTTTGAAAAGTGGCCTCTTTATAACTTTGTTTCAGTGTAGTCTCAACATATTCAAAACGTTATTACATCTACTAAAGGAACAATCAGATAGTTTAAAACATGAACTTCAATAAAAAAAAAAGAGAAAAAAATATCACGTTTGCACCGGTATAATTAAGTTATATATCGCACCGGCATAATTCAGTTACATATGGCACAACGAGACAATGATTTGAGCCACCGTATGGGAAAACTTACAATCTGCATAGGCGAAAACAAAGGTGTAGATCAGCTTCGCAGTAAGTAACTGCGAAGCTGATCAGCGCCTTTGTTTTCGCTACACAGACAGTACAATTCCTCCTCTTTCTAAATCCCAAATTACCAGCCTCTAGCCATCTTCTGTACAGCCCGGTTTGTGTTGGACCTGGTCCGAATCCAAATTGTTGGTTTTCTCACACACAGGCTCATTTTGAAGAGTAGCTGGATACTAGTATCCATTATCCAACCAAACAGTACCTCTGTGATGTCTTGTAACGTTACGAGTTCAAATCACTTTTCAAGTACGTCACTTTTTCAATCTTCCGAAAAGTTATTAACGGATGTCACTTCCTATATCTGTATATTCCAATTAAAGCTACAGTGCAAATCCCTACAAGTGATGCCCATATCAAACAATTCTTCCATTGCTTATCTCTAGAAGCCACGGCGTAGCCTTTGTAATCCGACAATCGCATCTCCTTCTCCCACTTAGGTAGGTACTCGATACCAGTTGGGTTGCCATCATTAAAATCGTACATTTTTACTCCCGAAAGAAGCTTTGCCTCGACCGTTTTTGCAATGTCTGGTAATGTTTTAGGATAGTCCACATCCTTACCTGAGCCACTCGGTATGTATTTGCTAAAGAACGACACTCCTTGAGAAGACCAGTGCGTTGTCATGGTGACCTGATTATACGCCTCCCGTTTCTCTTCAAGGTCAAGGTCAGTTGTCCATATCGCCGGTGTCATGGAAACGAACACGCAGAAACGCCATCTTCCGGGATTTTTGCGACCCTCAATTGGGCTGGCGTTAGCATGTACCGTTCTAGAGTCCCAAAGCACCATACCACCTTTGGGTACAGGGACTCGTTTTATTTTGCACCCTTTTTGCTCAAAGTATTCCAAATCCTGAGAACGAAGCCTGTAGAACGCTGCAGCGGACCTCACCGAAGCTCGAACATTAGTTCGGAAGAATTCGTCGAGCAACGCATGTGACCCTTCCATAACGTGAAGCGTCCAATCATCTTCACACGCCTCTTCGAGATATACAGCACCTTGATATGCATGGAGCCCAATGCGGGCTGCATTCTGGTCGACATGCAACCAGTGATCACCGGGTTTCTCAAACGACTCTTGGCCGTCCTCGGGCGGTCGACCGATCGCTATGGCGTCGAAACTTGTCAATAGTTTATCAGTGTTCCATACCTGAGCGAAAACCTTCTTCGCTTTTAGCCGAGCGTACCACGTGGGTCTCATGTGACCGGAGTTGTAGCGCTGAATGAGTGAATGTGACGTGTACGGCCAGTCGCCATCTTTAAATTGGCTCAGCCAATCACGATATTGGCCAATACACTCGTCACATTCTTCGCTAGTCATGACGTCACTGACGACGGTATAACCTTTGATTTTTAGATCCTCGAAATTTTCGTTGGTTAGCATCTTTCTGAAACAGAGATACAGTCGTGTGCATACATTGTATGTTAATACTGCACACATGATAATAACAATAGTCCGTATTAAAATAAAAGTCACCAAAATGCATGGTGCATTCCGACAATTGTGCAATGACTGTGGGCAAGACATATGCCCTATTATATAATCTCTCCCTCTAGACCTATTGCCGTATTAGTATTTAGCCAGCTTCTGATTATAATTTGTTTACATTAATAAGTGCACTTCAACAATGAGATCATATGAGTGACGTATATTTGATACTTGTTACTAAATAAAGCTGGGCACAGCGGTGAGATGATCGAGTGATTAAGAAACAGCGCTCTTAGCCGCTCGGCCACGGGGGTCGCTGACATATAATTCTAGTACGATCGTAATAGACTAAGGTACGAGTCATTTGTATGCCATTACAAATGCAAAAACCTGTTGACTTCCGTCGAATACTTCGACAGCCGTACCAGTGATTCAGCTGTCGTTATTATCGTACAACAGGGGCCAGTTGTTCAAAATTAACGATGTCGTTAGTAAACGGTTCGTTAAAATTTCTCCTACATCCATCGCCAGAAAAAAGCTCCAATGAAGCTGGCACAATTGGGCAATAAATCTCAGAAGATATCTTGTAGCTTTCAGCTTTTATCATCATTATCAGTAAACTGTGAAAATAACAAGAGCAACAGTCTCCAGATGTACGATATCAGATTTCTACAGGCTTCAGATATTTTTCATTTCTCTTGGACCATTTTGTGTAAGAAATGTCATATTTCGAGCCTGTGGGTACTAATTTATATGGTTACTCACAATCATGGGTATATAAAATTTGGAAGCACTTATAAAATTCTTGAAACTTCTTCTACTTTTTTCTCAAATTTTTGGGCAGCCTGTGGTCTTCAACTTTTTTGGTACTCAAAATATGTGGGTATTCATAAGTGTGGATGTCTGGATGATTAAATTTTGTTGGCACTCAAAATTGGTGGCAATTAGAAGATATTGATATTTTAGTAATTATGTTATTACATAAAGTTGTGGCACTCGAAATGTTTATGAGTCATGAGTGTATTCAAAATAAGTGGGTATTCAAAAGTGCATATAAATATTTTGGGGTATTGAAAATGTTAGAACTATATTGTCTTGTTACAAAAAGCATGGGCAAATTATGCTGGTCTTCACTATAAGAATGTTCACGAAATTCAATCACACAAAATTGTGGGTATTCAGAATAAGCTGTGTCATAAAATTATGAGTCAAGACTGAAACTGTTCGTATAAACTGTGTGGTCTTGGATTTCTCATGGAATCGTTGGTGTTCAAGTTATTTGTATGTACAATGTGTATTCATAAATTAAAGCACTCAGTGTGCTCAATAATTGTGGGCACTTAACATGTGGGTACCTAAAATAGTTTGGTGAAAATGCAGAAAGTTTGCACATGCATGTGAACTGAAAGTCATATGGAAAAAAATGCCACCTTAATATCTTATAGACTCAGATCAGTGTTTCATTTAGTCTGATCAGACACTGTATCCATTGTCTATAATATTGAGACAAAGAGTAAATTAGATGTTAATGTCATATTTCATCTAATTCTTGAAACAAACAGGTGGCCAGAGTCAAGCACTTTATCTGGTTTTCGTAAAGCATAAGAATTTATTGTGACAGCCTTAAAGATTAGAAAAAACAGCAAAAAACTCTGAAAACTGGCGATAGATGTAGGAGTGAAATTGCAATATTACAAATACATTGTTAGTTTTTGTTGAAAAAAAATGTGAGAATCCTTTGCTTTGAAGTCTATATATAGTTAACAAATTGGGAACTTTATGACAGCGTTAAGCTAACGAAGTTTTGAACAACTGGGCAATGATGTTGGCATTTCATTGTATACAAACTTTAAATGATTTTCAAACCACCCCCACCCCCACCTACAGCAAAAGTCACCCAACGAAAGAAGTGACCTTTAGAGTTAAAATGCATCGACGTAGTTTTAAAAAGAAGTACAACATAAGTTACATGTAGGCTTAATATTTTTAAACACTAACCTTTTTAACGTCTCTTCTTCAATAAGATTTATGATTTTTATTTCTCTCTAAATATGTTTCTTTGTGTAGGTACTTAGGTATAATATAAGATCGAGTAGCTCTGTCACGCCTATTTATACATTATTTGAAATCAATGACGCTTAAATTTACAACAAATTTATGACACGTCATAAAATTATATCAAGCATTTCACTTTTACCTATTCATTCGAGTTTTTGTGATAAAATTGGAAAGCTACACAATGTGCAATACATGCATTTATTTATACTATATGCCAGCGACGACCGTGTTTGTTTACATACTTTGATATTGATTAAACACGATGAGTAAACATTCAACACAATATAAAAGTAGCTTACTTGCTCTGAAGCATGTGCAAATGCCCAGCACTGACTCGTCCTCAGTCCAGTTAACATTCAGAATGTCAACAGAAAGTCACTTTTAACACGGAACATAATCATGATAATGCACATGCATAACATCATGTATTTCGGTACTTCTTCCGCTGATTGCTGGTAGCGTGTGATGTATATTAACGAGTATCTACAAAGCGGGGAAACAGATTCAAGGTCGATTTTGTTTACATTTTGCCGTTACGGAGATATACGGATATATACGGAGGTTAACGACGAGCCATATACAATGTATTATTAATGTTCTCTCTTAATCATGAGACGCTTGTGGGTACACAGTATAAATAGTAATATCACTCGCATATTACTTTAACAGTTACGGAATATAGAATTCCACTGTACATAGATAGTGGTACCGAAATATGGCATTATTGCGTTGCGGTCATGTTAAAATCCCGGGTAAAAATCCCCCTCAGAACGTTATATCAAATTTCTTCCTAAAATCAGTGATTTGCTTATAGCATTTCTTTAAGACAAATTGAACATTATGATGCTCTTTGGAAACTTGTGCAAGATCAATTGAGCATGGTATCAGTCTATTGATATACATGTACGTGTAGATTAAATCTATCTTAATAGTCTATAATGGTTAAATAGCGTTCCGAAAAAGTTGTAGATTTTTTCATCAATCATAATTGCGGTTGTCTGTTTGGTAGTGCGGTCCAAAGACTGCTATGTCACAGTTTGCAAGCCAAATTAGATTTTAGTTTCTGTCATTAAAGTTATTTATTCGAACTACGTCTGGAAGCGTTGTCTATGGAGAGTGGTTTTACTCGTAAGTCATCAAGCCTTATTTGATTTACATACAACAGCAGACAGGCAGAAAAATATTTCTTGCACATCAGACAGAAATTGCCATACTTTTTGCCTGGGTGATAAAATTGCATCTCACCCAGGTGTTCTCACCCAGGCAAAAAAATTGCGCAAACCCTTGAAATAAACCAGATTTTGGGGGTTGTTGTGCAAGAAAAAGAATCTAATATGGTGTTCTGTTCTAGATGGAAGTTTCCAACCCTCGGGATGACCGTGCTGAGCGGAACCTCGGCGGAGCCTCGGTTCCACTCAGCACAGTCATCCCTTGGGTTGGAAACTTACATCTAGAACAGAACCCCATATAAGATTCTTATAGTATAGTCTCTTGGAGATACTGCTTCTTAGTTGTGATGTTTAAAGACATCGTTTGAAATCTACATGTATCTTTAAAGAGAACATTTAAAATAAGATCTTAGAACAGTTAGAAATCAAGGGTAACATTATTCAATGATGTTGTTTCTGAATGACATAATTATGCCACGCAAAAGTACAGTTTTAGCATACATTAAGAAATAAAGTGATTCTAAGTGCCACGACTGATGACTGCACCTGCGGATAAACGGCGCATTTACCTTTTTGTAAGTAAAAGGTAAGCGATGATTTGTCTTGTATCTTAAACAGCAAAGAACACATTCAGATGTTGAGCGATTGGCTAAAACAGGGCCTGTTTTGCATGCATATAGACGTCACGATATTGCTAAAACACGTCGGCTTGTGTAGGTATTAAATATTTAAGAAATGAATTTCATTTTTCTGGTGTTCATGGAGCTATGAACCGCAGTGGGTCGCGTGCAAAGTGAATGAACCCCGAAGGGGTTCATGTAAGCTTTGCTAGCGACCCACTGCGGTTCATAGCTCCATGAACAACAGAAAAATTAAACTCATTGCTTATATTTACATTCATTTCTCTCTTTCGCTTGTTGAAAAATCACCAAGGCGGTCACATTTACCAGCAAACAGAGAATCTACACACTGTGTGTTCAAACAACGGAACGGCGTCGACGTTTACAACGTCCAATCAGATTGGCGAGATTCATGTTTTTTGACGTCAAGTTTGGATTACGTCACGTCGCGTGACACAATGTTGTTCATGGAAGTATGAACACAGATGAACATCTAATAGTTCATCTAAGGAGTTTTTAGAAAAATGTAAATATATACATGATATAGAGGATATTTGCTTTTTTTCTGAGATGAATACCAAATATATTTGATCGAGTGAGTTAAAAAAAGAATTTTTCACCGAAAAAACATTTTTTTCTTTTTATTTTATGCTTTTTTTTTTTGACAAAACATAAACAAACTGAAAAAGTAGTTCCATTTCTACAGTCACTGAAGATATAGGCTGATATCAGTCACTAGTGACTTTTGATATCAGTGAGATTTGATATCAGCGAAATTTCATATCAATGAAAATACCAATTTTATCAAGTTTTGATATTCAATGGTTTTCACTGTAAAGTATAAAATATATTGTAGAATTTAACTGAAAACATTTATCATTTTATTTTTGTGTTCCATGAATTTCTTCCAAGCAAGCGGTATAGCCAATAATGTGAGGCTTCGTTTTGTATAGTCATATCTGGGACTGTACAGCTCGCATGTTCCTCAAAATTGGACTCCAGGGTTTTACATATTTTGTATTTTCAGAATCTGCAGGTTGTTTATTATTATTTTGAAGTGACTTGTCAATAAACGTCAAAAGACTTAGTGTGAAACTGATCAGACAACGGAGCTTTGTGGTTTATCGTTTCCATTTTGTCCCGACACATAGTAAGGGCTAATTACTGAGATGTAAGTACTTATATTCTAAGACAAATCAGTTTTTATTACGGCTAAAAGTTTCCTATTAGCTTTTACGATATCCGTAATTTTCAGAGAGTTGTACTCTAGAGGTCATGGCATGATAATCCGACTTGGATCATTTATAACTACTAACAAAATACAAGACAAGATAGTTATTTGCTTTAAAAAATTCTGATTCTTTCAATGGCATGATTTCTTAATGTGGTTAACTACCTCACAGATGTTGGCCTAGAATACTGTTGGACTTCCCTGAAAAGAATCAAGAAAAAAAAGCATTACAAAAACTTGCCCATGCAATATATAGAGATCTTTAAAGTTGTAAAAAACGAAAATTTTCAGTAGAACATTTTTTGACATTTTTCTTATTTTTTTCTCAAAAAAAAAAAAAAAAAAAAATAGATTGTGGGTACACATTAGAACCGCCTCGCCGAGCAAAAAATAAGTAAAACAGGGTTTCCTCTGCAAGCCCCAGTTTATTATATAAAAGTGGGGTTTAAGGATGTATTCAGTGCACGGAATGTTTTCCTGATGATCTTCTTAAGCTAACTTTTAATTCCCCGCTTCCCTGCCTGTGCTGGACTTTTAATTTAATTGTATCAACGAGTGGCACATTCTTTTCTTAAAATAACCGCCGTTTCGAGGCAACTGGTATCAATTATGTGTGTTCCAGACTTTCATTAGGTCTAATTGTCCTTCAGACATGATGGTGAGCTAGATGTTTAATTATGTCTATTGAAAGTACCGAAATAATTCTCCCACCAAATGAATTGGGCTGTAATCTTTCATCCTTTGAATTCAATCGTTTCATCGCATGAGTATAATTAGTCTGGGTCTTTAGCCTGTAGTTCAAACAATGATCAGAAGTCATTATTCTAATGTGTACCCACAGTCAATGCATGAGGAAAAGTAATAAAAGTAACAAACATTTGAACAGAATATTTCCAATTTTTACAGTTTAAAAAAACTTTCTGATTGTTTCATTGGCATGATTCCTAAATGTGGTAAACTACCTCACAGATGTTGGCCTAGAATACTGTCAGGCTTCCCTGAAAAGAAACAAAGAACAAAAAGAAAAAAAAAAAGAAAACGAATATTCTTTAGTTATGTTCAAATTCCTCGCGTGCCTTTCTAGGCTGGACTTTTAATTTAATTGTACCAAAAAGTGGTACATTCGTGTCTTACAAAAAACGCCATTTCGAAGCAACGCGTATCAGTAATGTGTGTTCCAGAATAATGTGTGTTCCGCCTATTGGGAAAAAAAGTACAAGTAGGCAAAGATCAGGAAAAGGCGCAATCAGAAAAAGATTCCCAGGTGGGAAAAAACTAAATTAATAACCAGGTACTTATACCATGAAAACATATCGTAAGCCGAATGAGCAGCTATTTTCCCAATAGGTGTCCAATCAGTTACCTAAACTTAACTAAAAATATGAAAACATACATAAGGCGCCAACAGCACAAAAAATTTTAAAACACCAAGACATAAAACAAAAAGATCGACCACAGAAGTATCGCCCTAATTCTACCTCAGAGAATAGGAGATAATGAATTGGGCTGAAATCTTTCATCCTTGGATTCAATCATCTCATCGCATGAGCATAATTAGTCTGGGTCTTTAGCCTGTCGTACAAACAATGAAGGAAGTTTTATGACAAATATTCGTAAACCGAACAAATGCACAATAACAAATTTGGATTTATTGTTCACTGACTCTAAAATTTTAACTATTACTACATCTTGACACAGTTTGACATTTTAATTGAATCAACTGATTTTGAAAATGCATGTACTTTAAATGATTGTATAATAAGTGGGCTCTATCTGAAGTCAAGTCGACAAAACAAATAGAACATTATGACCACAATTTTGTGTTGGAATAATGACCGATAGGTTGAATTGCAAGTGCTACAATTTCTTTACGAAATTCCAAACAATGTCATATGAAAGTCAATATGGCTAAAACTTAAAAATTTCTGCGATGACACGGTGTGGTCAGTTGGGTCACTGCTTTTGTCAATAGTATTGATCGCCAATATTTATTTAATAATTTATTGAACAAATCTTGCTATTCACAAAGGATTACAATTTCAAAAGTATACTGAGCCAAACTTATAACGCAACATTGGTTTGTTTTTAACGTTATACCCCGGAACGTTATCAAATAAACTTTGTTTCTACTGAATTAGATTGCCGTACGATCGACACATCTCACAGCATCTTGGTTTTAACATTCTGTGTTATGCGTCTCAAGAAATTTTTCATTTTTCAGAGGTAGGGTCTTGACAAAAAATGAAATGTATTGTGATTTTCCAGAATGCGACATGTGACGTGTATTCGTACCCTCGAAATTAACGTCGGTTTTCAGGATTACCCCTGCTCCACTTTTAACAATGAATAATTTTACTGTCAAAAGATCAATTTTGCTCAATTTTGAGCAGAGTTGAAGACTCATTTTCGCCCCCAACCATTCAAGTTTCCTCACATTTTAACATTTGTTACAGACGGTCCTGACCCAATAATTGGATGCTATTGTGTTTTCTAACAATGATGAATGATGGAATGAACATGTTTTCACAAAGGGTTCATTTAAAACATTCGCCGTTAGAGTTTTTCATCAATTCCATTTTCTATTGCGTTCAATGGAATCCACAGTATTAATCGTTCAATTTCAATGATGCAAACTTTGATTAAAAATTTTGGGTACAAATGGACGGCATTTTGCATTTACCTGATCGAGCTTCACTGGACGATCCATAAAGAAGCAAATTGTGTTAAAACTGACTTCCAGAAACTTTCAGGAGGCGCATGTCACCCAAATAACCGTTTTGACCAATCAGATTCGAGCTCAGTGACCCATGCTCTGAAAACCAAATTTTTTGTACCCTATTTATTCACTGGCGATTGCTGACCAGCATATGTCTGGTAGACCGTCTTGCATTACATTAAAATGCGAAAAACATACCTTAACCGTGTTGCGTTATAAGTTTGGCTCAGTATAGTAGTAGTAGTAGTAAGTAAGTGTGTGATAAATGTACACACACAAATAAGCTGGTACGAAGGGATTGCAAGTAAATCATTTAAAAAAAAAAAAAAATAAAAAAATAAAAAAAAAAAAAAAAAAAAAAAAAGTAGGTTACATTCGCGGTATGTGTTATTATTATTTTTATTATTCATTACATCTTATAAGCCTATTTTCAACTATTTCATAATATTCTTCATCATTCATGTAATCGTCAAATACCAAATTTCTTGTTTCTTCGTTTTTTATTTAGTGCTGCTTCTACGTATGTACGGAAATGCAATGACAGTCACGTAATTTCAGCATAGCCGGTTTGTTGCTGCTGTTTGCTAGACAATGCATTTTTCAGTAAGTTATTCGGCGCCCAGGGATCTCCATCGTCGAGCAGCTTACTGAGTCTGTGAGTCCTCGTGTGTTATTCATCATGGCGGTTATCATGATTTGTTTGTCTGTCCTTGATGATTCGTTGACTAGTTAGAGATTCACCACGAAGACCGAACAACTAACTAAATGTTATGAACCACTGCAGAGTGAGGAATCGATTTATCCCCCCCCCCCCTACCCCACCCAGTTTTACTGTCTATTCGTTCCAAGGCGATACCGCTGTTGTGGTTCTACTTGTTTTGTGTTTTGTAGTCGAATTTTAGTGTTATTTGAACCTTTTTTCTGTACGTTTTTGTAGTTTTAGTTAAGCTCGGGTAACTGAGTGGTCGCCTATTGGGAAATAGCTGCTCACTCGGCTTACGATATGTTTTCTGAGTATCAGTTTAGTTTTTTCCGACCTCGGTATTTGAAGTGTGGATTTCTTTCTGATTGTGCCTTTTCCTGATCATTGCCTACTTGTACCTTTTCATAAATAAAAAAACGCTTAAACCATTGGAGCGCAATGGCCAAGTGATGGAATTTCCGACCCCGGAGAACTCATGATTGTGTGTTTTTATTTAGCGGTGCTACCATTACTACCATTAGTTCTTCGTGTTAATTAATCCTTGACTCAAGTGGTGTTGTGCACTTGGCGAACAAAAGCAGAAGCATCGGTGGTACAGTCCCTAACCTTATAAACCAAGGTAGTACGGTTCTATCAAAAGGTACAAGTAGGCAAAGATCAGGAAAAGGCGCAATCAGAAAAAGATTCCCACTCCAAAAACCGAGGTGGGAAAAAACCAAACTAACAATCAGGTACTTATACCATGAAACAATCGTAAGCCGAATGGGCAGCTATTTTCCCAACAGGTGGCCACTCAGTTACCCTAACTTAACTAAAAATATGAACACATACATAAGGCGCCAACAGCACAAAAAACCCCTAAACACAAAGACATAAAACAAAAAGAACCACCACAGAAGTATCGACTTGGAACGATCAGTAACACAAAGTTACTGGCGGGCTTAAACCGGTTTTACATGGCCATAACCTCACCCTCAGCTTCTGCAGTGGTTCATAACATTTAGTTAGTTATTCGGTTCTCGTGGTGAATCTCTAACTAGTCAATGAATCATCAAGAACAAACAAATAAATCATGATAAACATCCTGATGAATCAAAAACCAGGACTCACAGACTGAGTAAGCTGCCCGACGATGGAGATCCCTGGGCGCCGAATAACCTACTAACTCCGGAGCAAAAGAAAAACACCAGTTGGACCCCGGTGGGCCAAGCAACAGACAAGAAGCTCCGGCCCCAACCAACTAAAATGAATAGCTTTATGTCGGGGCCATCATAGAGTCTGACGCCCGACCCACCGGCGTGCAATTAAAGAAGGCAGCATAGTTATCAACCGTGATTGGGTTAAAAACTAAGCATGCAGACTGTCGCATAACATTCAAGTTATAACCTATACGTTTGTAACGTGTTATGATTTTTCTGAACTGAAAAGAAAAATCATTAATTCCTTTAAGATTCTTAAATTTGTAAACCAAGTCACCATAAAATTCAGGTTCCGAAAGGCCCTCACTTAAAAGCGTCTTTAACCCAACATTATATTTGGAAATCAATTCATAGTGTCTACGATAAAATTTAGAAAATGTTTTTCGAAGTTTATGATACCGATAGCCCTGTTGGAGAAGTTTTGCCGTTAAACATTTATTTCGAGCAAAAGCTTCTCCAGACTGTCGGATGAGACTTTAAGTACATTTTACGCGTTTACATATTGAACAGAAATGAAGCGCCACAACTTCTTTCACTTTATTCTAGACAACGATTAATATTTTAAGGAATAGGTGCATTTCGTATTATGACTTTTAGATACATGCATAAGGTTCCCACTTTATTCTCTTCAGAGAAAATGAAAACCCAATACTTTTCTTTCTGATTGCGACATTTCCTGATCCTTGCCTAATTGTACATTTCGATTGATTGAATAATGTATAAGTGCTACAAGTTCTGTTAGAAGTTCGAAACATACATGTACGCAATTAAACATTGCATAAAATGTGTAATGATGTGGCCGGATGGGCCACTTATTTTGTCAATAGTATAGATCACAGATGTTTATTTAAGAATTTATTGAACAAATTTTCCATTAAAAAGGATTATGGCTTCAAAAGCAGTGCTTGCGTAGTAATAAATAAGTATACGTCTGTGTTTTGGCATTGAAATATACAAGCAAAGTAAACTTGTAGAAAGTTGTAATTTTCCACATCAAAGGGATTACAAATAAAGCACTTTAAAAGATACAAAAATAGGAAAATTAACATTCGCGGTATGTGATTTTCTAATTGTTATTATTTTATGATAGCCTATTTTGCAACTATTACATAAGCTACATAAGCTTCTTCATATAAGCATTGACTCAGATGTTGATTTTGTGAACTTACCGAACCAACGCAGAAACCGACTTTGTACTGTTTTAGAGTCACTGTCATTGTTAAGCATGGAAGTAAGGAACTGGTGCATTTCGTATTATGACTATTAGATAGTTACATGTAATAATACTATACGGTTGTAGCAACGATAACTGTTCATCGACGAATACTGTTCATCATGGACAAATGTCGTTGCTTTCGTTGATGGACAGTTATCGTTGCTACATACGGTTCCAACTTTGTTCTCTTCAGAGAAAACGAAAACAGTTAAACAGTATATACCCAAGACCTACAATTATGAGTAGAAGTGTCAGAGGTAACGGAACCGCACCAGAGGACGCCACATCTTCTGAAAGATCAACCGCACCACAAACCGACGTAAAACAGACAGGCCCCCAGGAATCTCAACCGAGCCACACAGGACCACAAGTTACAGTTGGCGTTACAATCAGAAAAATAACAGCTCCACAAACTAGCGAGGATAAACCAAAGATTAGACCGCGAAGACCTTCTGTAGAACGACCAAAAGTCAAGTAAACGCCTGTCTGTGAAGAAAATTGTATGAAGTATGTTTTGGAGGATAATAAGTCGTCAATTGTGTATACGCAAGTGCGTGCATGATAGTGACATCATCGGAACTAAAATGACAATCATGGAAACGCCAGTGTGATCCCTTAGATAGTTAAATTCTACGTATAGTATACGAAGCGTTTTTCTATTAAATGTACTTGTATGGGTACGTGTACATGTAGGGTAGATTCTGTGAAAAATACGTCATCATTTATTGTTGAGTTGTTGCATGTAGAACTTCTAATCACTTGTTACTTATTACGATTTGTGATGATTTGTTTGTTTGCCAGTTTTTATGTTAACGTCCCAGTCAACATTTTTTCAGTAGTGTCGGGACGGAGTCACCGTTTCTTGGGTATTAACCAGTACTCTGAGGAATTAATGTGCCGTGCTCAAGGATACAAGACGATGCCGCCTTTGGAGATCGGAACCAAAACCTCTCGATTCGGAATTCGATGCTCTACCACTACGCAATCGCACCCCATGTTAAGAATTGGTTAGGATATTATCATTATGATTAGTTATCATCAAACATAATTGACTTGTGACATGCAGTTAAGCGTTGAGCTGTAAGTCCACGGTTCGATTACTTTCAAGGAGTCGTGAAACAAGCATTTCAACAAGTATAGTGTACCACAATAGACAATGAAACTCAGCAGTATGTGAAACCAAACTCGCCGATATAGGTGCATGGTATCGGTCACGCTTGTAACCACCCACTGCTGATATGTTGTGCTCATTTAATCATTGCAAATCGGTAACACGTACTACCTAATTGGCAGTATTTTGTTTGTCCCCATTTTGTTGGTCCCTTGACCGTAGTTAGAGCTAATTATTGGCACATAAGTAAGCTTATTTCAACCTAAATCAGTCTTTATTACGGCTAAAAAGTTTCCTGTAAGCTTTGACGATCTCCGTAATTTTAAGAGAATTGTTCTCCTGGGGCCATGACAGGACAATCCTACTTAGAATATTAACATGTAACGCTTTTCAGAAATATAAATGGTTTGGGATGTCATGCCATCCTAATCTTGGATAGAAACTCCATAGTATGAAGGCGACGCCTCAACATGATCATTGCTGTTGGACATAACGTTTAACATTAACTTAAACTAAAACTACCGCTTACGGTAGTTGAGACTTTGCCGTGATTGCTTTGACATGATATCTCTTGTAATGACGAGTGGAATGTCAGCACGAAGACACATTCAAGAAGTAGACGTTTACGTCTGCTCATTTAATTAATAATTTATTTAATTTAAGGCGTTAAACCAGTGGTTATCTTGCAAGGCACACATCATTATAAGGCCAGCACTTGGACATGCCTGTCATGTTGGTGGCTTATGTTTATCCTAAGTTAATACAGGCACATTGTCGATAGGGTTTAACGTATTTTACATTGTACATCATGGTAAACTATATCAGTGATTTTTGGCAAAAATACAGACATACAGTAAGGTAAGCTTCAAGATAAAGAAAACAAATCAAAGAAATACGCTTTTTAACTACCTCTATTTTCTTTCAGTTTGAAATACTCGCTCTCCTGAAACATAGGCACCAGTTTGAAGCAACCCATACCAATTATACGTGTTCCAGACTAGCAAATAGGTCTAATTGACCGTCAGACATGATGTTGGGCTAGATGTTAAATAATTATGTCTATTGGAATGACCAACATAATTCTACCTCCAAAAAAGAATTAAGTCTGTAATCTTCCAAATTGTCCTTTGGATTCCATCATCTCAGCGAATGAACATAATTAGCCTTGGTCTTTATTCAGGAGTTCAGACATCGGAGACAATTCACCAAGTTTTGAACAACTCGCCTCAGGATGTTATTATTATGAGTTTTCTTTCACCATATAACCATACATACCGTATTCGTTCTAATTAGCGCACAGTGCGCTTAACTTTTCAAAATATCTTAAAGTTAAGGTAACAAAATATCGTTCCAATTAGCGCACACTACGAATGAAAACAACATATAGATTGCTGTAATAACCATGTCAAAATATCAATGCTCATGTCATATAAGTGTTCCAATCGTCGCGAAATTTTGTTTGATCAATTTAGGATACGTTTTAATGTGGTATTAATGTGTTAGATGGTAGAAAATATCAATATTTTAGTCGAGTAGTGTGCGCTTATGCGCATTTTTTTCCAGAAACGACCAGGGTGTGCGCTTATTGGAGCATGTGCGCTTATAAGAACGTATACGGTAATTGACTTTGGACGCGCAACTGACTAGTGGTTGGTGTGTCGAGCTGGAAGGTCGCGGTTCGTTACATGTAACTACAAATTCGTTTTGTCTAGTAGAAAAAGGCCGTGCAACAAGTATGGCGCACCAAAAATGACCAGTAATTTCAGAAGTATGTGAAACAAAACTCCAGATATGGATGCATAACATCGGCCACGATTGGAACCACATAATGTCGATGTCCTTACTGCAATTCTGATACACGTACATGTACTACCAAATTGATTTGGCCTTTTTTGTTACAATTAGTGTGACACATTTTCTTGTTAAAATTAGTGTGACACATTCCATTTGCTTTGAAAAAACTGGCCATGATACATGTTATAGCCAAATATTGAAACTTTTAAGTGTTACAGCATCTTGAAATATGGAGCAGAGATAAGTTGAATGTTTGGATAAACAATTTAAGCTGTGTTCTTTTTAAGTAGCAATTATAGGGTTGTCTGTGTAAGAAGTACGCTCCAAAGGCAAATTAGTTTCTATTTTCTGTCATTTAAGTTATTTATATAGAACCCTGTCTGGAAACGTTGTCTATGGAGAGTGGTTTTACTCGTTAGTCATCAAGCCTTATTTGATTTACATACAGTAGCAGACGGTCGGAAAAAATGAGCCACGTCATGACTAAACTAGCATTTTGCACATGCGAAAACAAATGCGCAGATCGATCAACACCCTTGTTTTCCCTACACAGATAGTACATTTCCTCTACTTTCTAAATCTACAATTCCCAGCCTCTAGAAATCTCCTATGCTCGGTTTGAAACGGACCTGTTCAGAAACCGCATTGTTTGTTTTCTCATGACATGGCTCAAATATGTTTAGTCTCTTGGAGATCGTGCTCATTAGTTTTGGTGTTTGCCTCCAGCTTTAAAGAGATCCTTTAAAATAACCAAAAAAAAAAAAAAAAAAAAAAAAAAAAAAACAATTCTTTATAAACCAACGGGCGGGTAAATTATTGATGTAGCATTTGAACATAGAGATCAAACTTGACTTTTCAATTATAAACATTCGCTAGATCTCGAATGGAGTGTTGAAAAACAAGGGCGTAGCAAATTTTAATGAGTACAAAATCATGTTTGATCGCTATTATTGCATAAATTCTGCACAGACGAAAGAAATAAAAGTGCACCTTACAGACTCGTCACATTTTCATACTCGTAAAATGTTTACTCTTATGCTCAGTCCGGGGGAGTTCTGTTAATCATTATCAGCACATGCTAAGCAAAACGAGCATAAATAAATGTGGTGTATAAACAGTGTGTGCGCACGCGAAATGTCTCATTAACACGTTTTTATGCCCCCCCCCTCCAATTTCGAAGAAGTTGAGGGGGCATATTGGTTTGGGTCAGCCCGTCCAGTCCAGTGCAGTCCAGTCGAGTACGTGAGTTACGCTTAGCACTCGATCGAGAACCTTTCGAGATAGAATCTTGAAATTTGGTATGTGGTTAAATACGAAAATTAAGAGGACCCGTATTTTTATTTTTTATTTTTTTTTCGTTAAAATCTTTACGTAAATTCAATTAGCATTGTGTTTCATAAACACGTTTTCTAGTCGTCATTAATATACGCCTGGTAAGGATGATACCGACCCCAAAGGCGATTTTAACGGCTCGATAAAATGGTCTTATTTTTATTTTGAAGCTACTTGCGAATGTTTTCTTTGTACTGAGCAAACAAAGAATGGTGGTCAACAGGACTGGTTAAATCTTGAGTTATACCTGTTGACACCCATTGCTAGTGCCGAAAACGACATTTTCTGCTTGTTCTGCTACACTTTGGCAATGAAAAACTCGAAAAATACAAGTAGTACTATCCAATTACCATACATTTCAATAAGGCTAGACTTTGTTGAATGATTATAACCATTATCAGGTGATAGCTTTGCCTAAAAGTAGTATTAGTAACAGATATTTGGTAAATTTGTGATTTTTTGCTTATTTTGTTGTTAATGTAGCAAATCTAATACATGTATTATTCAAGAACCCTCCGATAAATTTCCGCGAAAAAACTTTCAGTTACAGACCATCTTATAGCAAGTAATTTGGTGAGACAAAAAATGTGGTTACCAGAATAAAAAAAAAACTACATAGAGGATATTTGTTGTTTTTTTTTTTAAGGTGAATACCAAATATATTTCACCGAGTGGGTTGAAAACATCAGAATTTTCACGAGTGCGCATCACGAGTGAAAATTTTTAAGTTTTCAACTCACGAGATGAAAATATGTTTGGTATTCACCGAGAAACTTTGAAAGCAAATTTTCTTTCTATTTTATACAATAATCGGGCATTTTCCAATTCACAAGGCAGGCGGTGAAAATGCAAAAACCAAAAAAAAATTTGAAAACACAAATAATTTGTTCCTTACGTTCTAACTAAGAAAATGAATACCAACATTTTATGTTTTCGTTCATAAATAACGGAGTTATAGGCGTTTGAATTTCTGAAGTGAGACACATTTAATGACGTAAAGTAAATGGAAACGTCAGAATCAAAGTCATGGCGCTAAAAATGTCGCACGAAATTGATAGAAATTCAACGTAACGTCGCATTTATTATGACGTCATAGGCGTAATTCATACTCAAAAATGCGTCAAATTATACAGACGCTATTTAGACCATTAGTAAGTAAGTTTGTTTTGCATAAATCCTCCATTTTCAAAATCCGAAGCCAGCGATTCACAGCTCTTTGTAATGGAATTTCCGGCCTGGGTGTCGGCATAATCCTTAATATTGTGTGACACAGGTAGTTATGCAATAATATAGGGATCAAACATATTTTCCATTCATTAACATTCGTTAGGTCCAGATGCAAAGTGTTGAAAACCGAGGGTGTAGCCCGAGGTTTTCAAAGAAAAAAGGTTGAAGTTGATCAAGCCGCGGAACAATGTGGCTTATCGTCTCAATTTTGTTTGTCCCAATACCTTAATAAGGGCTAAGTAATAACATATTAGTAAAGGCCCGCTCAGACCACAACGTATTAGCCAACGTATGAGCAGCATATGAAATAACATCCAGTACGTTGTTGTACGTTGTACGTTTCCTTTAGAAATGGTGTTAAGCTAGATGTTTAATACGTCGATTCGAAAGACTGAAGTGAATAGTAGGAAATGAATTAAGTTCCGACCTTGTACAAGTTATTCTTTGATTATCTGGGTTCTTAGCCAAGAGTAGATGGAGTAATTTTCGTATGCCGACAAAATTCAAAATGACTGGTTTCGATGTTTTGTGAATTTTTAAGTTTCGACTACCAGAATCTAGATTCCACCATAAACTTTAGGTGGCAAAATCAAATAGACTAAACATACATCATGATGTTTGAATTCGCTTTAAAGATTATACGATACGACGTATTGAATAAAGTTTTACAAAAGATAATTTGGTTGGAACGACATTATAGATGGCATGGAGTGGTCAGTTTGGCCACTAGGTTTGTGAATATGATCGGTCAAAATGTTTATTAAACATTGTATTGGACATATTTAGACATTGACAAAGGATTACGGTTTTGAAAGCAATGCTTTTATAGCATTGTCTATTAATAAATATTCACCTGACGCTGAACTTAATGTATTAAATAACGTATTAAAACGCGATGACGTAGTATAAATTAAAGATCACAAGCGATTCGTACATTGTTGGTATATATAATATTCGCCAAGATCTGAAATCATTGAATCTCAGATCACTGACAACTTCTTGGTATGCCAGAATTCCATACCTCTGATGTCAAATTAAAAGAGTTCGGGCATCGGGCCGAGTCCCATATCAGATGAATATTTTGATATGCTCGGTTATTTATTTTTTATGTGTTTTATTATTATTATTCTTTGTTCTGTTTACCATACTCATGTTCATGATCTTTCCAAAACTCAAACATACGGGCAAGTTGCCCAAGCAATACTGGTTCGATCACGTCTATCATCAAACTACATTAAATTTATAAAGAAACAGTTATCATTATTATTATCATTATTATTATTTTTATTATTATTATTATTATTATTATTATTATTTTTGCTGTTGTTGTTGTTATGATTATTATTATTATTATTATTATTATTATTATTATTATTATTATTATTTGTTTCCATCAGAGTTTCTGGGTCGTCGCTGGCTCGGAAGCCGCAGAAGTAACGAACACTGATTTTTTGTAGGCACCTTTTGGTACCAGTGATGATAAATAAATGACGATAATAAATGGAGAATGAAAACGTCATTAATGAAATAAAGAAAAGAGTTCAATAAAAAGCTTAAATAGATCATTTAAGTAAGATTAGCAATTACAAAATGTAAGTGAAATATGTGTTAAAGAAATAATTATGAACCGAGCAAAATATACACATGGAGAGCAACACAATAATACAAAATTAATGGAAATAACATCAGGAAAACATGTCCGTGGAATAAATACCCCCTTAAACCCCACTTTTATATAGAAAAACGGGGGTTTGCAGGGGTATACCTATTTTTCTTATTTTTGCTCCAAAACATAGATTGAGGGTACTCGTTAGAACCCACAATCTATGTTTTGACCAAAAATTAGAAAAATATCAAAACATTTTCTACTGAAAGTTTTCATTTTTTACAAATTTTAAAATCTCTGTATATTGCATGGGCAAGTTTTCGTAATGTAAAATTAATGGAAATAATCTGACATCTACATAACCTTATTATTTGGTTTGGTCAATTTCAAAAACCCGATATATCAATATTCTTTACACAGGATACAATAAGTTCTGCATTAACTATTTATTGAATATCCCTCGGACATCGACTTGGGATCGCGACTTGCACTAGTACTATTACTTTGAAAAAATCCATTAATTACGAATTCATAGAAAAAATAGGGACGAAATTTGGAAAGGCAATATGGAGCCGAAACGAGAACCATTAAAAATAAAGAAACAAAAGCAGGTATGTTTTTTTTTTCTCCCTTGCCTTTTTATCTGACATTTAACATTTATTTCCTGTGAAATATCGCGATTAACACGGAATGTTGGAGGGACGGTTGTGATGTACGTGTATTTATTCACGACGGCGTAGCCGATCAGCAGACGTGGATGTTAACGTGTCGCAACGTCACCATCTTTCGGTCGAAATTTTGTTTTCAGAGAATTATTGCTTATTTATACAGGGAGATTAATAATATACTGAGCCAAACTTATAACGCAACAGCGGTTCATTTTTATTGTTTTACACAAGAACTGTATCAAAAAACTTTTTCCTCCACTGAATATGATTGCCAGACGATCGACACATCTCATAAGATCTTGTTTGTAACATTCTTTGTTGTGCGTCTCAAGAAATTAATCATAATTCAGAGGTAGGGTCTTGGCAAAAAATGAAATGCATTGTGATTTACCAGAATGCGACATGTGACATGTATTCGTACTCTAGAAATTTATGTCGGTTTTCAGGGTACTCCTGCCCTATTTTAGACAATGAATAAGTGTACTGTTAAAAGATCAATTTTGCTCAATTTAAAGCAGAGTTGAAGATTCATTTTTACTCCCAACCATTCAAGTTTACTCACATTTTAACATTTGTAATAGACGTTCGTGACCCAACAATTGGACGCCATTTTGTTTTCTAACAACGCTGAATGTAGGAATGAACATGTTTTCACAAAGATTTTGTTAGTAACGTTCGCCGTTAGAATTTTTCACTCATTCCATTTTCTGCTGTGTTCAATGAAATGCGCAGTAGTAAACGTTCAATTTTCAATGATGCAAACTTTGATTTGAAATTTTGGATACAAATGGAAACCATATTGCAATTACCTCATCGAATCTCACTGGGCGATCCATAAAGAAGCAATTTGTGTAAAAATTGACTTCCAGAATCTCTCGTGGGGCGCATGCCACCGAAATAATCGTTTTGGCCAATCAGATTCGAGCTCAGTGACCCTTGCCCAGAAAACCAAAACCTTTGTACCCAATTTATTTATTGGTAATTGCTGACCATCATATGTCGGGTAGAACGTCTTACGTTACATTAAAGTGCGCAAAATATGCCATAACCATGTTGCGTTATATGTTTGGCTCAGTATACATGTAACACTTTCAATCATTAATAATTGAGTTAGTTTGAATCGATACCTAACGTACATGCATTTGGTATTTCAGGTCCTGAGTGTTTATTCCTTTTCGCATGTATAGAATTATGTGCAGCGTTTTAAAACTTAGCCGGTCGGGTACCTTGTTGGGAAAGAGCTAGTCATTATGCTTTTCGGGTCTGTTACCTTGTTGGGAAAGAGCTAGTCATTATGCTTTTCGGGTCTGTTATCTTAAAATTGTTTGTTGTGTTTTATGTACGTTTTCCCACCTGGTGTCTATGTTTGGACTTTTAATTTAATTGCATCTATTCCTGGTCCATTTATTCTTATTTCTCATTACAGTCAATAAACTTCATGATGGCTCAACATCAAAAACAACGCACCAAAGCATCAGATAGATCTACAGCACCGCAAGAGACAGACCAAGGCCAAACAGGTCCCCAGGAGTCTGTGCAAGACTACACAGGGCCCCAGAGCGGCGATGACGGCTCCAGTGTAAATAGTGATCAGACCGCCCCACAGAGTAGTCAGGATAAGCCAAAGACTCGACCTCGAAGACCCTCTGTAGAACGCAAAACAAAATTTAAACAAACGTCAACGTTTGACTTTTGACGCTACTTTGTTGAAACGAACAGTTCGTTTTATATAAGACTAACATAATTGATACGTCAATATGTGTATAGTAAAAACGTCGGTTTGATTTATGCATAAACTATCGTGGTGTTAGAGCAAATTGGAGAAAACGGTAATGGAGACGCCAGTTTGTCCAAACATCGTTGATTTCTACGCATAAAATTTGTGAATAGTATTTTCATAACTGTATGACCGCTATCTAACTAGAACAGTTTAATACATGCACAATCTAGTATATTTTGGAGCAAACATTAGACAAAAATGACCAAATTGCATTCTTAAGTTCAACCCAGTTTTACTACATCATAGCGGTGGTTAAAATTTGTTAAAAAAAAAACATGAAAACGTATGAAATTTGGTACACAATTCAACTTTTTAAATTTTGGCGGCCATCTTGGATGTCATTTTTGTTTTACACTTACAAAAGACCAATGAGAGTACAACTTTTTCACAAAGGGATACATCTGTAACATTTATGTATAAAATCTGATCTGAAAAGTTTGAATTTTGCACTCTGCAGGTCTTGTATTTCAAAGTTTTTACAGATGACAACTCCCTTGGACGCCATCTTGAATTATGGGAGTTGCCCAAGGGTGACAAGGTGGCATCAAGTGGATTCTTGTTTCTGAAGGTGTTGGCTATCATAATCAGTCAAAACATTTTCTATACACCGCAAATCCAGGTCCAACCTCGAAAATGCCAGACTAATAAAATTTATAAGAAATCAGTTGTTGTTGTTATCATTATTATAATTATTATTATTATTATTATTATTATTATTATTATTATTATTATTATTATTATTGTTTTTGTTGTTGTTATTGTTGTTAATAGTGTTGTTGTTTCCGTGAGAGTTTCTGGGTCGTCGCTGGATCGGAAGGTAGACGTCAAAGGTGTGAGCCGCAAAAATAACGAATACTTTTTAGGGACCTTTTCGTCCCAGTGCTGATAAACAAAAAACGATAATAAATAGAGAATGAAAAAGTCATTAATGAAATAAAGAAAAGAGTTCAATAAAAAGCTTAAATAGATAATTTAAGCAAGATTAGCAATTACAAAATGTAAGTGAAATATGTGTAAAAGAAATAATTATGAACCGAGCAAAATATACATATGGTGAGCAACACAACAATACCATCAGGAAAACATGTCCGTGCAATGAATAACCCCTTAAACCCCACTTTTATATAGTAAAACTGGGGTTTGCAGGGGTATACCTATTTTTCTTATTTTTGCTCCAAAACATAGATTGTGGGTACTCGCTAGAACCGCCTCGCCGAGGCGGTTCTAACGTGTACCCACAGTCTATGTTTGGAGCAAAGATAAGAAAAATATCAAAAAAATTATACTGAAATTTTATTTTCACAACCAAAACAATTTCTGTATAGTGCATGGGCAAGTTTTCGTAATGCAAATAATGGAAATAACTTGAACTCTGTACAACCTTATTATTTGGTTTGGTCAATTTCAAAAACCCGATATATCAATATTCTTTAAACAGGATACAACCAATCATGGTTGATAACTATGCTGCCTTCTTTAATTGCACGCCGGTGGGTCGGGCGTCAGACTCTATGATGGCCCCGACTTAAAGCTATTCATTTTAGTTGGTTGGGGCCGGAGCTTCTTGTCTGTTGCTTGGCCCACCGGGGTCCAACTGGTATTTTTCTTTTGCTCCGGAGATAGTAGGTTATTCGGCGCCCAGGGATCTCCATCGTCGGGCAGCTTACTCAATCTGTGAGTCCTGGTTTTTGATTCATCAGGATGTTTATCATGATTTATTTGTTTGTTCTTGATGATTCATTGACTAGTTAGAGATTCACCACGAGGACCGAAGAACTAACTAAATGTTGTGAACCACTGCAGAAGCTGAGGGTGAGGTTAGGTACCTGTAAAACCGGTTTAAGCCCCCCAGTTATTTTATAACTGACCGTACCAAGGCGGTACTGCTGTTCTGGTTCACACTTACCAAAGTTATTCCAATTACGAGTTTCATGTTGCATGGCTTTGTGACCACCCGAATATAATGGCTGTTCACTTAGCCCTCTGCATTTACTTGTTCTGTCCAAGCTAGCACTGTGACCACCTAATACCTTCAATAGCTGCTCACTCTGCTTTCCGTTATTCATGTTAAACGTTGGTATCTATGTTTAGTATTTTCTTAATATGATTTCTTATTTCTTGTTTATCACTGAACCACTACAGAAGCTGAGGGTGAGGTTAGGTACCTGTAAAACCGGTTTAAGCCCGCCAGTAACTTTGTGTTACTGATCGTTCCAAGTCGATACTTCTGTAGTGGTTCTTTTTGTTTTATGTCTTGGTGTTTAAAATTTTTTGTGCTGTTGGCGCCTTATGTATGTTTTCATATTTTTAGTTAAGTTAAGGTAACTGAGTGGCCACCTATTGGGAAAATAGCTGCTCATTCGGCTTACGATGTGTTTCATGGTGTGAGTACCTGATTGTTAGTTTGGTTTTTTCCCACCTCGGTTTTTGGAGTGGGAATCTTTTTCTGATTGCGCCTTTTCCTGATCTTTGCCTACTTGTACCTCCTTACAATAAGTTATGCATTAACTATTTATTGAATATCCCTCGGACATCGACTTGGGATTTTGACTTGCACTAGTACTATTATTTTGATAAATTCAGTACAGTATATTCGTGGTGATGCGACACTGGTTTGTAGAAAATTTACCAGAATTTTATTTTACTGGCAAATTTCTCGAAAAGACAAACAGACGTGTGTTTTGGTTAAAAGTATAAATTCATAGAAGAAACAGGGACACGAAATTTTGAAATGCCATTGAAAGCAAAGACACCAGACAGGGTATGTTCGTCTTTCTTTCCTTTCCCTTGCATTTTTGATACTTAATACATCTTCCCTTCAACATTCCGCGTTAACCGCGCTGTTTCTGAGAAAAATATTTTCTCAGAAACAGCGCGGTGAACGCGGAATGTTGAAGGAAAGATATGCGTGTATTAAGCAGGAGTGAATTGATTGTTGAATCGACAGACGTGGATGTTTACATGCCGCAATGTCGCCATTTCTTCGGCGAAATTTAGTTTACAGTGAATTGTTGTTAATCCATACAGGGAGATTCATAATATACCATCAATAAATTTGTTAATTTGAATTGATACCTAACTTACAGGGTATTTCAGGTCCTGAATGTATAATCCAAAAATAAAACTGATATCCTTTAAGAGCAGTGAACATATTAATGAGACTGGGGATGGGCCATACCGCGGTTTCGGCTCGAATTCTCAACTATATATGTACATATGTACATTGTGTTATCATAAAACGGGATCCTCATGTTGTTTACATCTTCTAATCTTGAATGTAATAAAGTATTTGTATATTTCTTCAGTGACCCTATAATTTGGCAACATGAAGCAAAATAGAATGTTGTATCTTTCAACTGGATAGTCGATACAGATACTAGTATAATCAAAATGGGTCCATATGATATGAAACATTGGTTAGAAAATGAATCTAAACCGATAATATTTTTTTGATTTCTCAGAATACCATAAGTTGTGTAACAATGTGTTGCGTTATCTCTTTACAGTCACTAATGCACATGATGGCTCAACATCGAAAACAGCGCGTCAAAGCGTCAGATAGGTCTACGGCACCGCAAGAGACAGACCAAGGCCAAACAGGTCCCCAGGAGTCTCTGCGAGACTACACAGGGCCCCAGAGCGGTGATGACGGCTCCAATGTAAATAGTGACCAGACCGCCCCACAGAGTAGTCAGGATAAACCAAAGACTCGACCTCGAAGACCCTCTGTAGAACGCAAAACAAAATTTAAACAAACGTCAACTTTTGACTTTTGAGGCTACTTTGTTGAAATGAACTGTTCTTTTTATATAAGACTAAAATAATTGATACGCCAATATGTGTAGTATTTAGTAAATAGAGGATCTTACACGAGTGGTCATTTCATATTTAAATTTATTAAACGAACCTTTGGCGAGTTTAATAAATTTCATATGAAATGGCCATGAGTATAAGATTCGTTTTATCGTATGACCTTTAAAAAGGGATTTTATTGCCTTCAAAGTGAACATATTTTTAATGAAAATTTACATTGTTGTTACCGACGTCGTCAATGACGTTATGTATTCCCACAAAAGTGTTATTACACGTGTGGTCATGCATACATGTAACACTTTTTATTTCATTGCGTTATCCACTGGAAAACAGCGACGTCATATGATAAAAGTATCCGTTTATTAATACAGATTACAGAAGCTATCATGATGGAAATTAAAGAAAACGGTAATGGAAACGCCAGTTTGTGTCCTGACATTGTTGATTTCTACGCATAAAGTTTCATAACTCCATGTAAGACCGCTATCCAACTAGATCAGTTTAATACAATCTAGTATTATTTCGGAGCAAACATCAGAAAAAACGACTAGTTTAAGTTCTCGGTTTTTCGAGCTGGAATTTCTTTCTGATTGCGCCATTTCCAGATCGTTGTATTCTTTCACTTTCATTACATTCTTCTGTACATGTACAACCCAGTTCTACTACATCACAGTGGTGTGTACAGCAGTTTATATTGCGCGGACATATGAGCCGTCTCGTGGGAAAACCAACAATGTGGTTTCTTACCAGGTCCGACATAAACCGACCTGTACAGTCACAGAAAAGAGCTAGAATCTTGAAATTTCGGATTTAAGTAGAAGAAGAACTGTACTATCCGAGTAGCGAAATCAAAGGCGCTGATCAGCTTCGCAGCTACTGCGAAGCGGATCTGCGCCTTTGTTTTCGCCTATTCAGATTGTTGGTTTTCCCATGCAGCGGCTCATATTATAGTGTTACACATACACCATATCGCATCTTAAGGGCAGTCGGGTGGGAAAATGGGCAACAACCATTGGGATATAAAGAAATATATGGACTGCTTGTGAATCCAGACAAACCCTAAACGCTATTGAACGCCCATCCCGCTAAGGTCTTCACCTGCTCAGGAAAATTGGTTCAATTCAAACCATCTATACATATAAACCTGATTGGCTTAGTTTGGTGGTTACATTTGAAGCATATTTTGGATGCCATGATATCCTGTTGCAGAAGATGAGGGTGAGGTTAGAGCTCTGTAAAATTGATTTAAGCCCCCCCCCCCCCAGCTCCAGTTTAACTATCTATTCGTTCCAAGGCGATACATGTACTTCTGTTGTGGTTCTATTTTGCATTGTGTGTTTGAGTTGAATTTTTGTGCTGTTTAAACCTTTTGTCTGTACGATTTCATAGTTTTAAGTAAGCTCTAATAACTGAGTGGCCGCCTATTGGGAAACAGCTGCTCACACGGCTTACGATATGTTTTCTAAGTATTCGTACCTAATTGTCAGTTTCTTCAGTTTATTTTATTTCCCAACTAGGTTTTTGGAGTATGAATTTCTTTCCGATTGCGCCTTTTCCTTGTACCTATATTCTGAAACCATTGGAATGCAATGGCCAAGTGATGGAATTTCCGACTAGGGTGAATTTATGTTTGTGAAGCCGATCTCAGATCTTAGGTGCCTTTATTGAGTGGTGCTACCATTACTACATTTAGTATACGTAATTTTTGTTAATTAAGCATTGACTCAGTTGGTGGTATTGTGAACTTACGGAACCAATGCAGAAGCATCCGTGGCAATATTAAAACATGCCAATGCAATCTACAGATTTTCCAAAGGTGGTGAAAATCGAAACATTTCAGTAAAAAAATGATTTTTTTTTTCTTCTTATTTTTGCTCAAAACATAGATTGTGGATACACGTTAGAACCGCCTCGCCGAGGCGGTTTCAACGAATACCCACAAACTGCTGAGGCGGTTCTAACGCGTACCCACAATCTACAGGTGCGTTCACTTATTAATATACCCCTGCGATATTCAGAAATAAGTTGACAACTTTTCTTGTTTTTGAACGATCGTCACTGCAAAGAAATGGATAACTGGATGAATTTGTTTATATAATGTGTTAAGTATGTCTATGAATATTTACTCTGTATATAAAACTTTAAGAGTTTATAATGTTGTATGCCTAAATTGATTACATAACATATGGAGCCAAATTTTTAACTAAAAATTCGCCAATATTCGAGTTTCAAAGGTTCCACAAGGAATCAAGGTTAATGATTTGAAATTTTGTTTATAAATTATGAAAGAATAACCATTTTTGTACAAATGCTGAAAATTTGGTGTCTTTATAAGCACTATTAACAAAGTTTCGCCCTAATTTCATTCATTGTACATTTTAGAATTTCATGGTAAAGCCGTTGTTACAATATAAAACTTAGCATGTCAGTGTTATTTTGCAAGAAAACTAATATTCTATCAGGACGGTTTTACGAACAAAGCTTACTAGTGGGTTCCTTCATGAGGTAATCATGTCTTAAAGTTTATTTGTTTCTTTGTCAGTTTTTATCTTAACGTCCCAGTCAACAATTTTTCAGGCTTGTCGGGATGGAGCCACCGTTTCCTGGGTATAAACCAGTGCTTTGGTGACTGGATGTGCCGTGCTCAAGGATACAAGACGGTGCCACCTCTGGACATCGAAACCAGGACCTCTGGATTCGGGATTCGATGCTCTACCACTACGCCATTGCGCCTCCCATGCTAAGAATTCTTTAGGATGTTATCATTAAAATTATTCTATCAACATACATAATTGACTAGGGACGTGCAGTGGAGCGTTGAGCTGGAAGTCCATGGTTCGATAACTACCAATTCGTTTCTGTCAAGCTGCAGCAAGCAAATCAACAAGTATGGTGAACCAAAATAGACCATATGAATTCAGCCGTATGTGAAACCAAACTTGCCTATATAGGTGCATGGCATGGGCTTAACTTGGAACCACCAACTGCTGATATGTTGTGCTCATTTAATTATTGCAAATCGGTAACACGTACTTAGTCTACCTAATTGGCGGTAGTTTGTTTGTCCCCATTTTGTTGGTCCCGAGACCGTAGCTAGAGCTAATTTCTGACATATAAGCATATTTCAAACTAAATCAGTTTTTATTACGGCTAAAAAGTTTCCTGTAAGCTTTTACGATCTCCGTAATTTTCAGAGAATTGTACTCTTGGGGCCATGACAGGACAATCCTATTTAGAATATTAACATGTGACTTGGGACGCGCAACTGACTTGTGGTGCGTCGAGTTTTAAGTCCACGGTTCTATAACTACAAATTCGTTTCTGTCAAGGCGAAAGAGGTCGTGCAACAAGCATTTTAACAAGTATGAGGCACCAAAAAGACCATGTAAATTCAGTAGTATGTGAAAAAAAAAAAAAAAAAACAACACGCAGATATGGATGCTTGACATCGGCCCGATTGGAACCACTTAATGCCGATGTCATTACTGCAATTCGGATACACGTACTACCAAATTGATATAGTCATTTTTGTGATCCCGTTCTTGTTGAAATTAGTGTGACACATTCCACTGGCTTTGACAGAAACGGACCATGATACATATTATAGCAAAATATTGACATTGTAAAGTATTACAGTATCTTTAAATATAGAGCAAAGAGAAGTTGAATGTTTGGATAAACAATCAAAATTGTTTCTTTTTTAAGTAACAATTGAGCCACCTCGTGGGAAAACCAACAATGTGGTTTCCGAACAGGCCCGACACAAACAGGGCTGCACAAGCACAGAAGATGGCTAGACACTGGAAATTTTGGATTTAGAAAGTAGAGGAATTGTACTATCCGTGTAGCGAAAACAAAGGCGCTGTTCAGCTTCGCAGTAACTGCGTAGCTGATCTGCGCCTTTGTTTTCGCACATGCAAATTGTTTGTTTTCTCATGAGGCGGCTCAATTATAGGGTTGTCTGTGTAAGAAGTATGTTCTAAAGGCAAATTTGATTCTATTTTCAGTCATTTAAGTTATTTACATGAAACTACGTCTGGTAACGTTGTCCAAGGAGAGTGTTTCACTCGCAAGTCATCAAGCCTTATTTGATGTACATACAGTACAGCTTTCGTGACTTTCCTAAATGTCTCGCTGCACGGTGTGCGTGACAACTGCGTGGCAGGCGTGACAGCCACGGTGCCAAGCGTGTTGTCCACTTTCCACTACAAGCGTGTTCAAAATTCACGGCGTGTACATCGTGCTAGCCGTGGCACACCGCGAATTTTATTTGCAGAGGTTAATTATGTTTCTCGGCACTGCTAATCGAAACCGTGAATCACGGTGTTCGCCGTGGCAGATAATGATTTGTAATAATTCTATTAAAATGCATTCATGCTTTTGGCTACTATCGATGAGTTGAGGTGGTACATTGTATTATTACAAATTCATCTTTCGTTGGAAGAAATGCTTGTGAATCTAAAATCGTAATTTGCACTGAATGATCTGCATACATACATACATGTATGTACAATTATTTTTTACTGTCAAAATATACTGAACAAACGTGAAATCGTGAAAACGTGAAATTCTATGATATTCTAACACAAACGTTCACACCAGATTTCATTTTGATGCACACATTTTATCACATATTAATTTTATTTTGACTATAATGTGCGCCCATAATGTGCTCTTTGATTCGTTTCCGTTGAAACGAAATACGCCTTGTTACACGCATTTTAAGTAGCAGGACATCAGAAAATAATAATAAAGAAAAGAAAGAAAAAAAAAAAAAAAAAAAAAAAAAAAAAAAAAAAAAAAAAAAAAAAAAAACGTCAATTCAGTATCAGGTGTAACAGAAGTAGCCAAAATAAGAGCATGAAATCGTCTTTGGTTGGTCTCTTGCACTGCCAATATTGTCAGTATGTTTGGTTTCACGATCTCTAAAACTTGCATGGTTATTTATCTGACCCATTGCTTGTTAAAATGCATGTGGCACGTCTCTGATTGCATTCACGGAATCGATTTCAAAGTGCAAGTTACAGCCAAAGAATAGAATTCGTATGTGTACTGAACAGTTTAACAATTGAATGCGAGACAGAAATTCAAGATGTTGCGTTGTCTTGACGAACCACACTACCTACCTGCTTGAAACTGCATATACATGCGAAATGATCAGTACGTTAGGAACGGACAGGCAAACAGTTGTCGATGATTGAAGTTTTCTTTCCGGTTTCTTTATTTGACAACCTGTCCTGCGTTACTGTAAAATGCTCTGATGAAACGCAAAAGTCACATATGTTCTTTCTGGATCGCATTTGTATAATGCTGGTTTGTTTAGTATTCATTGGTGTTTGACGTCCCAGTCAATAGATATGGTCATGTCGGGACGTTGCTTCCACTTTATAGGACTTTTACCTAAAATTAGGATGCCATGACATCCAAATTATGAGCACCCAAGTAAGCCTTAGACTTTTATGTATGTGTGGTTTGACTTGAACCACTTTTCCTAGGCATAGATTTATAGAATCGCATGTGCCTCTTTCCAGTAATGCATTTTAATTATGAGCCACGACGCGAGGAAACGGGTCTTCGGTTCCCGACAAGGTCCGACATAAACCGGTCTGTACAGTCACAGAAAACGGCCATAGCTATAAATTATGGATTTAAAAAGAGGAGATATTGTACTATCCTTGTAGCGAAAACAAAGGCGCTGATCTGCTGTGCACTTACTGCACAACTGATCTGCGTCTTTGTTTTCACATAGGCAAATATCCGGTTTTCTCATGACGCGGCTCTGATGATGAATGCATTATCAACATGCTTGCATTCATTTTTGATTGAGCTCTTTACAGGTTCAGTTTTGCATATCAAACCGCATTTTAAACATGAAAACTTGGATAAATTTCTGTCGTATATTTTTTGCAAACACAAATACATAAGACAGTTGGAACCATTCATCTTAATGAATCATTGAGCTTGATTTTCAGCGTTGTATGGCTCAGCATATCGGGGACTTACATGTAGCTGGTTGAACTCTGCTAACAAACTACTTTAAAATGTCACATAATGATCCAGGAAGCGATATTCAGTTATTACATTCCTAGGAACTTCGAAAAGCTCCGAAAAGAAAAATAAATGTACAGGTGTACATGTATTGGCATATTTCGTGGTAATTTGAACAGTTCGTAAGCTACTTAGCAAACATCATATAAATTCCAGTAACAAACCCGAGTGTATGCAGAAAGTTAAATACGAGTACGACTTCACATGCACACTGCTCACTGAAATATATTTTTTTTTAAATAAGAAAGAACTGTTTCCATATACTGCAATGTAAACTACCCCATTTGGCAGACATAAGGTGTTACCCATTAAAATAAGAAAATCGTCACTTGCCATTTTCTTATTATTTTTTTTATTTATTTTTTTTTTACGAAACAAAACGAAAACGGTCAAACTGTATAGATCTAAATGTGTAGATTATGATGAAGGTCGTTGCTATGCGAAACAATATTCGGCTACACTAGCAATATTTTTGCCTTTGACCAATAAGCGTTTTACTTCCGGCGTGTAACCGATCTATACTGGTGGGATTATTTTTATTATAACTAGTCATTATAGAAATAATTATGCAAATGATTTAGTAAATTAATTACATTGCCATTCCTTATCACTAGGGGTCTAATTATCAAGCTGTTCTCGCAGAATTATTTTATAGCACCAATAAATGCGCATTGATAGAACTCTTTGCCTACAAAGCGACAAGTGTCTAGTTGCACTAGATACTAATGTACAAAGCGGTAGTGATCGTTGCTAGCAGGTTATAGACGAATGTTTTCTTGAAAATTTAATGACTTGAATACAAATGAACCGCCGCATAAGAAAACCAACACTCTGCATATGCGAAAACAAAGATGCGTATCAGCTGTGCAGTAACTCTGCTGATCAGCGCCTTTGTTTTCGCTTCACGGATAGTACAGTACAATTCCTCTACTTTCTAAATCCAAAATTTCCAGACTCTGACCTTCTTCTGTGCTTGTATAGTTTGGCTTGTGTCGGACTTTGTTGCTTTTCTCATGACGCGGCTCATAAATTCTGCAATCACCATTTTCCCTTCGCTGATTTAAGATGCAAATGACAGATGAATATGCACTAAGTACCAGTAATGTGCCACCGAATCTCGTGGTGAAACAGTGCAGTATGAAAAGCTGAGCGCGCTCGATACGATCATTAAATCCAGTCAGTCTATCGCAACAAAATAACTGTTCTTCTTAAGGGTGGCTTGGTTGGATAATTAGTCCCCGCCCATTGGGTCATGAGAAATAGATGGGTTGTGCCTTTTATTACAGTGGTTTTCTTTGGGTGATTATAATTTTTTCAAGCACATTTTGGAGGTGTTGGGTTGATGTACAATAAAATAGAGCAAAGGCCCAGACATGACCATAGCTGTTTGCTGAGACAGTACGAAACAAGTCAAACAAACCGTAATTGCAAAAACACTAGCACTAAAATTGGCAATCGGCACTCGCAAGAATAGTCCTCCTGTCATGGCGTCCGCAGAAAATCATAAAAGGCGCAAAAGCCCCGGCCACAAGTACAACAGCCGATCAGGCGAATGACAGACACCTGCTAGATCTCTGTTTATACAAGTTTCAAACTCGCGCAGCCGCTCATATCCACATTGTACAATGACACTGCGGAACAACGTCTCTGCTCGAACTGCATAAGCCAATATGGATGTTCCGTGCAATGAATGATTTAAGGATCATAATCAATTGCTGCTCCGAGATGACCTGGCGTGAGGTGCATTATGCGATCTCATCGTTGAAGAACTCTTATACGTTTTATTCGTTCTGTTTACGTAACGGTTCGTAAGTGAGAGCGCTTTTTAAAATTGCGACACCGAAAACTTGTAGAATACACTGTATTATCCCGTTTAGAAGCATAGCACAAACACGCCTGTCATGACTAATACAGTATGTTTATCGTTACAAAAATATCAGAGAGGCTCTATAAACATGTAATAAATATTTTTCTATTAGAAATACTTTAGGAGCAGACCAGCTATTCATGAATTCGTCGAGTTGATGACTTCTACAAATGCAATATAATCCGTTATTTTGAAAAGTACATGTGTATATTTATGAAAACGACGGTCATATACTAGCTAGTATCATGGGTAATTCTTATGATTTAGTGATGAGATTGTTATTTTCTGTCATGGTTTAATTACATTTTTTTAAAGCAGGCTATCTCGAGACACGTCGCATGTATATAGGAGAACACTTTCAATCTCGTCAGTAACACCCGCAGAGAACAGGTTTCACATGTAACTAATACCATTATATGATAGCCGGCTCTATGATTAGGCTCATATGGAGCTACCAATTTGAAACAAAGAGCGAGATTATGCATGCAAAAATATAAATTTATCCTTATGCGAAATGACTTTTAACCAGAATGAAAATTCATCAGGAAAACATTTCCGTGTAATATATATGCCCTTATACCCCACTTTTATATAGCAAAACTGGGGTACGCAGGGCTATACATGTACCTATTTTTTTTCTAATTTTTGCTCCAAAACATAGATTGTGCGTAATCGTTAGAACCGCCTCGGCGTGTAGAAAGAATGATTTTTTACAACTTCGGAAAAATCTGTATATTACATGGGTGTGTTTTTGTAATATCGTCGACAACATGGCGGGCGTGTTTTAGTGCTTGCCTTAGACAACTCGTATGTTTCCGTCACCATGTAGTAAACTGTGTGTATGCAGTTGCGACAGTGCTCGCTTATAACATGTATAACATTCTGTATTTAAAAAGTTAAACAAAAACAGTCACATGTATCAGGAAACAAGTCCAACCCGACCCGAAAGCCTAGGTGGGAAACAACCGAAACTAAATTGAAACTGGTACAAAGAAAACATATGGTTAGCCGAGCGAGCTGGTGTTAGGTTGCTTTTGATCGATTTCTAGAAATACGAACATTTTGGTTATCAAAATGCATATGCCAAGGTCACCATTTAAATCATTCAGATTCCACTGGTAAATATAAAATGTTGATTGCCTTTTTGTAAGTAGGAGAATGTTTTGTATGCATAAATGAGCCGCAACATGAGAAAACCAACAATCTGTGTATGGGAAACCAAAGACGCAGCACTGCTACTGTGAAGCTGATCAGCGCCTTTTGATTTCGCCACACGGATAGTAAAATTTCTCTTGTCTCATAATCTGAATTTTCCATCCTCTAGCCTTCTCCTGTGCTTGTACAGCTCGGTTTGTGTCGGACCTGTTCGGAAACAACACTGTTGTGTTTTTCATGACGCGGCTCAAATTTGCGCCCATTCAGCATGTTCAGTACAGCTCGGTTTCAAAAATAACATACCCCTGCAAAGTCGCAAAATAAATTGACCTCTTCATTTTCATTGCATCGATCATTGCTTGAGGACTGTTGACCTGGTTCGAATGAAACTTCGACATTTTGTGCATATGTTTGTGTGTGTTAAAATGGTTTTAAATTTATATTGACCATGAGTAATCCGATCGGACAGAAAGCTGTATTTGGCGTATACCAAAATTCTGACAGATTTAAATTCAAGTTTTCTAGTTTCGGCGATTGGTATGATGTACGTACTGTGAATATTGCCACTTTCTGACCTCAATGCTATTCATGGATATCTATTTGAGATACATTAAAACTTGCACCACATTCGCTTTACATTTTAAGTACTGAAATAATGATTAAATAGACGCGTATCCTTTCACTACAGGACGCAAAACTGCTCTTATTGTCCATTTACATCTTCTGTGTTCTCTTGCACCTGATATTTGTTAAGTTGGAGTTTCTCTGGGATGATTTTCTTATATAAACCATCTTGATAAGATGACCAGTCACAGTATTTCAATCAAATATATTCACATACCAACAAATGTCTTTGATTAAAACATTATTTTTAAGAAGGTCATGACATTACTTTAACATTGCCATAGGCATATGCGCATTGCATTGGACACAATTCTATAGAAACTATCTATAAATAATCATTACGATTATAACTGCTATTCTCAGATGCAAGTTCATAAAAATGGATAACTTTGAAGAGAATTTTTGTGCTAAAACATGCATTTACAAAGTACTTGTATACAAGGTAGTGGGTACATTAAACTTCCACTTTCTGATTCAGTACTGTTTCGAATGTGGTGCGCGTTTTAAGATATCTCAAATAGGTGTCAATGCATAGCATTCAGGTCATAAAGTGGCAACATTCACAGTACGTACACCATACCAATCACCTAAACTTGAAAACTTGACTTTAAAACTGTCAGATTTTTGATATATGCCAAAGGCAGCTTCCTGTCCAATCGGTCAGCTCATGATCAATATAAAATTAATACCATTTCAACACACATACATATGCACAAACTGTAGAAGTTTCATTCGTACCAGCATTATAACCAGCAAGCAATGATTGATTCAACGAAGGTGAGGAGGTCAATTTATTTTGCGACATTGCAGGGGTATGTTATTTTTGAAACCGAGCTGTAGTTTTGAAAATATCTGCATGTTTTCAAAAGTTATATGAAAATCAGGTGCGACCCACAACAGCATTATAATAGCGATGCATCATCTGGTTGTTACATCTGTACATATAAAATACAAATAAGTGGTAATATACATACATTCAACTGGCTGAAGTTCTAGTATGATCCAACATAAGAAGTCAATTTGTAAGAATATGGGTTCGCATATTAAGTTGCTTGTTCGTTTAATGAGCATCATGCAAATTGTAATGACTTATTTTTACGCACATCTTGATCGAAAAATCAGCGATAGATTTTCCTTGCAAAGTGACATAAAACACGAAAAATACGTAATCGGCAGATCGAGTAAAAATTCTATCAAGAATGTTTTAATTTTTCGGCGCAACTTTGTGTTTACTCTCTAATGAACAGTAGTGGAAATGTTGAAAGGCGCAATTATGTTTTTTACAATAGAAAGGGTGCACAATTGTCGCAAAATGTATTACAGTGTAATATGAACGGCTATAATGCGTCTCATAGCGTACACAAGGCTAACAAAATTCTTGAGCGTTATTCATTACTTCCCATAATCATACAATTGGGGAATTTATGGTTCTAACTATAAACTAATAAAGTGGCTCACTGCAGGGCAATCAGCTGTCCATACCAGATAAATGCTTGTTTTCATCAAGGTGTAAAATCGCTAATATTATACGTAGATAAACAATAAAAAAACGCAACTTGATTTGATGTCATAAATATTATGTTTTACTTTGTAATCAATTGTAATTAAGTAAAATGTCGAATTTTCATATTGGTATGACAATTAATCGCAAACTAACAAAACCAATTTTGAATAAATGACCACAGTAGCACAGAGGAAGGTAGTTTTATTACGCGTAATTTGCACAATCTGTTCCCAAATTACATTTCATCTCAGGCAGTGTGGAAGATAAATAGCGAACGTGTGTTCGCTACATGTATATGTAAATGACGTTTTTTTTTTTTTTTTTTTTTTCAAAAGGGCTGACGTCAAAAAAGTAACGCGGCCTACGTGAGTGCCGTCACATGATAGTTTCTAAAATTGTGTGTGTTTTTTGTTAATTAATAGCTGGCAATTACTTTATATTATTTGGTTGCATGTACATATAATCACTAAATTAAATGTTTTACATGCAATTTGTTGAAACGCATTAAAGTCATAAAAACGGCAAAATGCAAAAAAAAAAAAAAAAAAAAAAAAAAAAAATGACTTTTGATAGATCATTATTCATTGCGCAAGAACAAAGTACAAAATGCTTCCGACCATGCCGTTCGAAGGATTATTAAAAAGAGATTGCGGGCGAAACAGTATGCGTTTCTTCTGCGTAAAGAATACACAATTTACAATATTCATCATAGATATAAACATAACATATCATATACTGGAAAGTACATGTAACGGATTAACGGAAGCCGTCTGTATATCTGATAAATGTACTACATTCAATATATGAGTTTCGTCGCGATTATTATTATTATTATTTTTGATATTCGAATAAGTCAAATAAAGATGCTAGTATACATCATGGAAAAAGCCAAAACATCGAAATTGTGCATCAAAATTGCAGTTACGTATAATATAATATTATATATCCGACCAGGTCGGACACAAACATGCCTGTGCAGTCACAGAAAAAATCTAGAAGCTTGAAAGGTCGGATTTAAGAAGAGGGTGTGTACTGTCCGTGTAGCAAAACCAAATGCGCTGAACAGCTGTGCAGTTACTGAACACCAGATATGTGCCTTTGTTTTCGCGTAGGCAAAAACCCAGTTTTCTCATGATAATTATGTTTAATCAGAATGACATAGAAAATTTGAATAACAGAGTGATTTTGAAAAAAAAAAATAATATGCACATGTATGTAAACTATGCGAATAAAGTTTATTAATTTTTGCATTAGAAAAACTAAAAAAAGGAAGTACATGTATGACTAACTCAACAATTTTATCGCAGAACACATTCATACTATATTTCTAAGACAGTAATCGAAAATGTTTTGACACGCTCGCCACGAAACACCACCGTGGATAACCCTACCTGTGCGAAAGGCCATAAAATCCACGGTGTCGGTCGCGAAAACAATAAAACAGAAAGTCGTTCACGTGGCCACGCCATTGCCACGCGAGTGTACACGCTAGCTTACCTGTGACACGTCGTGGCCGCCTCGCTAGTCACGGCGACGGCCACCATGACCAAGCGTGTCCATGCTTTCAGCACGGTGACGAGCGTGAAAATTTCGAAATCCACGAAAGCTGTACTGTACAAGAGCAGACAGGTTGAAAATATTTTTAGTCTCTTAGAGATCGTGCTGATTAGTTTTGTTGTTTACATACATCGTTTGAAGCCCATCTTCAAAGAGAACCTTCAAACTAAGTACAGAAATGTTAGATCTTATGAAATCAAGGGGTTAGTCAATGGTGTTGTTTCTGGATGATACACTCACGCCACGCCACGCGAAAGTACAGTTTAAGCGTGCATTAAGAAATTAACAGTGATTCTAAGTGCCACGACTGATGACTGCACCTGCGGAGAAACGGTGCATTTACCTTTTTGTAAGGAAAATGTAAGCGATGACTTGTCTTGTATCTTAAACAGCAATGAACACATTCAGATGTTGAGCGTTTGACTAAAACAGGGCCTGCTTTGCATGCATATAGACGTCTCCATATTGTGAAACACGTCGGCGTGTGTATTATTAAATATATTGCAGAGTTTTACTGAAAACATTTATCATTCTATTTTCGTATTCTGTGATTTTTTTCTAAGCAATCGGAATAGCCCATAATGTGCGGAGTCATATCTGAGGCAGTACAATTCGCATGTTCCCAAAAATAGGACTCCAGGCTTTTACATAATTTTGTATTTTTACAATCTGCAGATTGTTTATTATTATTTGGAAATGACTGGGCAATAAACGTCAAAAGTGTAAAGTTGACCAGACAACGGAACAAAGTGCTTACCTTTACCATTTTGTTTGTCCCGACACCATAGTTAGGGCTAAGTACTGACATATAAGTACGTATATACCAAGACAAATCAGTCTTTATTACGGCTACAATTTTCCTTATACGTAATTTTCAGAGAATTGTACTCTAGAGGTTATGACAAGACAATCCGACTTAGATCATTCAAAACTTCTTAAAAGACATAAAAACAATACAAGACAAGATGGTTATTTGCTTTAGGCTTGCGCCGACTTTACTTGGCCAGAAGAAATCAAGGAACTTACATCAGCTTTTATTGTGTCTTACGGCTAGCAATTCCTCTACCATACCATTCAATGGTAGTTGTAGAATACCGTTAAAGGGAACGACAAACCTTTTAGAAGGTTTAAGTGCTACGGACAGACAGACAGACAAATACTTTTATTTCAAACTCTGGCCAGATATCAACATTTACAGGAAAATACAGTGAGGCATGGCATCATGTAGTAAATGGTAAGCAAACAGTTCAAAACAGCATTAGAGTGATGAGGAGGAGTAAGGAGGAAGATAGTGAAGAGTAGAGTGAAGGGGAGGCAATAACAAAGTCATCAGCGTAATAGGGTAACTGGTACTTTTATAAGCATGCCTGTCTTCGCTTCAATTCGTATAGTATGAGGAATTTAAAAGCTGCAACAGAGGGTCGACAACGTTTGTTGCAAGTCCGCTGGTGCAGCCCCAGGCCCTGTGCTTTTCTTTAAATGAATGGAGAACATCTGTGTGACTTTGTTATGGGAAGGCTACAAAAGTTGAGAGAGTACATATATAACATATACATATGTCAAAATTGTGTTGTGGAAAGGTTTTATTTTTATTTTTTTTTTTTGGGGTCAGTTTAATGACTGCCGTAATTCACGCGTTTATATTGGAAAAAATTGGTGGGTATATACGGCTACGTATAAATTGATCAACGCGTGACACTTCAGGTTTCATGATTTTCTCGGGCTAATCGTTTGCACATTTACAGACGAAAAAATAAATGGAAATCGTACACTGGATTATCAGGTCTAAGAGCTGACATAAATTTACAGATTGTCTTTAGATTTACAGACTGTCTTTAGATTTAAAGACCTGTGGGTCTATAGAATTAAAGACTAAAACGAAGAAACAGCAACAATTATTAAATACGGAAAATTCGCACTGATAAACAATTGTGATTCGCTTTATTACATAAACAGTTGCATAGTGCAGAAAAATGTTTATCGTTTGTTGACTTAACATTGAATAATGGAAGAAACAAATAAATGTGTTTTGATATACAAAAGTTTTCTCCCATATACTATAATTCAACAACGGATAACGCAAGCAATCATTTGATCGAGTGACATTCATCGCCAACAATGGTCAAAGGGAGAATAATCAACAAGGACTACAAATAGTTATTATTTGTTATGAGTACACGGAAATAAGGCCATACTTTTATACGAACTTTACACACCGAATATCGCACATATATAGGTCATTCATTTACGTTAAATATAGAATGCGCTTTTTCTTGGTATTCCAAAATTCGATGAAATACTGCATAAGTCTTTAAATATATAGACTTTACAAGTCTTTAGATTTACAGACTGTCTTTATATGCACAGACTTAACAAGTCTGTAGATTTACAGACAGTCTGTAAATTAAGTAACTTAAAGTCTGTAGATTTAAAGACTTGAAATGTCAGCTCTTAGACCTGTATTAGTCCGTTTTTGAGGTTGGAATTTTAGGAATATCATTGCAGATTTGTAAGTAGATTTTTTGCGTTTTGGTTTTTAGTGTCACTGCATGTGTGCTTGGGATTACTCGGTACACGCATCTTACCAAAATGGCAAGTGAACGTGACTCGAGTAATTAGGTGTTGCTACTTAGAAACACCCTGACCTAGAACCGACCAGCCCTGGCGAAACGAAATATAAGGCTGGCTAGAGGATTCAGGGTTATTTCTTTTAAAAGGGGGCTATCTTTGGTTATTACAATACAGAGTTGTGTAGAATACCGTATCAATACTTGAAAAGTAGGCGATACATATAGTGTTTAGTCCGTCCGTGTGGGATCTATTATAAAATATGTCTTTAATTCGTCGTTGCGAGATCTGTTATCTCACGGGCAAGTTTCAAGGGTCATCTGGCGTTTTACTACGTCAGTGCGTAAATATGCATATAAGCTCATGTGATGGGTGAGTGTCGTTAATTAGATATTTTACTTTATTATTATTATTATTATTATTATTGATATTATTATTATTATTTATTGAAGATAGTACATGTTTAAGATGTTACAGTTTGTATCAGTATACCTGCGAATTTAGCTAATTTGATCAGTTTATTTTCATTTTGTATATTCATTAACTCTCTGAACTTTAATACGTTAGTCCTGGTGTAGTAATGTCTCGGGATAAATTTTACACGTTCTTCATGGAAGTATGAACATATTAACAAATAGTGCATCTCATCACCTACGTCATTTGCATTACAGAGTCTGCATTTTCGTTCTGCAAGATCGGTGTCGTTATATCTACCGGTTTCAACAGGGAAGCGATGGTTACTTGTTCGGAATCTCGTTAAGTTTATGCTTAACCGCTAAGGTAGCTTAAATAGGTATGACTCTATATTCAAGTTATCTTTAAATAAATGGTAATTTTCACCTTTTGACGAATCTTCTAACTCTTCATGCCATTTCTGGTAATATTGGTCAATAAGGTTTTGTTTGACTGCAGCTACTATGTTAGTGTTTAATGGTGGCATTTCCCATATGTCAGATCGACCACAACTAGTTAAAATACTTTTGATATTATTTACCCATTTTGACTGAAATCTTGGTGTGTTGAGCATTTTATGGTATACAAAATATGATAGTTTACTTTGTTTACTTGAAATTAATCTGGACCAGAATGCTATCATTCTTGTCTTGATAGTAATTTCAATTGGATGTCGACCTAGTTCTGCGCATAGCATATATATCGGTGTGCTTTGGCGTACTCGGAGAATAGAACGGAGAAATTTATTATGGATACGTTCGAGTATTTCGCAGTTTTCAAAACCCCACACCTCACAGCCATATGTCATAATAGGTAGTACCGTATGGTCAAAGAGTTTTAGTTGTAGGTCGACTGGTAGATTTAAATTGTTTATTCTTAGATTTAAAAGGTGCATTGCTTTTTGAGCTTGAGCTGCTATGTGTTTTCGGGCGGTCAGAAAACTACCAGACGGCGCGAAGTAAGTTCCTAAATATTTGTATGCATTAACAATTTCAAGTTTAGTTTTCCCAATATAGAAGTTAAAGCAATCAGTTTTCTTAGCCCCGAATATCATAACCTTGGACTTGTCTTTATTTATTTTCAGCTTCGAATGGAGCGTTTACAGTGTGCAATTCATATGTATTGCCGATTTTGTTTCGGAAAGAGCTGTGCAAACAATGTACTTTGGAACCTGCGTATAGTGTATGTACTTTAGACTGTACTTTTAAATGGACCAGGAAAGTAAAATGAAGTTTACGTCTTAGCTTCTCGGATTACTGACCTCTCAGCCTAGAAAATCATATTTGATAAAGTTGATTTGTTGCGAATGGCATGACATAATTATATATAATTGGCACGGGAACACATGAGCCGCGTCCTGACAAGACCAGCATGTTGCGTATTATGCGAAAATCAAGGCGCAAATGAGATTCGCTGATCAGCGCCTTTGTTTTCGCTTCGAGGAAAGTACAATTCCTCTGCATTCTTAAACCAAACTTTCCAGCCTGTAGCCATATTCTATGCCTGTACAGCTCGGTTTGTGTCGGACCTGTTTGGAAACCACATTGTTGGTTTTGCTCATGACACGGCTCATATGATGTTACTGTTTCTGGTCACTTGCTATATAGCTGATCAGTCGCGCGTGATTATTCTTGAAAGCTTTTGCATGGCCAGAAGCTAGGAAAAGTGCGAGGCATCATGCTTGCATTTCAGGTGAATGATCTGAGAGTAAGAAGGACAAATGAAACTAAATGATACAGGCATACGGTTAACACCAATGCCATCATGATAACATGTCCGTGAGCTGTATACCCCTTATACAAACACTTTTCTATGGAATCAATGGATTTGCAGGGACATACAGGGTATGCATTTCTTGGTTTATGTCCAAAATTAAGAGTGTTGGCACGGTGACCTTTACAACTACCCAACCGAATTTGTTCTAACGTGTACCCACAATCAATGTTTCAAGGAAAAGAAATAAAGATAACAAACTTTTGAACACATTATTTTCAAATTTTCGTTAACAATCTCTGTTTATTTCATTAGCGTATTTTCTTAAATGTGGTTAACTACCTCACAGGTGTTTGCCTGGACTACAGTTATGCTTGAAAGGAAACAAAGAAAAAAAAGTTGCTCATGCAATATACAGAGTTTTAAAGTTGTAAAAACCGAAAATTTTCAGTAGAACATGTTTTGCTCCAAAACATACTGTAGATTGTGGGTACACGTTAGAACCGCATCGCCGATGCGTTTCTAACGAGTACTTTCGAGCAAAAATAAGAATATTATATTTGTTTACCCCTGCAAACCCCAGGTTTACCGTATAAAAGTGGGGTTTAAAGGGGTATTCATTGCACGGACATGTCTTCCTGATGATATTCTTAAGCTTCATTACGAAAACTTGCCCATGCAATATACAGAGAATTTTTGAGCTTTAAAAATTGAAAATTTTTAGCTGAAACTTTTTGATATTTTTCTTGTTTTTACTCTAAACATAGATTGTGGGTACACGTTAGAACCGCCTCGACGAGGCGGTTCTAACGAGTACCCACAATCTATGTTTTGGAACAAAAATAAGAAAAATAGGTATACCCCTGCATACCCCAGTTTTGCTATATAAAAGTGGGGTTCAAGGGGGTATACATTACACGGACATGTTTTCGTGATGTATTCTTAAGCTTTGTTTTAATTCCTTGCTTCTCCTCCTGTTCTGGACTTTCAATTTAATTGTCTCAAAGAGTGGCCATTATTTTCTTATAATAACCGCCATTTCGGGGCAAATCTTATCAATTACATGCATATGTGCTCCGGACATTAATTAGGTCTAATGATGTTGAGCTAGATGTTTAATTATGTCTATTGAAAGTACCATAATAATTCTCCCTCCGAGAACAGCAGAAAATGAATTGGGCTGTAATCTTTCATCCTTGGATTCAATCATCTCATCGCATGAGCATAATTAGTCTGGGTATTTTGGCCTGTATTACAAACAATGAAGTCATTTTCATGACAAATATTCGTAAACCGACCAAGTGCACAATAACACGTTTGGATTTATTGCCCAACTTTAAAATTGTAACTACATCCCGACACAATTTAACATTTTTATTGAAGCGACTGATATTAAAATGCATGCACTTAACTTGTATTGCAGTAAGTGGGCTCGATCTAAATGTCGCTCGTGTCTAAATAACAAATCAAATCACATGACCACAATTTGTCCGATTGTTTGAATTACAAGTGCGACATTTTCTTTAAGAAATTCCAAAACAATGTCATTTGAAAGCCAGTGTGGCTAAAACTGCACAAATACTGCATGGTGTGGTCAGTTGCGTCACTGCTTTTGTCAAAAGTATTGATACCCGATATTTATTTAAGAATTTCATCAGTAAAACATGTCCGTGAAATGTATACCCCCTTGAACCCCACTTTTATATAGAAAAACTGGGGTATGCGGGGGTATACCTATTTTTCTTATTTTTGCTCCAAAACATAGATTGTGGGTACTCGTTAGAACCGCCTCGGCGAGGCGGTTCTAACGTGTACCCACAATCTATGTTTTGAGCAAAAATAAGAAAAATATCAAAATTTTTCAGCTGAAAATTTTCAATTTTTAAAGCTCAAAAAATCTCTGGTTATTGCATGGGCAAGTTTTCGTAATGTATTGGCCAAACATTGCTATTCAGCAAGGATTACGATTTCAAAAGCAGTTACTGTAGTAGTAATAAGTAAGTGTACGTCTGTGCCATCACAATAATGTACACGCACAAATAAGCTGGTACAAAGGGATTACGAGTAAATCACTTAAAAAAAGGAAAATTATTATTCGTGGTATGTGTTTATTATTATCATTTTTATCATATCTTATTTGCCTATTTTCAACTATTTCATAAGCTTCTTCATATAATTCTTGTTTTCTTCATTTATTATCTAGTGCTGCTGCTACGTATTTACAGTTGTATTTTCTGCATAGCCAGTTTGTTGATGCTGTAGGTAGACAATGTATTTTTCAGTAAGTTATTCGGCGCCTAGGGATCTCCATCGTCGGGCAGCTTACTGAATCTGTGAGTCCTTGTTTTTGATTCATCATGGTGGTTATCAAGATTTATTTGTTTGTCCTTGATGATTCATTTACTAGTTAGAGATTCACCAGGAGGACCGAACAATTAACTAAACGTTATAAAGCACTGCAGAAGACGAGGGTGAGGTTGGAGCTCTGTCAAAACGTTTTAAGCTCCCCAAGTTTAACTATTTATTCGTTCCAAGCCGATACTTCTGTTGTGGTTCTATTTTTTTTATGTTTTCGAGTCGATTTTTTGTGCTGTTTGAAACATTTTCTGTACGTTTTCATGGTTTTAGTTAAGCTCAATAACTGAGTGGCCGCCTATTGGGAAAACGCTGCTCACTCGGCTTCCGATATGCTTTCTAAGTATTCGTACCTAATTGTCAGTTTAGTCAGTTTAGTTTTTTCCCACTTTGGTACACTCCCGCTCGCGTAATTGTACTCCATTTACGCGTATTACGCGAGTATTACGTGAGTATTACGTGCGTAAGGTCAATAACGCGCATTTACGCGTAACATACCTCATTAATATTCATAAGCAGATATAAATGCGTCGATGCGCGTAAGGTTAAGTCATTACGCATATGAAAAATCGGCCAATCAAATAGGCAATACGTTTACGCGTAATTACGCGAATCATACGCGTAATGACATTGAGTATAAAAGCTAAAGTACCTAGCGGTTGATTTTATTATTCCATCGAAAATGAATAATGATTGTGCAAGTTTAATGGATTTTATTGATATATCGTGATCGTGAAAATGCCGTGACCTTATTCAAGTTATTGTCAAAGTGTTTTAAGTGTCTGTGACCCTAAGATAACGTGTTAACAAGTGAGTTAGATTTCGTTCAAAATAAATCGAAAGTTCACTGTACCCAAGATGACGAAAACAATCAACATGAATATCGAAGTGAGGAACATTATTTTAGACTTGAAGCGTCTCGGGAAGACAAGTGGACAGATAAGTAAGACACTAAGTGAAGTGTACGGGTATTCTGTCACCCGAAATGGTGTGTACAAATTCATCTGAAGAACTTACAGTGGGTGCAAAGAGAGGAAACAGAGAGCATGGAAATTTACAGAAGGCCACAGAAAACTGTTAAACTTGTGGATGTCACAGAACCGTGACTTAGCGGCAAGGGACACTGTAAAACTCTTTCAGAAAGAAATTCATACATCTTTCTCCCTTTCAATCATCAATAAACATAGAAGCGATCTGTGCCATGTTACTTTGTATGAAGTGTTCTAGGCGGTTAGTTAATACTGCAAAAGATTAGATATTGTTTTTGTCTGAAGCAAAATCCGGAGTTGTGGTTTAACCATACAATCTCAAGATTATTGGCTCATTCATTACGCGTATATTTCGCGTAATTTTTATGTAATGCTGTTTTACTCTCGATTGGTTAAAACAATACGTAAATATACGCGTATATACTTCATATACGCGTAACGACTCGCTTTACGATTTGACCGCTTATTGGTTAAAGTCATTACGCGTAATGTACGCGCATTACGCGTATCATATGCGTTAGAAGAATTGAAGTTTTGTTGGCTATTGACACATACGCGTATGAAATAGGTGCGTATTACGCGAGTATTACGCGCGTATGTTACGCGCAGTTAATGAGTACAATTACGCAAGCGGGAGTGTATTTGGAGTGTGAATTTCTTTGTGATTTTTCCTGATCGGTGCCTACTTGTACCTTTTCATAAATAGAAATACTCTGAAACCCTTGGAGCGCAATGGCCAAATGATGGAATTTCCGACCCAGGGGAGTTCATGATCGTGAAGCCGATCTCCGATCTTAAGTGCCTTTTTGAGCGGTGCTACCATCACTACCTTTAGTACTTATTGTTAATAAAGAATTGGCTCAGTTGGTGGTGGTGGTGGGAAATTGCCGAACAAAATCAGAAGCATCCGTGGTACAGTCCCTATTCTCGTAAACCAAGGGAGTACGGTTCTATCGCAAGTTTCTCCAGACTGTCGGATGAGACTTTAAGTACATTTTACGTGTTTACATAATGAACAAAAAAGAAACGCCACAACTTCTTTCACTTTATTCTAGACAACGATTAATATCTTCAGGATTGTGTGCATTTCGTATTATGACTATTAGACACATGTATACGGTTCCAACTTTATTCTTTACAGAGAAAACGAAAACAGTTTAATCAGTATATACCCAGGACCTACAATTATGAGCAGAAGTGTCAGAGGCAACGGGACCGCGCCAGAGGACGCCACATCTTCTGAAAGATCAACCGTCCCACAGACCGACGTAAAACAGACAGGCCCCCAGGAATCTCAACCGAGCCACACAGGACCACAAGTTACAGTTGGCGTTACAATCAGAAAAATAACAGCTCCACAAACTAGCGAGGATAAACCAAAGTTTAGACCGCGAAGATCTTCAGTAGAACGCAAGCCAAGGCCAAAAGTCAAGTGAACGCCAAAATGATTTACTTTATGAATATAAAATATGTTTTGGAGGATAGTAAGTCATCAATAATCTATACGCAAATCGTGCATGATAGTGACATCATCGGAACTTAAATGACAGTCAACATGAAAACGCCAGTGTGTTCCCTAAGATAACTAAATTCTACGTATAGTATATTTTCATAAAATGTACTAAAGTGCGTTTCGTAGTGTGTGGTAATGATCTAGTTTGTCGCAAAATGTGCAGCAAATTATTTGAAAATCGGTTGACAAATATAAAAAAGTTCTGGTCAAGATATGTTTTGAATAGGGATTTCCTGGACGAAAATTTAATGGAAGGGAGGTAAATATTTTCCCGCAAAAAATTAAATTGTTACAATTTAATCTTGATTGCTCAAAATCATTAATATAAAATGACACAAATGACATACCCTAGACAAAATCTTTATGATAAGTAAAAATTCTGGAAAAATACGCATTTTCACGATCATCGATTATCTCCCTTGCCAATGCAAATTCATTTGATTATAAAAACTTTCTTTGTTCACCGATTTTCAAAATCTTTGCAGGTCCTATTAGGACAAACTTTGACATGGAAATATTTTTTCTGTCGTTTCCAATACAAAAATTGTATGCGAAAAACCATTATAAGAGGCAAGATTCTCAAGACTTTAGTATGGGTACGTGTATGTGTAGGGCAATTTCTGTGAAAAACGTCACCATTTATTGTTGAGTTATTAGAAGTTCAAATCACTTGACATGTAACATATTAAACATTTTGTTTATTTGTTTGTTTACCAGTTTCCATGTCAACGTCCCAGTCAACTATTTTTTAGTCATGTCGGGACAGAGCCACCGTTTCCTTGGTATTAACCAGTACTCTGGGCATTTAGTGTGTTGCGCTCAAGGATACAAGACGGTGCCACGTGTGGATATCGAAACCAGGACCTCTCGATTCGGGATTCGATGATCTACCACTACGCCATCGCGCTCCCTATATAATTGTTGAAGATGTTACATGTATCATTATGATTATTCTATCACCATACATAATTGACTTGGGACGTGCAGTGGAGCGTTTAGCTGGAAGTCCACGGTACGATAACTACCAATTCGTTTCTGTCAAGGCGAAAGGGGTCGTGCAGGAAGCATTTCAACAAGTATGGTGTACCAAAATAGACCATGTAAATTCAGCAGTATGTGAAACCAAATTCGCCGATATAGGTGCATAGTATCGGCTAAGCTTGGAAGCACACACTGCTGATGTGTTGTGCTCATTTAATTATTGCAAATCGGTAACACGTACTACCGAATTGGCAGTATTTTGTTTGTCCCCATTTTGTTGGCCCCTAGACCGTAGTTAGAGCTAATTACTAACATATAAGTAAGCATATTTCAACCTTAATCAGTCTTTATTACGGCTAAAAAGTTTTCTGTAAGCTTTTACGATCTCCGTAATTTTCCGAGAATTGTACTCTTGGGGCCATGACAGGACAATCCTACTTAGAATATTAACCCATAATTGACAATGGATTTCCCATCATTATCATTTGGGTGAGTCCACTTTCATTTGTAGGGACTTCAGAAGTTATTTTTAAATTTTATTCAATTTTTCGATGAAAATTCTCTCAGCAAACAGAACAGCTCCAGATGGGACGCCGCGTTCTGCGGCGTCACATCTGGGGCTATTCTGTTTGCCTATGTCCCATAAAAATGACGCCTGGCTAATATGAGTTCACATGTGACTTTGGACGCGCAACTGACTAGTGGGTGGTGTGTCGAGCTTAAAAGTCCACGGTTCTATAACTACAAATTCGTTTCTGTCAAGGCAAAAGAGGTCGTGCAACAAATATTTTAACAAGTATGGAGCACCAAAAAGACGGGCATGTAAATTCATTAGTATGTGAAACAAAACTCGCAGATATGGATGCATGACATCGGCCTGATCGGAACCACATATTGCCGATGACAGTACTGCATTTCGGATACACGTTCATGTACTACCAAATTGATTTTGCCATTTTTGTGATCCCGTTCTTGTTAAAATTAGTGTGACAAATTCTTTTGGCTTTGACAGAAACGGACCATGTAACATATTATAGCCAAATGTAGAAACTTTTTAAGTGTTACAGTATATTGAACAAAGGAGCAAAGGTAAGTTGAATGTTTGGATAAACAATTAAAGCTGTGTCCTTTTTCAGTGGCAGTTATCACCCTCTATACCCGTGATACAATCAATTACCTAACGTCGGAGAATGATACAACTAGACGCGGCGCGTGGCGGAAGATGGAGTCAGGTGAGTTGACGATTATTTTAATTTTACAGGCATTTATGCGGGGAAGTTTGGGTCAAGAGTTGGCAGAGAAATAAAGTGTACATACCTCTGTTTGTTTGCCATCAACAGTATTGGAAACAACATCTCCTTGCCACAGAAACAATAGTTTTCTCTGCAGAAAATTCCACCATCGCCACGAAAAATGATTGCATTTGCTAATTTCTCCAATCTTTCGTCACCTATTGACATTTTTAACGTTTCAATATAGACCAAAAACATTCTTTGTTACATACAAGCAGAAAACAATAATGAAGTCAGGCTGGTTTGTTCACAATATGGTGTTGAACACACACAGGGTAGATCGATTAGGATACAACTAACCTATATGAGTCAATTACCTCGATACAACTCACGTACAAGACTTTTGGATAGAAAATGATGCTCCTTACGTCGGAGAATAGAGCAAAAAATGATACTACTTACGTCAAAAGACTATTGTACATTGAAAAGCCCACGGACTAGCGAGCACGAGTGTGTCAGGCAGGGCAAGTTTGCATGTGTTCCTTATATCAACATGTTCCAATGGCTCTTATTTGTGCAATTTTAACGGTTGGTAATACGGAAAAGGTACAAGTAGGCAAAGATCAGGAAAGGGCGCAATCAGAAAAAAAGATTCCCACTCCAAAAACCGAGGTGGGAAAAAACCAAACTAACAATCAGGTACTTATACCATGAAACACATCGTAAGCCGAATGAGCAGCTATTTTCCCAATAGGTGGCCACTCAGTTACCTTAACTTAAATATGAAAACATACATAAGGCGCCAACAGCACAAAAAATTTAAACACCAAGACATAAAATGCTACTTATTTATTTATTTATTACTTTAGTCACACCGCATCTGTTCACTACATTTCCACCAACAAACACATAAATTTTATCAGCAGGATGTATCTCAATCTCAATCTCAAAAAAAGAAAGAAAAAAAAAAGAAAAAGAAAAAAGGGAAATGTTTGCATTGTTCGTTCGATTGACGTTCTTCACGTAGCCCCCCCCCCCCGCCCCCACTTTTATATAGCAAAACTGGGGTATGCCTATTTTTCTTATTTTTGCTCCAAAACATAGATTGTGTGTACTCGTTAGAACCGCATCGCCGAGACGGTTCTAACGTGTACCCACAATATATGTTTTGAGCAAAAATAAGAAAAAATATCAAAATTTTTTAGCTGAAAATTTTCAATTTTTAAAGCTAAACTAACTTCTGTTTTTTTGCATGGGCGTGTTTTCGTAATGACTTAAGTTGGGGAAGTCGGTTACCTTGGCAACAACACATTGCTCGGCAACGTTACCTTAAATGCCGCCTTATGCGGCAACACTAAACAGGTCGTTTACAGCAACAAGATTTAATTGAAACATGCAGCTTGTAAGAAGAAGAAAATCTAAGGTACGACGTATCAGTATTATCAACCACACACATCACTCCGTATAAAAAGGGGCGTACTTTTTCAGTTTGTATGATTGCTTAGTCATGACACACACACACACACACACGCACGCACGCACGCACGCGCGCGCGCGCGCGCGCGCGCGCGCGCACATTCAACCTGGCAGAAAACAAGACAAACTTAATAATATTGTTAGTAACTGGTCTCTTATCTAGAAGGTATTCCTCAAGGCTCAATTTTAGGACCTTTACTGTTTAACGTTTTTATGAATGATATATTTTATTTTATTGAACCTGATCATCTCTACAATTATGCTGATGATAACATATATCCGTTTTAGTTGTCCTGACATTGATAGACTCAAACAAGTACTCCAATCGGAGAGCAAAATCCTGATAAACTGGTTTCATGATAACTTATGCAAGCAAATCCCAGAAAATTTTAAGCCATAGCAGACGGTGAAAGAACTTACGAGAAGAATTTGGTTCTGAAAATCTCTTATGCTGATATTAGATGTGAAGAAGTTGTTAAATTCTTGGGGATATATATAGATTATAAGCTAAACTTAGTTTTGCTCAGCATGATCACTGATCAGCATATCAGCAGAAAGGCAGGTCAGCAGTTAAATGTATTGAATAGGCTCAGTCCATTTTTATCAAAATCGAACAAACTAATTATTTTTTCCACAGTTTCCTTGTCAAACTTCAATTACTGACCGCTAGCTTGGCATTTTTGCAACGAGAGTAACTATTGAAAACTTTTTAAAAAATCCAGGAACGTGCCCTTAGGTTTCTGTACGATGACTTTGATGCCTGATACAAAGAACTTTTTGAAAAACGCTACCGTTAAACAAAATTTCCAATCATATATATCCCACAATATCAACGCCAAAAATGAACACTTTGAGTTATCTCCTAATTTTAGCGGGGTTTTCAGATTTGCCATGGAACTATGACCACTGCATGTATGTTTGGTACTGTGAGTCAAGTTATTTTTGTAACAATTTGAGTCAAAACTTGCTTCAGTGAGTCAAAACTTGCTTTAAAGAGCGAAAAAAAAAAAAAAAAAAAAAAAAAAAAAAAAAAAAAAAAAAAAAAAAAACGGAAACACACCCTTATAACATACCCTTATAATATAGGGCTGATTTTTCTCAGATGTTTTTTTTTATTTTGCTCAAAACACAGACTATGGGTACACGTTAGAACCGCCTCGGCGAGGTGGTTCTAACGAGTACCCCACAAGCTACGTTTTGGAGCATAAGATGGGTAAAAACCCTATAGACCCCAATTTTACTATAATTTTAGTGGGGTATACATTTTACCAACATGTTATCCAGATGAGATATATGATATTAGAATTTTAAAAAGACGTCAAATTCAATAATAATAATAATAATAATAATAATGATAATTAAATTCATTAACAAAATTACTGGCAAACAGTCAGAAAAAATCGTGACCAGTCAGAAAAATAAATAAAACACACTAAGTAAAACTTCTTGAGCCCTTGGAACATGTTGATATAAGGAACACATGCAAACTTGCCGTGCCTGACACACTCGGGCTCGCTAGTCCGTAAGTAGACGGAGTATTTCCATCGGTGTTCCGTTCAATAACTCCGCACCGACGAGCTGTCACGGAAGTGGAACGAGGTCACGGAGTGTATCGGAGTGCAGGTTAGCCAGCTGATCGAGTCCGTGGGCTTTTCAATGTACAATAGTCTTTTGACGTAAGTAGTATCATTTTTTGCTCTATTCTCCGACGTAAGGAGCATCATTTTCTATCCAAAAGTCTTATACGTGAGTTGTATCGAGGTAATTGACTCGTATAGGTTAGTTGTATCCTAATCGATCTACCCTGTGTGTGTTCAACACCATATTGTGAACAAACCAGCCTGGCTTCATTATTGTTTTCTGCTTGTATGTAACAAAGAATGTTTTTGGTCTATATTGAAACGTTAAAAATGTCAATAGGTGACGAAAGATTGGAGAAATTAGCAAATGCAATCATTTTTCGTGACGATGGTGGAATTTTCTGCCGAGAAAACTATTGTTTCTGTGGCAAGGAGATGTTGTTTAGAATACTGTTGATGGCAAACAAACAGATGTATGTACACTTTATTTCTCTGCCAACTCTTGACCCAAACTCCCCCGCATAAATGCCTGTAAAATTAAAATAATCGTCAACTCACCTGACTCCATCTTCCGCCACGCGCCGCGTCTAGTTGTATCATTCTCCGACGTTAGGTAATTGATTGTATCACGGGTATAGAGGGTGGTTATAGGGTGGTCTGTATATAAGAAGTATGTTCCAAAGGCAAATTAGTTTCTATTTTCTGTCATTTAAGTTATTTATATAGAGCCCTGTCTGGAAACGTTGTCGATGGAGTGTGGTTTTACTCGTAAGTCATCAAGCCTTATTTGATTTACATACAGTAGCAGACGGTCGGAAAAAATGAGCCACGTCATGACTAAACTAGCATTTTGCATATGCGAAAACAAAGGCGCATATCAGCTTCGCAATTACTGAGAAGCCCAAATCCGATCAGCGCGTTTGTTTTCGCTACACAAATAGTACAATTCCTCTACGTTCTAAATCCAAAGATTCCAGCCTCTAGCCATCTTCTGCGCTTGTACAGCTCGGTTTGTGTCAGACCTGTCCAGAAATCACATTGTTTGCATTCTCATGACATGTCTCAAATATTTTTAGTCTCTTGGAGATCGTGCTCATTAGTTTTGATGTTTGCAGACATCGTTGATGTCTCTCTTTAAAGAGATCCTTTAAAATATTTTATTCAGATTCAGGATTGTTTCAGCCCATATGACACGGGCCAATCGGTAGGTGGGCAAAAACGGGAGAACCCCGATAAAATACACCTGGCACACCACACAAGCAGAACTTGGCTTGTCTCACGTGGCCAGTGTGGGGCTCGAACCCACACAAGACACAGCGGTGAGATGATCGAGTGATTAAACAAAGCGCTCTTAACCGCTCGGCCACGGGGCCGCCCTTTCAAATAAGAAGAAAGAAAGTTAATTCTTAAGTATCATCGGGCGGGTAAATCATTGATGAAGCATTTGAATATGGGGATCAAGCATAACTCTCCATTTATAAACATTCGCTAGGTCTCGGGGGGAGTGTTGAAAACCAAGGGCGTAGCGAATTTTAATGATTACAAAATCATGTTTGATCGCTATTATTGCATAAATTCTGCACAGACGAAAGAAATAAAATATAGCATCATGGACCCGACACATTTTCATACTCGTTAAAACGTTCATTCTTATGCTCCGTCTGGGCGGAGTTCAGTTACTCATTTTCAGCACGTGCTAAGCGTAGCTCCCGGTAACGAGCATAACTAAATGTGGCATATTAACAGTACTCGCGCACGCGAATTGCCTCATTCATATTGGTTTGGGTCTGTCCGTCGTCCAGTCTAGTGCGCACTCGGTCAAGAACCGTTAGAGATAGTATTATGATCCATCTTTTTAAGCATTTACGTTGGCAGCCAAATATAAATGTTACAATGATTAATTTTATTATTACTTCCTCGAAAAAGAAAACAACTTTGACAAACGAATAGCAAAGCTTAATGTACATATGTGCAGTTTAATATAAAGATTTTTCCATTTATATAAAGTTACATGATAATTTGTCTAAAAAGTTGCAAATGCTACTTTTCGGAATAAAGTCAACGTATTTAGTATCAAAATAATCGCCATAACTTGTAGAAAAAGAATATGCAATTTTTAGTTTAGTAATATTAGATTTTGTTCAATTTTCAAAGTTTAAGAAAATAAATAATATGTTTTATGAGTGTCAAAATCAACATACGCTACTCGGCAAAGCCACGCTTCTTTGATGTTTTGACAAGTCGTGACAAAGTCAATTAGTCCGGCTAGAATACAGGTGAGACTAATCACTCCGCAAGCTGTTTGTCACTTCGAAGCCACTAGAAGCCGACAGTTTGGCGGGCGGCAATCATATTTTCAAAGGGTAAGGAATTTTAAGACTGTTTTTGACATGAGTTTCTCTCAAGCTTGGGATTCTCACCTTGAAATCCGCGTAGCAAATAAAATCCCGGGTCTGGTTCAGATCGTCACATACACTTTTTGGATTTCAAAGTGACGGTTGTGAATAAAGACACGGAATACGGATATTTGTACGTTGTGATTTCAGGTTAGTAAATTTACATTATTTTATTCTTATTTTATTCTTATTCTTAAATTTGCATTTCATCTTATGTTTGTATTTTTATCTATTTTTGCAAGTGTCAAATTATTTTGAATTTTATATGATTCTGATATATATTCTGCTTTACTTTGGCCGGTCTCCAAAGCTCGTTAGGTTTATATTTAAGAAACAGTTTCTGTCATATGAGCCGCGACGCGAGAAAACCGGGCTTCGGGGTTTCCGACCAGGTCCGACACAAACCGGGCTGTACAAGCTCAGAAGCCGGCTAGAAGCTTGAAATTTCGGATTTAAGAAGAAGAGGAAATATACTATCCGTGTAGCGAAAACAAAGGCGCTGATCAGCTTCGCGGTTACCGCGAAGCTGATCTGCGCCTTTGTTTTCGCATAGGCAAAAATCCGGTTTTGTCACGATGCGCCTCAATTATGTTTCTGCTGGAAGCTTGCTTTTAACAAATTATTACATTTATGCATTTGAGATGCAATATGTACATGTATTTCTTGAATACAGAAAATACTGCAATTTACCATACATAAGCGATTACGAAATCGTAACTAAAAGTAAATCAATGATATTCTGATTTTGGAAATATACTGCATTTATGACATTTACATTGCCGTATGCCGACAAAATGCACAATGGACACTAGTATGGACGTTTTGACAAAATTTTAAGTCTCGACTATCAAGATCTTGATTCCACCATAACTGAAATTGAGGTGGCAAAATCAAATAGACTAAACATACATAATGATGTATGAATTCGCTTTAAAGATTATGCGATACGACGTATTGAATAAAGTATTACAAAAGATAATTTGGTTGGAACGACATTATAGATGGCATGGAGTGGTCAGTTTGGCCACTAGGTTATTTAACATTGTATTGGACATACTTAGACATTGGCAAAGGATTACGGGTTTGAAATCAATGCTTTTATAGCACTAATATTCACCTGACGCTCAGTTTAACGTATTTAATAAATTAAAATACGATGACGTAGTATAAATAAAAGATCACAGGCCCATCAGGAAAACATGTCCGTGAAATGTATACCCCCTGATACCCCACTTTTATATAGCAAAACTGGGGTATGCCGGGGTAAACCTATTTTTCTTATTTTTGCTCCAAAATATAGATTGTGGGTATTCGTTAGAACCGCCTCGGCGGGGTGATTCTAACGTGTATCCACAATCAATGTTTTGAGCAAAAATCAGAAAAAATACAAAAAAAAATTCTAATGAAAATTTTCTTTTTTTACAACTTATAAAATCTCTGTATATTGCATGGGCAAGTTTTCGTTAAGGAATCGTACATTGTCGGTAATATTCGCCAAGATCTGAAATCTTTGTATCTCAGATCACTGATGACAACTTCTTGGTATCATTACGAAAACTTGCCCATGCGATATACAGAAATTTTTTTGGTTGTAAAAATAAGAATTTTCACTGGAAAAAAAAAATGATATTTTTCTTATTTTTGCTCAAAACATAGATTGTGGGTACACGTTAGAACCGCCTCGCCGAGGCGGTTCTAACGAGTACCCACAATCTATGTTTTGGAGCAGAAATAAGAAAAATAGGTATACCCCTGCATACCCCAGTTTTGCTATATAAAAGTGGGGTTTAAGGGGGTATACATTGCACGGACATGTTTTCCTGATGTGCCAGAATTCCATACCTCTGATGTCAAATTTAAAGAGTTCGGGCATCGGGCCGAGTCCCATATCAGATGAATATTTTGATATGCTCAATTATTTATTTTTTATGTGTTTTATTATTATTATTTTTTGTTCTGTTTACCATACTCAAAGTTCATGGCCTTTCCAAAACTCAAACATACGGGCAAGTTGCCCAAGCAATACTGGTTCGATCACGTCTATCATCAAACTACATTAAATTTATAAATAAACAGTTATCATCATCATCATCATCATTATTATTATTATTATTATTATTATTATTATTATTATTATTGTTTTTGCTGTTGTTGTTATTATTATTTTTATTATTATTATTATTATTATTATTATTATTATTATTATTATTATTTCCATGAGAGTTTCTGGGTCGGAAGTCAGACGTCAAAGGTGTGAGCCGCAGAAATAACGAATACTGAATTTTTGTAGGCACCTTTTGGCACCAGTGATGATAAATAAATGACGATAATAAATGGAGAATGAAAACGTCATTAATGAAATGAGCCTCGACGCGAGAAAACCGGTCTTCGGGGTTTCCGACCAGGTCCGACACAAACCGGCCTGTACAAGCTCAGAAAAGAGCTGGAAGCTTTAAATTTCGGATTTAAGTAGAAGAGCAATTGTACTATCCGAGTAGCGAAAACAAAGGCGCTGATCAGCTTCGCGGTTACCGCGAAGCTGATCTGCGCCTTTGTTTTCGCCTAGGCAAAAATCCGGTTTTCTCACGATGCGGCTCAAATTAAGAAAAGAGTTCAATGAAAAGCTTATATAGATCATTTTAGCAAGATTAGCAATTAAAAAAGTGAAATATGTGTAAAAGTGTTGTGCTGTAGCAATAAGGTAGTAAAATAATAAATAAATAAATAAATAAATAAATTGATAAATAAAATAATTATGGTATAAATACATAGAAAATAGACCAGAAAAATAGGAAGATGGAAATGGAAGAATAAGTTTACTTTGGGCTATTTTAGAGAACAAAGAGCAAAATTTCTTAAGTGACTTTTATCACTCTGCTTGTCGCAGTGTTGACAAGGATTTAACATATCTATTGTGCAATCTAAATTCGTTTGTCTGTCGGTCATATTTAGCAAGTTTTATGAGCTCAGTTAAGTGACAAGTAATCAACTAAATCTTGTTTGGCTTGGATGTTAATTTTTGTAAGCATGGGTGCTTGCCTCCTTGTTTCCGGAAGCTCGGTTCCTTGGGTGCAAATTTTTAGCGCATGCGCCGATTCGAGCGAGTGTTGTGCATGCATTCGTATTTGAATTTAATGCTTTATTACATATGCATGTACAATGTATGTTTTATTTTACACTTAACGTTTGACCGTTCTTGTGAAAAGAAGTTCTAAATAATAAACGGAAAACCCTGGACAAGGACTTAGTTCTCTTTATATCTTTTTAGATAATATCCCATTTAAGAGGTCACGCCAATCGGCACGACAAAAGAAATAATTATGAACCGAGCAAAATATACATATGGTGAGCAACACAATAATACCATCAGGAAAACATATCCGTGCAATGAATACCCCCTTAAACCCAACTTTTATGTAGTAAACCTGGGGTACGCAGGGGTATACCTAATTTTCTAATTTTTGCTCCAAAACATAGATTGTGGGTACTCGTTAGAGCCGCCTCGCAAAAAAATTAAGAAAAATAAGAACAATATCAAAATTTTTCTACTGAAAGTTTTCATTTTTTACAACTTTAAAAAATCTCTGTATATTGCATGGGCAAGTTTTCGTAATGCAAAATTAATGGAAATAATCTGAACTCTACATAACCTTGTTATTTGGTTTGGTCAATTTCAAAAACCCGATATATCAATATTCTTTACACAGGATACAACAGGTTCTGCATTAACAATTTATTGAGTATCCCTCGGACATCGACTTGGGATTTTGCCTTGCACTAGTCATCAGGATAACATGTCCGTGTAATATATACCCCCTTATGCCCCACCTTTATAAAGCAAAACTGGGGTATGCAGGGGTATACCTATTTTTTATTATTTTTGCTCCAAAACATAGATTGTGGGTACTCATTAGAACCGCCTCGGCGAGGTGGTTCTAACGTGAACCCACGACCTATGTTTTGAACAAAAATATCAAACATTTTCTGATGAAATTTTCATTTTTTTTTTTTTGCTAAAAAAATCTCCATATATTGCTTGGATAAATTCAGTCATGTATATTCGTGGTGATGTGACATTGTTTTGTAGAAAATTTACCAGAAGATTTTTTACTGGCAAATTATCGATAGGACAAACAGACGTGTCTTTTGGTTAAATATAAATTCATAGGTAATTGTCACGCAGCAAAATTTACAATTTGGCTTCATTTTCGTATCTTAATGGAGTACTGGAGAATAGCCAGGAAGCATTGCTTGGTCCGAACATGAATGAAATTTGTTGAGGGGACGTAAAACTGTAAATCAACCAAATAAACAGATTTTTTTGTATTTAATTATTTTACAATTTAGCCTGTGTTTGCCTTTTGGCAGTTTACGCAACATCCATGTATTTTTGCTTATTCACATAAGCTCCGAACAAAGAAGTAAATTTCTACGGGAAATTAGTTTTTGGCACTTCGCTTTTTTCTATTAAGTTAACATTGCCCAGAGACAGCGTTTTTGTTAGAAATAGATTATGCAAAAGAATGCAAAGATTAGATACAAGTGTTATAGCGCTATCAATTTAAACAGCTTGGTTAAAACTTGTCAAGGATATTTGACGCAATGCTCACAAAAGGGCTAATTACTAAGTCGATTGTTTATCACCCGCTAAGAGTCTTTTTGTTATTCTTGTACAAACATTTTTAATCGTATTAAGTTCGGCAATTTGTCATCTACCTTTCCATTTTGATTGGTTACCATGAAAACGAAGCTTAGCGATATATGTAACAAGTAATTTGATAGGTCAACTAAGGGTCATGTGACTTCCAAACTCAGGTTGCGCGTCTTTGTCGAAAATGATTTTTGAACTCACTTTATGCATAGCCGTCAACAAGTGTAGTTCTAAATAAACAAGACATCAACCTGATTTGGGATTTCTTTTTATTTTATAGCAAGTTGTTCCAGACACACCCAGTATTCCCAAAGAAACAGGGACGACAAAATTGTGAAAGGTGATACGAAATGCCTAAAAAAGCACCAGGCAGGGTATGTTCGTCTTTCTTTTCTTTCTCTTGCATTTTTGATACTTAATACATCTTCCCTTCAACATTCCGCGTTAACCGCGCTGTTTCTGAGAAAAATATTTTCTCATAAACAGCGCGGTTAACGCGGAATGTTGAAGGGAAGCTGTATTTAGCGAAGTGAATTGATTGTTGAATCGACAGACGTGGATGTTAACATGCCGCAATGTCGCCATTTCTTCGGCGAAATTTAGTTTACAGCGAATTATTGCTAAATTATACAGGGAGATTCATAATATACGTAACCCTTTCAATCATGAATACTTTTGTTAATTTGAATTTATAACTAACGTACAGGGTATTTCAGGTCCTGAATGTATAATCCAAAACTAAAACTGATATCCTTTAAGAGCAGTGAACATATTAATGAGACAGGGGATGGGCCATACCGCGGGTTCAGCTCGAATTCGCAACTATTTATGTACATTGTGTTATCATATGTGATCTTCATGTTGTTTACATCTTGTAATCTTGAATGTAATAAAGTATCTGTATATTTCTTCAGTGACCCTATAATTTGGCAATATGAAGCCAAATAGAATTTTGTATCTTTCAACAGGATAGTCGATACAAATACTAGTATAATCAAAATGGGTCCATATAATAGGAAACATTGGTTAGAAAATGAATCTAAACCGATAATACTTTTCTGATTTCTCAGAATACCATAAGTTGTGTAACAATATGTAGCGTTATCTCTTTACAGTCACCAATGTACATCATGGCTCAACATCAAAAACAGCACGTCAAAGCGTCAGATAGGTCTACGGCACCGCAAGAGACAGACCAAAGCCAAACAGGTCCCCAGGAGTCTGCGCAAGACTACACAGGGCCCCAGAGCGGCGATGACGGCTCCAGTGTAAATAGTGACCAGACCGCCCCACAGAGTAGTCCGGATAAACCAAAGGCTCGACCTCGAAGACCCTCTGTAGAACGCAAAACAAAATTTAAACAAATGTCTGACTCAACTTTTGACTTTTTACGTACTTTGTTGAAATGAACTGTTCTTTTTATATAAGACTAAATAATTGATACGCCAATATGTGTTGTATATAGTAAATAGAGGATCTTACACGAGTGGTCATTCCATATTCAAATTTATTAAACGAACCTTTGGCGAGTTTAATAAATTTCATATGAAATGGCCATGAGTATAAGATTCGTTTTATCATAAGACCTTTAAAACGGGATTTTATTGCCTTCAAAGTGAACAATACATTGTTGTTACGGACGTCTTCAATGACTTTATGTATTCCCACAAAAGTGTTATTACATGTGTGGTCATACATGTAACACTTTATTACATGACGTTATCCACTGGAAAACAGCGACGTCATATGATAAAAATATCGGTTTATTAATACAGATTACAGAAGCTATTATGATGAAAATTAGAGAAAAAGGTAATGGAAACGCCAGTTTGTGTCTTAACACAGTTGATTTCTACGCATAAAAATTGTGAAGAGTATTTTCATAACTCCATGTGAGACAGCATTCCAACTAGATCAGTTTAATACAATCTAGTATTATTTCGGACCAAAAACATCAGAAAAAAAACTTCTCGGTTTTTCGAGCGGAAATTTCTTTCTGATTGCACCATTTCCAGATCATTGTCTACTTTCACTTTCATTACATACTTCTGTACAACCAAGTTACATCACAGTGGTATGTACAGCAGTCTATATTGCGCAGACATATGAGCCGCCTCGCGGGAAAACCAACAATGACGTTACCGACCAGGTCCGACATAAACCGACCTATACAGTCACAGAAAAGAGCTAGAATCTTGAAATTTCGGATTTAAGTAGAAGAAGAACTGTACTATCCGAGAAGCGAAAACAAAGGCGCTGATCAGCTTCGCAGTTACTGCGAAGCTGACATGCGCCTTTGGTTTTGCCTATACAGATTGTTGGTTTTCCCATGCGGCGGCTCATATTATTCTAAGGCAGAGTTACACATACACCATATCGCATCTTAAGGGCAGTCGGGTGGGAAAATTGGCAACAACCATTGGGACATAAAGAATAGATGGACTGCTTGTGAATCCAGACAATCCTTAAACGCCCATCCCGCTAAGGTCTTCACCTGCTCAGGAAAATTGGTTCAATTCAAACCATCTATACATATAAACCTGATTGGCTTAGTTTGGTTGTTATATTTGAAGAATGTTTTGGATGCCATGATATCCTAATTTCGGGTAAAAGTACCATAAGATGGAGGCAACGTCTCGACATGACCATTGGCGGGACATTAAACATCAATATTGCGCCGTCTCGTGAGAAAAACAACAATGTGGTTTCCGAACAGGTCTGATACAAACCGACCTGTACAAGCACAGAAGCTGGCTAGAAGCTTGCAATTTTGGATTTAGAAAGTAGAGTAATTGTACTATCCGTGCAGCGAAAACAAAGGCGCTGATCAGCTTCGCGGTTACCGCGAAGCTGATCTGCGTCTTTGTTTTCGCATATGCAGATTGTTGGTTTTCTCATAATGCGGCTCAATTAAAAGAAACAAACAGCTACCGCAGCGTCACGTCATAACAAAACCAACAATGTGGTTACCGAACAGGTCCAATACAAAACCGAGCTGTAAAAACACTAAACGCGGTTAAGTCCCGGTCCCACTGCGCTTAAGCTCGCTTAAGATCGCTATACGATTGTCTTAATATTAATTTGGGGGTCATTTCTTTTACCCCGATATGCAAATTAAGAAAGCAAAAACACGTTGAAAACATTTTACGAATTTAGTATGCGCAGTCTTATCAATGCACTTATGAATAGACAATCATACAATTGCTTACGATTCAGTGGGACCGGCAATATTAAGGCTGGAATTTTGGATTTCGAAAGTTGACCAATTGTTCTATCCTTGTAGCGAAAACGGAAATGCTGATCTTCGCCTTTGGTTTCGCATATGCAATATATTTGTTTTCTCATGACGCGGTTCAAAATTGTAATTACAAACGCGTCGTCTTTGTATTGGATCGTAAACAATCAAGACTAGTTCAAAGAATATTACCATGACAATTTTTTGATTCAGTTTTACGTCCCTTTCAAGATAATTTCGTCTCATATGAGACGGGAGAACCCCGAGACAAAAACACCTGACACACCCGCAAGCAGAACTTGGTTTGTCTCACATGTGGCCAGAGCGGGGCTCTAACCCACACCAGACACAGCGGTGAGATGATCGAGTGATTAAGAAACAACGCCCTTAACCGCTCGACCACGCGGGGAGGGGGGGGGGGAGGGGTCGCGTTTCTAACGTGTACCCAAAATCATCTATGTTTTGAGAGAAAATATTAAACATCAAAGATTTTCCGATGAAATTTTTAAATTTTAAAGCTGAAAAAAAATCTCTGTATATTGCATGGGCAAGCTTTCGTAATGTTCAGCAAGGGTTCAAACCATTTAGTTAGTTGTTTAGTCCTCGAGAAACTTTATCATCAACGACAAAGAAATTATATTAAACACCAGAACAATCAGAAACGAAGGCACACATATACAATATGCTGTCCGGCGATTGGAGATCAATGGAAAGGCAAACAGCAATACTGAAAAACTGGAGCAACAGAAAAACACCAATTGAGCCCCGTAGGGCCAAGCAACAGACAAGAAGCTCCGGCCCTAACTAACTTGATTGGAAAGCTTTAAGTAGGTACCATCATAGAGTCTGACGCCCGGTTCACCAGTTTGCGATTAAAAATGGAACGCATCAGAGTAGTTACGAAGCGTGATTGGGTTAAAACTTAAGTATGCAGACTGTTGCATCACATTTATTTTAATTCCTAAACGTTTGTAAAACGTATAATTGGGAAAATAGGTCACTGTATAGGCGGCAACTTTAATATTCATATCTGGGCGTGGTCTGCTAGTCTATCTGTTCAAGTAGGGTGATTATAGAAAAGTTGAACTCAGTCAGCCTAGGGCGCTGTCACATATTTAGTGTTAAAGATCATCTGTACATGTACCTGTATTTTGTCCAATCCAGTGAATTAGACAAACTCGTATTTCATTCGTATTTTCTAACGGAAAACATGTGAGTAAGCTTTTACCTAGGTCAAAAGTAGACCATACCCAATAACGTATTCATGAGGTACCGCCAATACAGTAACCTATTTGCCGAATAATACTGATTTATCTGAACTGAAAAGAAAACTCCACCGTGTTTTATGGCTGAGGGATAGGTTCAGCAACTTCGACAAGCCAAGTTCTGTTTGCAGGTGTACCAGGTGGTCTTTCTCGGGTTTCTCCCGTTTTCGCCCAACTACTGGTTAGCCCGTCTTACATGTATATGAGCTGAAATAATCTTGAAAGGGACGTAAAATTGAACTGATAAATAAATAAATAAATAAATAAAATAAAGTTCAGCAAGGAATTGGTCAATATCGCTGAATTCTTTCATCAGGATAATATGTCCGTGAAAAGTGAGGTGGTTCTAACGAGTACCCACAATCTACATTTTGAGCACAAATGAGAAAATTATGATATCATTTTTCCGCTGAACATTTTCGATTTTTGAGCTAAAAAAATACTGTATATTATATGGACGTGTTTTCGCAATGTCATGCTTTAAAATGATGTTTTCGGCAGTTGTTACACAATTATAGGAATACGAATGAAGTCCCCGTGGTCGAGCGGTTCAGAGCGCTGTTTCTTAATCACTCGATCATCTCCCCGCTGTGTCTGGTGTGGGTTCGAGCCCCGCTCTGGCCACATGCGAGACAAGCCAAGTTCTGCTTGCGGGTGTGTCAGGTGTTTTTTCTCGGGGTTCATCCGTTTTCGCCCCACCTACTGATTGGCCCGTCTCCTATGAGCTGAAATAATCATGAAAGGGACGTAAATCTGAATAAAAAAATACATAAATAAATAAAAAAAGAAGAAGAAGAAGTCCGACGACACATTTTCACGGTGGAATTTCCATTGAATCGACTGAAACCACAAAAATGTTCACGTGATCGGATCTGTTGAACGTGGATGTAAGACATTAATTGCAACAATAGCAAATATTTCATCAGGAAAACATGTCCATGAAATGTATACCGCATTAAACCCCACTATTGAAAAAACTGGGGTTTGTAGGGGTATTCCTAATTTTTATCCAAAACATACATTGTGGTTACTCGTTAGAACCGCCTCGGTGAGGCGGTTCTAACGTGTACCCACAATGTATGTTTTGAATGAAAATATTAAAAAAATCCAATAAAATTTTCAATGTTTGCTTCTGAAAAAAGCTTTGTTAAATGCATGGGCGTGTTTTCGTAATGTGCACTTGAAAGAGAAAGTGCATTGCACAATATCCGTAACTTTGTGCTCTGACATTGACTGAAGTTTTATTAGAAAGTTCTCCAACGGCACTCTTTGTTGTCAACAGTTTCCAATTAATTGTCCCATTTATGTGTGTCGCGCAAGACAAGAGCCCATTGCAAGTACGGTTTTGTAAGGCACTAAGACTACTTGAAAAAGTGTTGATCGTTTTACATTTGTCACCAAAACATACAACACACGAACGCACAAACTTGCCAAAAGCTGCCTGTGAATACGATTGACGATCAAATGTAAACTCTAGATGCAGTGATTTGAGATAAATGGATAAACTTAATTAGAGGAAAAGAAAATGTCTGACATCAGCTATCAGACAAGAAAGAGAGAAATAATCATTATTTTTCAAATGAAGGCGAACTTACATCAGTGCAAAGACGACACATTTAAGACGGGTGGTAAGAATTACTACAATTATTACTGGCTTGTCACATTGAAGAAGGAATAAAGCACTGAGGAGTTGGTACAAAACAATTTTATTCAAAACCTCAGCGACAGGAAACATGTACTATACAGAGGATATTCAAGTTTTTGGAGTGAATATGAGTTTTATTTCATTGAGTGAAATGAAAAAAAAATATATTTCATGAGTGCCGAAGGCACGAATGAAATATATAATTTTTCACTTCACGAGATGAAATAAAACTCATATTCACTCCAAAAACTTTAATTTTCTTTTTATCATATTGCATGTAGTCATTGTAATGTTACGCGCTAAAGCATATGACGTCAAAATCTTAAATGACGTAATTACGTCACGTCATTACGTCGCTATTGTGTGTGAACGTTCATTGTGTCAACAATAGCATAGATTATAAAATTTAGTTATGTATAAATTAGAAATGAAAAGGCGGAATCGTAATTTGCGTATTCCCAAATCTTATATTTTCACATGTGAAAATATAACTTTTTTATATTTTCACATGTGAAAATATAACTTTTTCAAATATTGGTTATATTTAATACATATTTCTCTATATTTCATCACTTGCCATATAATAAATTATTTTGACTAAAATCTTCATGAGTTATAAACCTTTATTGATCTGAATAACAAGTACAAGATGACCAGTTCTTCCCCACTTACATGTACGTGAGGTATGTGCAAAGTATCCCTGGACGTTATTACCAACTGTATATTCTATTCTGTACAACCATGGCTTGCCGTCAGCAAACAGGATTTCATGTGGCGAGAATAAATTCCATGCTTACATGCTTAATTTAGCAAAGGTAAACTAAACAAATCTTAAGGAAACGTCCGAAAACTACATGGGCTGCACAAGGTCTTTGAATGTCTCAATCTAAACGCAGCCATATTTCTGTATCTTTGACAGGTACAAACACAACGCCCGCGGTATCTCAATCGATGGCGAGCCTGCCACGATTTACTGGTCAAAAATAAGTGATTATAATCCTTTTAATGCTCATTTTATCTTGAAAAGTATTAAATCACATCTTGTTACATTAGCTCGTAATTGCAAAGCTGTAACTTTTCAATAGTACCGTCAACAAGCAAGATAACTTCAAAGAATATTTAATTTACCAGAACTATATGAGCTGCACCATGCGTAAAGTTATCTGAATAGTCAGTAGCCATAGTCACAGTTGCTAATCGCTGTTCATATTTTTCAGTTATCATAAGGTACACATGCAGTCTAAGCATGTTTTTGTTCTTTGACAATCTTAAATAACGCACCAAGACGCTTGTGTCAATATTCAACAGTGATTATGACGTGGCGTATTCAAGATGTTTACATGTATCAACATTGTTATCTAAATGCAAATCGTCTGTCGAAGTGAAGAACATAAGCCGTCTGGGTATTGATGTAGTCATTTTGATGTCTATGCCCCGACATGCAGAATAACCTTTTGAGTTATATGACCAGAAGATTAGGTTATGGGAGCATGGTTATTATCATTTATTATATAATAAGTCATGAAATATAGAGAAATATTTATCAAACATATTTTGAAATGTTATATTTTCACATGTGAAAAAAGGTTATATTTTATATTTTCACACATGAAAATATAATAATTTGGTATTTCGTCTGCCATTTCCATTTGCTTACTGCACACCACACACAAAAAATCATATCGTATGTATTTGACGTTTACATAAAGTCTCTTTTAGAAATGTCTTGCAGACTGCTTGTGGCGTATGATGAATTGAGAAAACGTTATTTTATTGCTAAAACGGACGCCAAAACGTCATAAACCGTGAAAAAAGCAAATTGTGACGTAAACGTCGCGGTGAAGGTAAAGAATCTGTATATTGTGCATACTTGGTTATCTGACGTCAACTTGATAATGTGCGATAAAGACTGGCGTCATTGCAAACTTGGGTGTCGTTCCATGTTGCGTTAAAACTGGTTAACGGAATGCAAAAATGCATTATGATGAATAATGAGCAATTTACATCATTTACATCATTCGATGTGAGAAATTTGTGCTTATGTGGTATTTATCACACCAACTACGACACATCATACTTTTTAACCAACAATGACGCCACAGGTGCCATATAAATAGGGCACCTAGCGTTTGTATTGGTATTGGCGTTTGTGACGTTTAACGTCCAAAATCATAACCTTCATTCACTTCACTCCTGAAATAAAAGCCATATTCACTGACAGAAACAATTGAATATCCTCTATCTTTCTGGTGATCCCGGGACTTTGGTCAACTCGTGAATGTTTTTGTCTAGCTATATCAGATGTGTACCTTCCCGTTACGAAAACATGTACATGCAATATACAGAAACATTTTTTGTTGTAAAAATAATCTAAAGTTTCATTAGAATTGTTTTGATATTTTTCTTATTTTTGTTCAAAACATAGATTGTGGGTACGTACACGTTAGAATCACCGAGGCGGTTCTAACGAGTATCCACAATCTATGATTTGGAGCAAAAATAAGAAAAAAACAATAGGTATTCCCCTGCATACCCCAGTTTTTGTATATTAAAGTGGGGTTCAAGGGTGTAATCATTACATGGACATGTTTCCAGATGCTTTTATTGCAGTTGTTTGGTCCTTTTCTAAATTATGCATTTGGCAATTTCATAATAATATCGCGGAATCCCGAATGACGTTATTATAACAGTCGTACGACGTTAAATGTCAAAATACGAAATTCCGTTACAGTTCGAATGTCATAATAGGATTTTGAATGTCAAAATACGAAATTCGGTCCCAGTTCGAATGTCAAAATAGGATTTTGAATGTCAAAATAAGAAATTCGGTCCCAGATCGAATGTCAAAATAGGATTTTGAATGTCAAAATCAGAAATTCGGTCCCAGTTCGAATGTCAAAATAGGATTTTGTATGTCAAAATAAGAAATTCGGTCCCAGTTCGAATGTCAAAATAGGATTTTGAATGTCAAAATACGAAATTCGACCCCAGTTCGAATGTCAAAATAGGATTTTGAATGTCAAAATACGAAATTCGGCCCCAGTTCGAATGTCAAAATAGGATTTTGAATGTCAAAATACGAAATTCGGTCCAAGTTCGAATGTCAAAATAGGATTTTGAATGTCAAAATAAGAAATTCAGACCCAGTTCGAATGTCAAAATAGGATTTTGAATGTCAAAATAAGAAATTCGGCCCCAGTTCGAATGTCAAAATAGGATTTTGAAATGCAAAATACGTAATTCGGTCCCAGTTCGATTGTAAAAATAGGATTTTGAAAGTCAAAATACGAAATTCGGTCCCAGTTCGAATGTCAAAATAGGATATTGAATGTCAAAATACGAAATTCGGTCCCAGTTCGAATGTCAAAATAGGATTTTGAATGTCAAAATACGAAATTCGGTCCCAGTTCGAATGTCAAAATAGGATTTTGAATGTCAAAATACTAAATTCGGTCCCATTTCGAATGTCAAAATAGGATTTTGAATGTCAAAAAACTAAATTCGGACCTAGTTCGAATGTCAAAATAGGATTTTGAATGTCAAAATATGAAATTCGGTCCCAGTTCGAATGTCAAAATAGGATTTTGAATGTAAAAATAAGAAATTCGGTCCCAGTTCGAATGTCAAAATAGGATTTTGAATGTCAAAATAAGAAATTCGGTCAAAGTTCGAATATCAAATAGGATTTTGAATGTCAAAATACGAAATTCGATCCCAGTTTGAATGTCAAAATGGGATTTTGAATGTCAAAATACGAAATTCGGTCCCAGTTCGAATGTCAAAATAGGATTTTGAATGTCAAAATAAGAAATTCGGTCCAAGTTCGAATGTCAAAAAAGGATTTTGACTGTCAGAATACGAAATTCTGTCCCAGTTCGAATGTCAAAATAGGATTTTGAATGTCAAAATACGAAATTCGGTCCCAGTTCGAATGTCAAAATAGGATTTTGAATGTCAAAATACGAAATTCGGTCTCATTTCGAATGTCAAAATCGGATTTTGAATGTAAAAATACGAAATTCGGTCCCAATTCGAATGTCAAAATAGGATTTTGAATGTCAAAATAAGAAATTCGGTCCCAGTTCGAATGTCAAAATAAGATTTTGAATGTCAAAATAGGAAATTCGGTCCCAGTTCGAATGTCAAAATAGGATTTTGAATGTCAAGATAAGAAATTCGGTCCCAGTTCGAATGTCAAAATAGGATTTTGAATGTCAAAATACGAAATTCGGTCCCAGTTCGAATGTCAAAATAGGATTTTGAATGTCAAAATACGAAATTCGGTCCCAGTTCGAATGTCAAAATAGGATTTTGAATGTCAAAATACGAAATTCGGTCTCATTTCGAATGTCAAAATCGGATTTTGAATGTAAAAATACGAAATTCGGTCCCAATTCGAATGTCAAAATAGGATTTTGAATGTCAAAATAAGAAATTCGGTCCCAGTTCGAATGTCAAAATAAGATTTTGAATGTCAAAATACGAAAATCGATCCCAGTTCGAATGTCAAAATAGGATTTTGAATGTCAAAATACGAAATTCGATCCCAGTTCGAATGTCTCGAATGTCAAATTAGGATTTTGAATGTCAAAATACGAAATTCGGTCCCAGTTCGAATGTCAAAATAGGATTTTGAATGTCAAAATACGAAATTCGATCCCAGTTCGAAAGTCAAAATAGGATTATAAATGTCAAAATACGAAATTCGATCCCAGTCCGAATGTCTCGAATGTCAAATTAGGATTTTGAATGTCAAAATACGAAATTCGGTCCCAGTTCGAATGTCAAAATAGGATTTTGAATGTCAAAATACGAAATTCGGTCCCATTTCGAATGTCAAAATAGGATTTTGAATGTCAAAATAGGATTTTGAATGTCAAAATACGAAATTCGATCCCAGTTCGAATGTCAAAATGGGATTTTGAATGTCAAAATACGAAATTCGGTCCCAGTTCGAATGTCAAAATAGGATTTTGAATGTCAAAATACGAAATTCGATCCCAGTTCGAATGTCAAAATAGGATATTGAATGTCAAAATAGGAAATTCGGTCCCAGTTCGAATGTCAAAATAGGATTTTGAATGTCAAAATACGAAATTCGGTTCAAGTTCGAATGTCAAAATAGGATATTGAATGTCAAAATACGAAATTCGGTCCCAGTTCGAATGTCAAAATAGGATTTTGAATGTCAAAATACGAAATTCGGTCCCAGTTCGAATGTCAAAATAGGATTTTGAATGTCAAAATACGAAATTCGGTCTCATTTCGAATGTAAAAATCGGATTTTGAATGTCAAAATACGAAATTCGGTCCCAGTTCGAATGTCAAAATAGGATTTTGAATGTCAAAATAAGAAATTCGGTCCAAGTTCGAATGTCAAAATAGGATTTTGAATGTCAAAATACGAAATTCGATCCCAGTTCGAATGTCAAAATAGGATTTTAAATGTCAAAATACGAAATTCGATCCCAGTTCGAATGTCTCGAATGTCAAATTAGGATTTTGAATGTCAAAATACGAAATTCGGTCCCAGTTCGAATGTCAAAATAGGATTTTGAATGTCAAAATAAGAAATTCGGTCCAAGTTCGAATGTCAAAATAGGATTTTGAATGTCAAAATACGAATTTCGATCCCAGTTCGAATGTCAAAATAGGATTTTAAATGTCAAAATACGAAATTCGATCCCAGTTCGAATGTCTCGATTGTCAAATTAGGATTTTGAATGTCAAAATACGAAATTCGGTCCAAGTTCGAATGTCAAAATAGGATTTTGAATGTCAAAATACGAAATTCGGTCCCAGTTCGAATGTCAAAATAGGATTTTGAATGTCAAAATAAGAAATTTGGTCCAAGTTCGAATGTCAAAATAGGATTTTGAATGTCAAAATAAGTAATTCGGTCCCAGTTCGAATGTCAAAATAGGATTTTGAATGTCAAAATACGAAATTCGGTCCCAGTTCGAATGTCAAAATAGGATTTTGAATGTCAAAATACGAAATTCGGTCTCATTTCGAATGTCAAAATCGGATTTTGAATGTCAAAATACGAAATTCGGTCCCAGTTCGAATGTCAAAATAGGTTTTTGAATGTCAAAATAAGAAATTCGGTCCCAGTTTGAATGTCAAAATAGGATTTTGAATGTCAAAATACGAAATTCGATCCCAGTTCGAATGTCAAAATAGGATTTTGAATGTCAAAATACGAAATTCGATCCCAGTTCGAATGTCAAAATAGGATTTTGAATGTCAAAATACGAAAAATCGATCCCAGTTCGAATGTCTCGAATGTCATATTAGGATTTTGAATGTCAAAATACGAAATTCGGTCCCAGTTCGAATGTCAAAATAGGATTTTGAATGTCAAAATACGAAATTCGGTCCCAGTTCGAATGTCAAAATAGGATTTTGAATGTCAAAATACGAAATTCGATCCCAGTTCGAATGTCATAATAGGATTTTGAATGTCAAAATACGAAATTCGATCCCAGTTCGAATGTCTCGAATGTCAAATTAGGATTTTAAATGTCAAAATACGAAATTCGGTCCCAGTTCGAATGTCAAAATAGGATTTTGAATGTCAAAATACGAAATTCGGTCCCAGTTCGAATGTCAAAATAGGATTTTGAATGTCAAAATAAGAAATTCGGTCCAAGTTCGAATGTCAAAATAGGATTTTGAATGTCAAAATAAGAAAATCGGTCCCAGTTCGAATGTCAAAATAGGATTTTGAATGTCAAAATACGAAATTCGATCCCAGTTCGAATGTCAAAATAGGATTTTGAATGTCAAAATACGAAATTCGGTCCCAGTTCGAATGTCAAAATAGGATTTTGAATGTCAAAATAAGAAATTCGGTCCCAGTTCGAATGTCAAAATAGGATTTTGAATGTCAAAATACGAAATTCGGTCCCAGTTCGAATTTCAAAATAGGATTTTGAATGTCAAAATACGAAATTGGGTCCCAGTTCGAATGTCAAAATAGGGTTTTGAATGTCAAAATAAGAAATTCGGTCCCAGTTCGAATGTCAAAATAGGATTTTGAATGTCAAAATATGATATTCGGTCCAAGTTCGAATGTCAAAATAGGATTTTGAATGTCAAAATAAGAAATTCAGTAGAAGTTCGAATGACAAAATAGGATTTTGAATGTCAAAATACGAAATTCGGTCCCAATTCGAATGTCAAAATAGGATTTTGAATGTCAAAATACGAAATTCGGTCCCAGTTCGAATGTCAAAATAGGATTTTGAATGTCAAAATACGAACTTCGGTCCCAGTTCGAATGTCAAAATAGGATTTTGAATGTCAAAATAAGAAATTCGGTCCCAGTTCGAATGTCAAAATAGGACTTTGAATGTCAAAATACGAAATTCGGTCCCAGTTCGAATGTCAAAATAGGATTTTGAATGTAAAAATACGAAATTCGGTCTCATTTCGAATGTCAAAATCGGATTTTGAATGTCAAAATACGAAATTCGGTACCAGTTCGAATGTCAAAATAGGATTTTGAATGTCAAAATACGAAATTCGGTCCCAGTTCGAATGTCAAAATAGGATTTTGAATGTCAAAATACGAAATTCGATCCCAGTTCGAATGTCAAAATAGGATTTTGAATGTCAAAATACGAAATTCGATCCCAGTTCGAATGTCTCGAATGTCATATTAGGATTTTGAATGTCAAAATACGAAATTCGGTCCCAGTTCGAATGTCAAAATAGGATTTTGAATGTCAAAATACGAAATTCGGTCCCAGTTCGAATGTCAAAATAGGATTTTGAATGTCAAAATAAGAAATTCGATCCCAATTCGAATGTCAAAATAGGATTTTGAATGTCAAAATACGAAATTCGGTCCCAGTTCGAATGTCAAAATAGGATTTTGAATGTCAAAATAGGAAATTCGGTCCCAGTTCGAATGTCAAAATAGGATTTTGAATGTCAAAATACGAAATTCGGTCCCAGTTCGAATGTCAAAATAGGATTTTGAATGTCAAAATACGAAATTCGGTCCCAGTTCGAATGTCAAAATAGGATTTTGAATGTCAAAATACGAAATTCGGTCTCATTTCGAATGTCAAAATCGGATTTTGAATGTCAAAATACGAAATTCGGTTTCAGTTCGAATGTCAAAATAGGATTTTGAATGTCAAAATAAGAAATTCGGTCCCAGTTCGAATGTCAAAATAGGATTTTGAATGTCAAAATACGAAATTCGATCCCAGTTCGAATGTCAAAATAGGATTTTGAATGTCAAAATACGAAATTCGATCCCAGTTCGAATGTCTCTAATGTCATATTAGGATTTTGAATGTCAAAATACGAAATTCGGTCCCAGTTCGAATGTCAAAATAGGATTTTGAATGTCAAAATACGAAATTCGATCCCAGTTCGAATGTCAAAATAGGATTTTGAATGTCAAAATACGAAATTCTATCCCAGTTCGAATGTCTCGAATGTCAAATTAGGATTTAAAATGTCAAAATACGAAATTCGGTCCCAGTTCGAATGTCAAAATAGGATTTTGAATGTCAAAATACGAAATTCGGTCCCAGTTCGAATGTCAAAATAGGATTTTGAATGTCAAAATAAGAAATTCGGTCCAAGTTCGAATGTCAAAATAGGATTTTGAATGTCAAAATAAGAAAATCGGTCCCAGTTCGAATGTCAAAATAGGATTTTGAATGTCAAAATACGAAATTCGATCCCAGTTCGAATGTCAAAATGGGATTTTGAATGTCAAAATACGAAATTCGGTCCCAGTTCGAATGTCAAAATAGGATTTTGAATGTCAAAATAAGAAATTCGGTCAAAGTTCGAATGTCAAAATAGGATTTTGAATGTCAAAATACGAAATTCGGTCCCAGTTCGAATGTCAAAATAGGATTTTGAATGTCAAAATACGAAATTCGGTCCCAGTTCGAATGTCAAAATATGGTTTTGAATGTCAAAATAAGAAATTCGGTCCCAGTTCGAATGTCAAAATAGGATTTTGAATGTCAAAATATGATATTCGGTCCAAGTTCGAATGTCAAAATAGGATTTTGAATGTCAAAATAAGAAATTCAGTCCAAGTTCGAATGCAAAATAGGATTTTGAATGTCAAAATACGAAATTCGGTCCCCATTCGAATGTCAAAATAGGATTTTGAATGTCAAAATACGAAATTTGGTCCAAGTTCGAATGTCAAAATAGGATTTTGAATGTCAAAATACGAACTTCGGTCCCAGTTCGAATGTCAAAATAGGATTTTGAATGTCAAAATACGAAATTCGGTCCCAGTTCGAATGTCAAAATAAGATTTTGAATGTCAAAATACGAAATTCGGTCCCAGTTCGAATGTCAAAATAGGATTTTGAATGTCAAAATACGAAATTCGGTCCCAGTTCGAATGTCAAAATAGGATTTTGAATGTCAAAATAGGAAATTCGGTCCCAGTTCGAATGTCAAAATAGGATTTTGAATGTCAAAATACGAAATTCGGTCCCAGTTCGAATGTCAAAATAGGATTTTGAATGTCAAAATACGAAATTCGGTCCCAGTTCGAATGTCAAAATAGGATTTTGAATGTAAAATACGAAATTCGATCCCAGTTCGAATGTCCAAATAGGATTTTGAATGTCAAAATACGAAATTCGGTCCCAGTTCGAATGTCAAAATAGGATTTTGAATGTCAAAATACGAAATTCGGTCCCAGTTCGAATGTCAAAATTGGATTTTGAATGTCAAAATAAGAAATTCGGTCCCAGTTCGAATGTCAAAATAGGATTTGAATGTCAAAATACGAAATTCGGTCCCAGTTGGAATGTCAGAATAGGATTTTAAATGTCAAAATACGAAATTCGGTCCCAGTTCGAATGTCAAAATAGGATTTTGAATGTCAAAATATGATATTCGGTCCAGGTTCGAATGTCAAAATAGGATTTTGAATGTCAAAATAAGAAATTCATTCCAAGTTCGAATGTCAAAATAGGATTTTGACTGTCAAAATACGAAATTCGGTCCCAGTTCGAATGTCAAAATAGGATTTTGAATGTCAAAATAAGAAATTCGGTCCAAGTTCGAATGTCAAAATAGGATTTTGAATGTCAAAATATGAAATTAGGTCCCAGGTCGAATGTCAAAATAGGATTTTGAATGTCAAAATACGAAATTCGGTCCCAGTTCGAATGTCAAAATAGGATTTTGAATGTCAAAATACGAAATTCGGTCCCAGTTCGAATGTCAAAATAGGATTTAGAATGTCAAAATACGAAATTCGGTCTCATTTCGAATGTCAAAATCTGATTTTGAATGTAAAAATACGAAATTCGGTCCCAATTCGAATGTCAAAATAGGATTTTGAATGTCAAAATAAGAAATTCGGTCCCAGTTCGAATGTCAAAATAAGATTTTGAATGTCAAAATACGAAATTCGATCCCAGTTCGAATGTCAAAATAGGATTTTGAATGTCAAAATACGAAATTCGGTCCCAGTTCGAATGTCAAAATAGGATTTTGAATGTCAAAATACGAAATTCGATCCCAGTTCGAAAGTCAAAATAGGATTATAAATGTCAAAATACGAAATTCGATCCCAGTCCGAATGTCTCGAATGTCAAATTAGGATTTTGAATGTCAAAATACGAAATTCGGTCCCAGTTCGAATGTCAAAATAGGATTTTGAATGTCAAAATACGAAATTCGGTCCCATTTCGAATGTCAAAATAGGATTTTGAATGTCAAAATAGGATTTTGAATGTCAAAATACGAAATTCGATCCCAGTTCGAACGTCAAAATGGGATTTTGAATGTCAAAATACGAAATTCGGTCCCAGTTCGAATGTCAAAATAGGATTTTGAATGTCAAAATACGAAATTCGATCCCAGTTCGAATGTCAAAATAGGATATTGAATGTCAAAATAGGAAATTCGGTCCCAGTTCGAATGTCAAAATAGGATTTTGAATGTCAAAATACGAAATTCGGTTCAAGTTCGAATGTCAAAATAGGATATTGAATGTCAAAATACGAAATTCGGTCCCAGTTCGAATGTCAAAATAGGATTTTGAATGTCAAAATACGAAATTCGGTCCCAGATCGAATGTCAAAATAGGATTTTGAATGTCAAAATACGAAATTCGGTCTCATTTCGAATGTCAAAATCGGATTTTGAATGTCAAAATACGAAATTCGGTCCCAGTTCGAATGTCAAAATAGGATTTTGAATGTCAAAATACGAAATTCGGTCCAAGTTCGAATGTCAAAATAGGATTTTGAATGTCAAAATACGAAATTCGGTCCCAGTTTGAATGTCAAAATAGGATTTTGAATGTCAAAATAAGAAATTCGGTCCCAGTTCGAATGTCAAAATAGGATTTTGAATGTAAAATACGAAATTCGATCCCAGTTCGAATGTCCAAATAGGATTTTGAATGTCAAAATACGAAATTCGGTCCCAGTTCGAATGTCAAAATAGGATTTTGAATGTCAAAATACGAAATTCGGTCCCAGTTCGAATGTCAAAATTGGATTTTGAATGTAAAAATAAGAAATTCGGTCCCAGTTCGAATGTCAAAATAGGATTTGAATGTCAAAATACGAAATTCGGTCCCAGTTGGAATGTCAGAATAGGATTTTAAATGTCAAAATACGAAATTCGGTCCCAGTTCGAATGTCAAAATAGGATTTTGAATGTCAAAATATGATATTCGGTCCAGGTTCGAATGTCAAAATAGGATTTTGAATGTCAAAATAAGAAATTCATTCCAAGTTCGAATGTCAAAATAGGATTTTGACTGTCAAAATACGAAATTCGGTCCCAGTTCGAATGTCAAAATAGGATTTTGAATGTCAAAATAAGAAATTCGGTCCAAGTTCGAATGTCAAAATAGGATTTTGAATGTCAAAATATGAAATTAGGTCCCAGGTCGAATGTCAAAATAGGATTTTGAATGTCAAAATACGAAATTCGGTCCCAGTTCGAATGTCAAAATAGGATTTTGAATGTCAAAATACGAAATTCGGTCCCAGTTCGAATGTCAAAATAGGATTTAGAATGTCAAAATACGAAATTCGGTCTCATTTCGAATGTCAAAATCGGATTTTGAATGTAAAAATACGAAATTCGGTCCCAATTCGAATGTCAAAATAGGATTTTGAATGTCAAAATAAGAAATTCGGTCCCAGTTCGAATGTCAAAATAAGATTTTGAATGTCAAAATACGAAATTCGATCCCAGTTCGAATGTCAAAATAGGATTTTGAATGTCAAAATACGAAATTCGGTCCCAGTTCGAATGTCAAATTAGGATTTTGAATGTCAAAATACGAAATTCGATCCCAGTTCGAAAGTCAAAATAGGATTATAAATGTCAAAATACGAAATTCGATCCCAGTCCGAATGTCTCGAATGTCAAATTAGGATTTTGAATGTCAAAATACGAAATTCGGTCCCAGTTCGAATGTCAAAATAGGATTTTGAATGTCAAAATACGAAATTCGGTCCCTTTTCGAATGTCAAAATAGGATTTTGAATGTCAAAATAGGATTTTGAATGTCAAAATACGAAATTCGATCCCAGTTCGAACGTCAAAATGGGATTTTGAATGTCAAAATACGAAATTCGGTCCCAGTTCGAATGTCAAAATAGGATTTTGAATGTCAAAATACGAAATTCGATCCCAGTTCGAATGTCAAAATAGGATATTGAATGTCAAAATAGGAAATTCGGTCCCAGTTCGAATGTCAAAATAGGATTTTGAATGTCAAAATACGAAATTCGGTTCAAGTTCGAATGTCAAAATAGGATATTGAATGTCAAAATACGAAATTCGGTCCCAGTTCGAATGTCAAAATAGGATTTTGAATGTCAAAATACGAAATTCGGTCCCAGATCGATGTCAAAATAGGATTTTGAATGTCAAAATACGAAATTCGGTCTCATTTCGAATGTCAAAATCGGATTTTGAATGTCAAAATACGAAATTCGGTCCCAGTTCGAATGTCAAAATAGGATTTTGAATGTCAAAATAAGAAATTCGGTCCAAGTTCGAATGTCAAAATAGGATTTTGAATGTCAAAATACGAAATTCGATCCCAGTTCGAATGTCAAAATAGGATTTTAAATGTCAAAATACGAAATTCGATCCCAGTTCGAATGTCTCGAATGTCAAATTAGGATTTTGAATGTCAAAATACGAAATTCGGTCCCAGTTCGAATGTCAAAATAGGATTTTGAATGTCAAAATAAGAAATTCGGTCCAAGTTCGAATGTCAAAATAGGATTTTGAATGTCAAAATACGAATTTCGATCCCAGTTCGAATGTCAAAATAGGATTTTAAATGTCAAAATTCGAAATTCGATCCCAGTTCGAATGTCTCGAATGTCAAATTAGGATTTTGAATGTCAAAATACGAAATTCGGTCCAAGTTCGAATGTCAAAATAGGATTTTGAATGTCAAAATACGAAATTCGGTCCCAGTTCGAATGTCAAAATAGGATTTTGAATGTCAAAATAAGAAATTCGGTCCAAGTTCGAATGTCAAAATAGGATTTTGAATGTCAAAATAAGAAATTCGGTCCCAGTTCGAATGTCAAAATAGGATTTTGAATGTCAAAATACGAAATTCGGTCCCAGTTCGAATGTCAAAATAGGATTTTGAATGTCAAAATACGAAATTCGGTCTCATTTCGAATGTCAAAATCGGATTTTGAATGTCAAAATACGAAATTCGGTCCCAGTTCGAATGTCAAAATAGGTTTTTGAATGTCAAAATAAGAAATTCGGTCCCAGTTTGAATGTCAAAATAGGATTTTGAATGTCAAAATACGAAATTCGATACCAGTTCGAATGTCAAAATAGGATTTTGAATGTCAAAATACGAAATTCGATCCCAGTTCGAATGTCTCGAATGTCATATTAGGATTTTGAATGTCAAAATACGAAATTCGGTCCCAGTTCGAATGTCAAAATAGGATTTTGAATGTCAAAATACGAAATTCGGTCCCAGTTCGAATGTCAAAATAGGATTTTGAATGTCAAAATACGAAATTCGATCCCAGTTCGAATGTCATAATAGGATTTTGAATGTCAAAATACGAAATTCGATCCCAGTTCGAATGTCTCGAATGTCAAATTAGGATTTTAAATGTCAAAATACGAAATTCGGTCCCAGTTCGAATGTCAAAATAGGATTTTGAATGTCAAAATACGAAATTCGGTCCCAGTTCGAATGTCAAAATAGGATTTTGAATGTCAAAATAAGAAATTCGGTCCAAGTTCGAATGTCAAAATAGGATTTTGAATGTCAAAATAAGAAAATCGGTCCCAGTTCGAATGTCAAAATAGGATTTTGAATGTCAAAATAAGAAATTCGGTCCAAGTTCGAATGTCAAAATAGGATTTTGAATGTCAAAATACGAAATTTCGGTCCCAGTTCGAATGTCAAAATAGGATTTTGAATGTCAAAATACGAAATTCGGTCCCAGTTCGAATGTCAAAATAGGATTTTGAATGTCAAAATACGAAATTCGGTCCCAGTTCGAATGTCGAAAAGCGAATAACGAAAAACGAATAACGAAAAACGAAAAACAAACTAACTTCACCTGAACTTGAATGTCGAATAACGAAAAACGAAAAACAAACTAACTTCACTCTGCTGTGCAATTTCGTATTATGACTATTAGACACATGTATACGGTTCCAACTTTATTCTTTACAGAGAAAACGAAAACAGTTTAATCAGTATATACCCAGGACCTACAATTATGAGCAGAAGTGTCAGAGGCAACGGGACCGCGCCAGAGGACGCCACATCTTGTGAAAGATCAACCGCCCCACAGACCGACGTAAAACAGACAGGCCCCCAGGAATCTCAACCGAGCCACACAGGACCACGAGTTACAGTTGGCGTTACAATCAGAAAAATAACAGCTCCACAAACTAGCGAGGATAAACCAAAGATTAGACCGCGAAGACCTTCTGTAGAACGACCAAAAGTCAAGTAAACGCCTGTTTGTGAAGAAAATTGTATGAAGTATGTTTTGCGAGGATAATAAGTCATCAATTATGTATACGCAATTGCGTGCATGATAGTGACATTATCGGAACTAAAATGACAATCATGGAAACGCCAGTGTGTTCCCTTAGATACTTAAATTCTACGTATAGTATACGAAGCGTCTTTTCATAAAATGTACTTGTATGGGTACGTGTTTGTGTAGGGCAGTTTCTGTGAACAGCGTCATCATTTATTGTTGAGTTGTTAGAAGTTCAAATCACTTGTTACATATTAAGATTTTTTTTTATTTGACATTTTTCGTGTAAACGTCCCAGTCAGCAATTTTCCGGGCTTGACGGGACGGAGACACCGTTTGAGTAAATGTGCCGTGCTCAAGGATAAAAGACGGTGCCGCCTGTGGAGCGCAACAATGACCTCTCGATTTGAAATTCGATGCTCTACCACTACACCATCGTATTCCCCATGCTAAGAATGGCTAAGAATGTTATCATTATGATTATTTTATCACCATACGTAATTGACATGGGACGTGCTGTGGAGCGTTGAGCTGGAAGTCCATTGTTCGATAACTAACAATTCGTTTCTGTCCAGGCGAAAGGGGTCGTGCAGCAAGCATTTCAGCAAGTATGGTGTTCCAAAATAGACCATATGAATTCAGCAGTATGTATAACCAAACTTACCGATATAGGTGCATGGGTGGCATGGGCTGCGATTGGAAGCACCTACTGCTGATGTGCTCATTAATTGAGCCGCCTCATGGGAAAACCAACAATGTGGTTTCCGACCAGGTCTGACAAAAAGCAGGCTGTACAGTCACAGAAGCAGGCTAGAAGCTTGGAATTTCGGATTTAAGAAGAAGGAACTGTACTATCCGTGTAGCGAAAACAAAGACGCTGATCAGCTTCGCGGTTACCGCGAAGCTGATCTATGTGTTTGTTTTCGCATATGCAGATTGTTGGTTTTCTCATGAGGTGGCTCAATTATTGCAAATCGGTCACACGTAGTACCGAATCGGCAGTATTTTGTTTGTCCACATTTTGTTTGTCCCGAGATCATACTGATATATAAGTAAGCATATTTCAACCTTAATCAGTCTTTATTACGGCTAAACAGTTTCCTGTAAGCTTTTACGATCTCCGTAATTTTCAGAGGATTGTACTCCTGGGGCCATGACAGGACAATCCTGCTTAGAATATTAACATGTGACGCTTTTCAGCAAGGCAGTGGCTATTTTGCCGGACCCGGAAAAATAGCCCCTAGGAGCTATTTTGCCGGACCCGGTAAAATAGCTATATTGGACTTATAGGCTATTTTGCCGGACCAAATAATTATTAAATATTTTATTTTATATTTCGTAAGGTATTCTAATCTACTTTTTTGTTTATTTATCTATTTATTTATTTGAGATATTTCTCAATCAATAGGTTGCTTTTTTGTGCCTTTTTTATGTCCCTAACTTTGGTAGGAAAGGCATGTTGCCTTTGGCTTGTCTGTCTCTGTGGGTGTGTTTGGGTGGTTGTTTGCTGGTTGAGGTGTATGCCAGTTGGGTTGTGTGCAGAGATCTGGGTCTGTTGGTTGAAACTTTGAATGGTGAATGCTAGTTTTGAAATTTTAAATAGACATAATATTATTGCTGATCATGGCTAGTTCCAGGAAACTTGAGCGCCGACCCCGCTTCCTTGGATTACCTGGAACAGCCATTCCCCTACTGGAAACCCATAAAGTAGTACAAAAGCAGTTTTGATTTGGTTCTTCTCTGTTCAGTGTTAACAGACACTTTTAGCCAAAAATGAATGAAATTAATGAATCGTATAAACTGTGTCACAGGGTATGTTTTCAGCAGATCAGCTGAAGGTGTTTATTATCATTTATTTTGCTATGAAGAGCCGTATTGGTGATCGTGTAAATACAGAAATGAATGACATTTTGAGACAGCTGAAAATTACCAGCACTGGGATACTAAAATTTCTGACAGGCACACAAAGGAAAATATTAGTCTGATGGGTGAAAATTCCAGTCCCTGATAGTCTGTGGAAAGAAACTGCTTTTGTAAGCTTCTTTGCTAGCTAAACATATCTGCAAAGCCAATGAGTGTTGATTTCTATAATGCATATATTCTTGGGGATCATCTTTGTGTATTCAGAAGTTAATCTTCAGTCTTTTTCATAACAATTTTTCTCCTTTTCATAAGGGGTTCCCTTTAAAAGTGTCCCAGAATGCCAGTCATGCTCCCATTTGTATCTGAATAAAGTATTTTATCAACATTTTCAGTATTATGTGTATCCTTTTCTTAAAAACATAATTATCTGAAATAAATAGGTAAATGAAATAAAAAAATAAATAAATATATAGCTAGGCGCCGAAGCCGAAGTCTGCGGGTTCGAAACCTACCTTCGCCAATTTAGTACATCTTTATTTCTCTACTTTATAATTTTTCCGATGTACTTGTATCAGAAATGATCTTGGTAGGAATAGCTGTTGAAGTTTGTATATCTTTGATATGAAAAATATTATTTCCAAGCTTTGGCATCCCATAGGATCCAGTTATTCCATGTATATAGACGAGTGTGCTTGCACAACGAAAACTAGTAACCTATCAGACGGGTTATGCAGGGAAATCTCCTCTAACCTGAGCTATGATAACTCCTTTTTTAAGGAGCGTAGTAGCGCAGTCGGTAGAGGGGATGGCCCTGTATAGCTAGGCGCCGAAGCCGAAGTCTGCGGGTTCGAAACCTACCTTCGCCAATTTAGTACATCTTTATTTCTCTACTTTATAATTTTTCCGATGTACTTGTATCAGAAATGATCTTGGTAGGAATAGCTGTTGAAGTTTGTATATCTTTGATATGAAAAATATTATTTCCAAGCTTTGGCATCCCATAGGATCCAGTTATTCCATGTATATAGACGAGTGTGCTTGCACAACGAAAACTAGTAACCTATCAGACGGGTTATGCAGGGAAATCTCCTCTAAACCTGAGCTATGATAACTCCTTTTTTAAGGAGCGTAGTAGCGCAGTCGGTAGAGGGGATGGCCCTGTATAGCTAGGCGCCGAAGCCGAAGTCTGCGGGTTCGAAACCTACCTTCGCCAATTTAGTACATCTTTATTTCTCTACTTTATAATTTTTCCGATGTACTTGTATCAGAAATGATCTTGGTAGGAATAGCTGTTGAAGTTTGTATATCTTTGATATGAAAAATATTATTTCCAAGCTTTGGCATCCCATAGGATCCAGTTATTCCATGTATATAGACGAGTGTGCTTGCACAACGAAAACTAGTAACCTATCAGACGGGTTATGCAGGGAAATCTCCTCTAAACCTGAGCTATGATAACTCCCTTTTTTAAGGAGCGTAGTAGCGCAGTCGGTAGAGGGGATGGCCCTGTATAGCTAGGCGCCGAAGCCGAAGTCTGCGGGTTCGAAACCTACCTTCGCCAATTTAGTACATCTTTATTTCTCTACTTTATATATATATATATATATATACTATATATATCTACTATATATATATATATATATATATATATACACACATAAAAATATGAAATAAAAATTTTACTAAGTTTTTGGTCCGGCAAAATAGCCTATATGTATATTATAGCTATTTTGCCGAGTCCGGCAAAATAGCCTACAGACTATTTTGCCTTATTTTGCCGGGTCCGGCAAAATATCCCCTAGGAGCTATTTTGCCGGGTCCGGCAAAATGGCCACTGCCTTTCAGCAATACTAAATTGAGCCGCATCGTGAGAAAACCGGATTTTTGCCTATGCGAAAACAAAGACGCAGATCAGCTAACCGCGAAGCTGATCAGCGCCTTTGTTTTCGCTACTCGGATAGTAGATTTCCTCTTCTTCTTATATCCGAAATTTCAAGCTTCTAGCCCGCTTCTGTGACTGTACAGTCCGGTTTGTGTCGGACGTGGTCGGAAACCCCGAAGACCGGTTTTCTCACGTCGCGGCTCAAATGGTTTGGGATGTCATGCCATCCTAATCTTGGATAGAAACTCTATAGTATGAAGGTGACGCCTCAACATGATCATTGCTGTTGGACATATGAGCCTCGACGCGAGAAAACCGGTCTTCGGGGTTTCCGACCAGGTCCGACACAAACCGGCCTGTACAAGCTCAGAAAAGAGCTAGAAGCTTGAAATTTCGGATTAAAGTAGAAGAGGAATTGTACTATCCAAGTAGCGAAAACAAAGGCGCTGATTACCGCGAAGCTGATCTGCGCCTTTGTTTTCGCCTAGGCAAAAATCCGGTTTTCTCACGATGCGGCTCAATTATAACGTTTAACATTAACTTAAACTAAAACTACTTCTTACGGTAGTGAGACTCTGCCGTGATTGCTTTGACATGATATCTCTTGTAATGACGAGTGGGATGTCAGCACGAAGACACATTCGAGAAGTAGAAGTATACGTCTGCTCATTTAATTAGTAATTTAGTAAATTTAAGGCGTTATCACGGTTCTCGCAAATATGCTCACTGCTCTTAAAGGATCTCAGTTTTATTTTCATTTATCTTGCAAGGCGCACATCATAATAAGGTCAGCACTTGGACATGCTTGTCGTGTTGATGGCTTATGCTTATCCTAACATAATAGAGGCAAATTGTCCATAGGGCGCAACGTGTTTAACAATGTCCCAGTCAGCATTGACATATCGGGCCGCCAACGGGCCTCCGTTACAAACACAGCGGCCCGCTGTCGGCTGCCGTCAACGGGCCCCTGGCGGGGATGCAGCTCGGCAAATCAACGGCCAGCTGTCGGAAAGCCGCTATGTTGCCACGATATTGCCCCCATTATACCGACATGGAAAATGTTAAAGAATTAAAAGTTTATTGAATAACATCGTATATTTTTGCGTTTGCAGTCTTCGAAAACGAAGAATCCGCGTGTTTTATAACATGAATGACTACATGTCCATTAACACACAAAATGTACTTTGACACCAGAGTTTATTAATATATGTCATGAATTCCATGTGGATATATATAATCATAAATTTATTTCGAAGTAGAAGTGCCATGAGATTGACCGAAACAAATCATACACTTAGAAAAGTTAATAATTAATGGTCAGAATCACTATCTGTTATGAATTATCATGTACATACTTATTAAAACACCTTTATTTTAGAATAATGTGTAAATTTAAAGAATAGTCGATGCTATCGTTTTAACTTAAATCAAAGAAAGACTCTTCTTTAACTACACATATTATCTTTCACGTTTGAAATACTCGCATACCTGATTTACAGGCACCAGTTTGAAGCAACCCATATCAATAGTATGTGTCCCAGACTATCATTAGGTCTAACTGACCGTCAGACATGATGGTGGGCTAATAAAGCGACAGCCGTTGACGGACCGACAGCGGGCCCTCTTGTGTTTTTGTTTGTTACATTGATCCAGCACTCAATAATTAATTGAGTTATAGTTATTAGGAAGAAAGAAGTTTTTCGTTCAAACATTAGCTTTTTGTAGGGCATTGTCCTATTTTGTGCCCCTGGCGGGCCGTCGTTGGGCCGATATGCCAAGATGTCGCTGACGGGCCGCCAGCGGCCCGCTTACCGCTCTAAAAGAATGTGAATTTTTTTCAAAGATCAAAGATTTTTCTTTCTTAGCCATTTCTACCTAATGAAGAAATGGATAAATGTCAATTTCTGACACTGATATGTATTTTTGTCAGACAATTTGTTATTTCGGGCCCCTGACGGGCCGTCATGGAGCCGATATGCCGCGATGCCCACTTAATGCCGCTGACGGGCCGATATATGCATGCTGGCTGGGGTACATCATGATAAACTATATAAAAAATACAGACATACAGTAAGATAAGCTTCGCTAAAATATGAAAAGGAAAACAAAAACTTAAATAAAAGAAAGACTCTTCTTTAACTACACATATTATCTTTCACGTTTGAAATACTCGCATACCTGATTTACAGGCACCAGTTTGAAACAACCCATATCAATAGTATGTGTTCCAGACTATCATTAGGTCTAATTGACCGTCAGACATGATGGTGGGCTAAATGTTAAATCATTATGTCTATTGGAAAGACCAACGTAATTCTACCTCCAAAAAAGAATTAAGTCTCTAATCTTCCACATTGTCCTTTGGATTCCATCATCTCAGCGAATGAACATAATTAGCCTTGGTCTTTATTCTGGAGTTCAGACAATGGAGACAATTTCAAGACAATTGTTCGCATACCGACCAAATGCACACTAATTAGTTTGGATTTCACCGGCCAAATTTTAGATTTCAACTATATCCTGTACACAGTATCAGCTTCATTGAATAAAATATTATTAAACACACTTTATGATGACATTTTGAACATTTACAACCCTTATTTTGAAGGTATGGTCAATCAAATTTGTCCACCCGAACTCCTTTACATTGCATAACAGTATATTTGCTTATGTCACCGGTATTTACTTAACGAGTTGAGGTCTTAACGATGACGTTAAATTAACCAAGTTTTGAACAACTCGCCTCAGGATGTTATCATTATGAGTTTTCTTTCACCATATAACCATACATTATTGCCTTGGGACGCGCAACTGACTAGTGGGTGGTGCGTCGAGCTTAAAAAAGTCCACGGTTCTTTAACTACAAATTCGTTTCTGTCAAGGCAAAAAGGTCATGCAACAAGCATTTTAACAAGTATGGAGCACCAAAAAGACGGGCATGTAAATTCATTAGTATGTGAAACAAAACTCGCAGATATGGATGCATGACATCGGCCCGATCGGAACCACATATTGCCGATGACAGTACTGCATTTCGGATACACGTTCATGTACTACCAAATTGATATTGCCATTTTTGTGATCCCGTTCTTGTTAAAATTAGTGTGACAAATTCTTTTGGCTTTGACAGAAACGGACCATGTAACATATTATAGCCAAATGTAGAAACTTTTTAAGTGTTACAGTATATTGAACAAAGGAGCAAAGGTAAGTTGAATGTTTGGATAAATAATTAAAGCTGTGTCCTTTTTCAGTGGCAGTTATAGGGTGGTCTGTATATAAGAAGTACGTTCCAAAGGCAAATTAGTTTCTATTTTCTGTCATTTAAGTTATTTATATAGAGCCCTGTCTGGAAACGTTGTCGATGGAGTGTGGTTTTACTCGTAAGTCATCAAGCCTTATTTGATTTACATACAGTAGCAGACGGTCGGAAAAAATGAGCCACGTCATGACTAGACTAGCATTTTGCATATGCGAAAACAAAGGCGCATATCAGCTTCGCAATTACTGAGAAGCCCAAATCCGATCAGCGCGTTTGTTTTCGCTACACAAATAGTACAATTCCTCTACGTTCTAAATCCAAAGATTCCAGCCTCTAGCCATCTTCTGCGCTTGTACAGCTCGGTTTGTGTCAGACCTGTCCAGAAATCACATTGTTTGCATTCTCATGACATGTCTCAAATATTTTTAGTCTCTTGGAGATCGTGCTCATTAGTTTTGATGTTTGCAGACATCGTTGATGTCTCTCTTTAAAGAGATCCTTTAAAATATTTTATTCAGATTAATGTCCCTTTCAGGATTGTTTCAGCCCATATGACACGGGCCAATCGGTAGGTGGGCAAAAACGGGAGAACCCCGATAAAATACACCTGGCACACCACACAAGCAGAACTTGGCTTGTCTCACGTGGCCAGTGTGGGGCTCGAACCCACACAAGACACAGCGGTGAGATGATCGAGTGATTAAACAAAGCGCTCTTAACCGCTCGGCCACGGGGCCGCCCTTTCAAATAAGAAGAAAGAAAGTTAATTCTTAAGTATCATCGGGCGGGTAAATCATTGATGAAGCATTTGAATATGGGGATCAAGCATAACTTTCCATTTATAAACATTCGCTAGGTCTCGGGGGGAGTGTTGAAAACCAAGGGCGTAGCGAATTTTAATGATTACAAAATCATGTTTGATCGCTATTATTGCATAAATTCTGCACAGACGAAAGAAATAAAATATAGCATCATGGACCCGACACATTTTCATACTCGTTAAAACGTTCATTCTTATGCTCCGTCTGGGCGGAGTTCAGTTACTCATTTTCAGCACGTGCTAAGCTTAGCTCCCGGTAACGAGCATAACTAAATGTGGCATATTAACAGTACTCGCGCACGCGAATTGCCTCAGTCATATTGGTTTGGGTCTGTCCGTCGTCCAGTCTAGTGCGCACTCGGTCAAGAACCGTTAGAGATAGTATTATGATCCATCTTTTTAAGCATTTACGTTGGCAGCCAAATATAAATGTTACAATGATTAATTTTACGGGGGTCATTCAAGAATTAATGACAATGGATCCATATCTCGGAAAGTATAAATAAGCTCGACTTTATTTGATATGTTACATGTGGACATATATATTATGCATTCGTGCTGAAAATTTTGTGCTTTTATCATGTCTTGATTTGACGCTATGTTAATTTGAATATGGCTCCTGAAGTGTCCATGGACGCGAAAAAGTCAATTTTCACTTATTTTTGTATGGGGGTAGGGTAAGTAAAACGTGTAAGATTGTTGCTTGGACAGTCTTATCAGTGATTTTTGATGATTAATAAAAGCACTTGAGGTCAACAAGGGCAACCATAACATTTATGTCAATTTCCTGATTTGCAACACGCGTGGTTGCTAAGCAACAGCAGAACAGGACAAAATAAACCCATTCTGAGCCTAACAGTGTGTTTTAAACCAAATAATGAAACAATCAAATAAGTTCCAACAGCTAGTGATGTGTTTAATCTTAAAGGTATTCCTTTGGCTTCTTAACAAAAACAAAAAACAAAAAATCTGAGACTGTTATGGAACAAGTATTAGATTTTAAAAAGACTAGCTAGATTTGATACAGTTAAATTTGAACTGGAGACGGTGCTGATTCATTTTGAAACTCTGTGGACAGTGTCTCTGTGATCAATACCATTCACAGTCATGCTTACAACAACCACATATTTAATCCTCATGAAATGTTGTTAACATATCCAAGATACTGGTCTTCCATCCAGGCAAGTACTAGCTTTTATAAACAACAGTATGTCGCGTCCAAGCTCATTTACCTTGTATTCTTTGGTTGCCTAGCAACCACAGAACTGGCATGTTAGCGAACTTTTGGAGGAACCATTGAATAGCATACATCTTCAAATTTGGTTATTAGTAAATGAGAAGCACACAAGTGATAAGAATAAAGTTTAATGGAATCATTGTCATTAATTCCTGAATGACCCTCGTATTATTTCCAAACTTACTTCCTCGAAAAAGAAAACAACTTTGACAAACGAATAGCAAAGCTTAATGTACATATGTGCAGTTTAATATAAAGATTTTTCCATTTATATAAAGTTACATGATAATTTGTCTAAAAAGTTGCAAATGCTACTTTTCGGAATAAAGTCAACGTATTTAGTATCAAAATAATCGCCATAACTTGTAGAAAAAGAATATGCAATTTTTAGTTTTGTAATATTAGATTTTGTTCAATTTTCAAAGTTTAAGAAAATAAATAATATGTTTTATGAGTGTCAAAATCAACATACGCTACTCGGCAAAGCCACGCTTCTTTGATGTTTTGACAAGTCGTGACAAAGTCAATTAGTCCGGCTAGAATACAGGTGAGACTAATCACTCCGCAAGCTGTTTGTCACTTCGAAGCCACTAGAAGCCGACAGTTTGGCGGGCGGCAATCATATTTTCAAAGGGTAAGGAATTTTAAGACTGTTTTTGACATGAGTTTCTCTCAAGCTTGGGATTCTCACCTTGCAATCCGCGTAGCAAATAAAATCCCGGGTCTGGTTCAGATCGTCACATACACTTTTTGGATTTCAAAGTGACGGTTGTGAATAAAGACACGGAATACGGATACTTGTACGTTGTGATTTCAGGTTAGTAAATTTACATTATTTTATTCTTATTTTTGCATTTCATCTTATGTTTGTATTTTTATCTATTTTTGCAAGTGTCAAATTATTTTGAATTTTATATGATTCTGATATATATTCTGATTTACTTTGGCCGGTCTCCAAAGCTCGTTAGGTTTATATTTAAGAAATAGGTTCTGTCATAATTATGTTTCTGCTGGAAGCTTGCTTTTAACAAATTATTACATTTATGCATTTGAGATGCAATATGTACATGTATTTCTTGAATACAGAAAATACTGTAATTTACCATACATAAGCGATTACGAAATCGTAACTAAAAGTAAATCAATGATATTCTGATTTTGGAAATATACTGCATTTATGACATTTACATTGCCGTATGCCGACAAAAATGCACAATGGACACTAGTATGGACGTTTTGACAAAATTTTAAGTCTCGACTACCAAGATCTTGATTCCACCATAACATTACGAAAACTTGCCCATGCAATATACAGAAATTTTTTATGGAAAATTTTCAGCTGAAAAAGTTTGATATTTTTCTTATTTTTGCTAAACATAGATTGTGGGTACACGTTAGAACCGCCTCGCCGAGGCGGTTTTAACGAGTACCCACAATCTATGTTTTGGAGCAAAAATAAGAAAAATAGGTAAACCCCTGCAAACCCCATTTTCACTATATAAAGGTGGGGTTTAAGGGGGTATTTATTGCACGGACATGTTTTCCTGATGCAATTGAGGTGGCAAAATCAAATAGACTAAACATACATAATGATGTATGAATTCGCTTTAAAGATTATGCGATACGACGTATTGAATAAAGTATTACATAAGATAATTTGGTTGGAACGACATTATAGATGGCATGGAGTGGTCAGTTTGGCCACTAGGTTATTTAACATTGTATTGGACATACTTAGACATTGGCAAAGGATTACGGGTTTGAAATCAATGCTTTTATAGCACTAATATGCACCTGACGCTCAGTTTAACGTATTTAATAAATTAAAATACGATGACGTAGTATAAATAAAAGATCACAGGCCATCAGGAAAACATGTCCGTGAAATGTATACCCCCTGATACCCCACTTTTATATAGCAAAACTGGGGTATGCCGGGGTAAACCTATTTTTCTTATTTTTGCTTCAAAATATAGATTGTGGGTATTCGTTAGAACCGCCTCGGCGGGGTGATTCTAACGTGTATCCACAATCAATGTTTTGAGCAAAAATCAGAAAAAATACAAAAAAAAAATTCTAATGAAAATTTTCTTTTTTTACAACTTATAAAATCTCTGTATATTGCATGGGCAAGTTTTCGTTAAGGAATCGTACATTGTCGGTAATATTCGCCAAGATCTGAAATCTTTGTATCTCAGATCACTGATGACAACTTCTTGCCAAGTTCTTGGTATGCCAGAATTCCATACCTCTGATGTCAAATTTAACATTACGAAAACATGTCCATACACTATATAGAGAATTATTTTGGTTGTAATGAAAATTTTCACTGGAAAATTTTTGATACTTTTCTTGTTTTTGCTCAAAACATAGATTGTGGGTACTCGTTAGAACCGCCTCGCCGAGGCGGTTCTAACGAGTACCCACAATCTATGTTTTAGAGCAAAAATAAGAAAAATAGGTATACCCCTGCAAACCCCAGTTTTTCTATATAAAACTGGGGTTTAAGGGGGTATACATTGCACGGACATGTTTTCCTGATGATACCTCTGATGTCAAATTTAAAGAGTTCGGGCATCGGGCCGAGTCCCATATCAGATGAATATTTTGATATGCTCAATTATTTATTTTTTATGTGTTTTATTATTATTATTTTTTGTTCTGTTTACCATACTCAAGTTCATGGCCTTTCCAAAACTCAAACATACGGGCAAGTTGCCCAAGCAATACTGGTTCGATCACGTCAAACTACATTAAATTTATAAATAAACAGTTATCATCATCATCATCATCATCATTATTATTATTATTATTATCATTATTATTATTATTATTATTGTTTTTGCTGTTGTTGTTATTATTATTATTATTTTATTATTATTATTATTATTATTATTATTATTATTATTATTATTATTATTATTATTATTATTTCCATGAGAGTTTCTGGGTCGGAAGTCAGACGTCAAAGGTGTGAGCCGCAGAAATAACGAATACTGAATTTTGTAGGCACCTTTTGGCACCAGTGATGATAAATGAGCCGCATCGTGAGAAAACCGGATTTTTGCCTAGGCGAAAACAAAGGCGCAGATCAGCTTCGCGGTAACCGCGAAGCTGATCAGCGCCTTTGTTTTCGCTACACGGATAGTACAATTTCTCTTCTACTTAAATCCGAAATTGCAAGCTTCTAGCTCTTTTCTGAGCTTGTACAGGCCGGTTTGTGTCGGACCTGGTCGGAAACCCCGAAGACCGGTTTTCTCGCGTCGAGGCTCAATGAATGACGATAATAAATGGAGAATGAAAACGTCATTAATGAAATTAAGAAAAGAGTTCAATGAAAAGCTTATATAGATCATTTTAGCAAGATTAGCAATTAAAAAAGTGAAATATGTGTAAAAGTGTTGTGCTGTAGCAATAAGGTAGTAAAATAATAAATAAATAAATAAATAAATTGATAAATAAAATAATTATGGTATAAATACATAGAAAATAGACCAGAAAAATAGAAAGATGGAAATGGAAGAATAAGTTTACTTTGGGCTATTTTAGTGAACAAAGAGCAAAATTTCTTAAGTGACTTTTATCACTCTGCTTGTCGCAGTGTTGACAAGGATTTAACATATCTATTGAGCAATCTAAATAGAAATAAATAAATTTGCAGTATTCTTTATTTCTGAACTAGACCCAATGGGACAGATCATCTAAATTACCAAAATGATGATCATAGATAAAAATACAATCTCTGTTACATATTTCACAGATATTGACTTTAGGTTCCCTTTCATGGCCCCTACCTGTAAAGCCATCCTTGCATTACCTGTGATTTTTTATCAGTTGTCTTTAGGGTGTTATGCAATGCAAAATGTGTCTTTAACGTTTGACCGTTCTTGTGAAAAAAAGTTCTAAATAATAAACGGAAAACCCTGGACAAGGACTTAGTTCTCTTTATATCTTTTTAGATAATATCCCATTTAAGAGGTCACGCCAATCGGCACGACAAAAGAAATAATTATGAACCGAGCAAAATATACATATGGTGAGCAACACAATAATACCATCAGGAAAACATATCCGTGCAATGAATACCCCCTTAAACCCCACTTTTATATAGTAAACCTGGGGTACGCAGGGGTATACCTAATTTTCTAATTTTTGCTCCAAAACATAGATTGTGGGTACTCGTTAGAACCGCCTCGCAAAAAATTAAGAAAAATAAGAACAATATCAAAATTTTTCTACTGAAAGTTTTCATTTTTTACAACTTTAAAAAATCTCTGTATATTGCATGGGCAAGTTTTCGTAATGCAAAATTAATGGAAATAATCTGAACTCTACATAACCTTGTTATTTGGTTTGGTCAATTTCAAAAACCCGATATATCAATATTCTTTACACAGGATACAACAGGTTCTGCATTAACAATTTATTGAATATCCCTCGGACATCGACTTGGGATTTTGCCTTGCACTAGTCATCAGGATAACATGTCCGTGTAAGATATACCCCCTTATACCCCACCTTTATATAGCAAAACTGGGGTATGAAGGGGTATACCTATTTTTTATTATTTTTCCTCCAAAACATAGATTGTGGGTACTCATTAGAACCGCCTCGGCGAGGCGGTTCTAACGTGAACCCACGACCTATGTTTTGAACAAAAATATCAAACATTTTCTGATGAAATTTTCATTTTTTTTTTTTTGCTAAAAAATCTCCATATATTGCTTGGATAAATTCAGTCATGTATATTCATGGTGATGTGACATTGTTTTGTAGAAAATTTACCAGAAGATTTTTTACTGGCAAATTCTCGATAGGACAAACAGACGTGTCTTTTGGTTAAATATAAATTCATAGGTAATTGTCACGCAGCACGTATCTTAATAAAGTACTGGAGAATAGCCAGGAAGCATTGCTTGGTCCGAACATGAATGAAATTTGTTGAAGGGACGTAAAACTGTAAATCAACCAAATAAACAGATTTTTTTGTATTTAATTATTTTACAATTTAACCTATGTTTGCCTTTTGACAGTTTACGCAACATCCATGTATTTTTGCTTATTCACATAAGCTCCGAACAAAGAAGTCAATTTCTACGGGAAATTAGTTTTTGGCACTTTTCGCTTTTTTCTATTAAGTTAACATTGCCCAGAGACAGCGTTTTTGTTAGAAATAGATTATGCAAAAGAATGCAAAGATTAGATACAAGTGTTATAGCGCTATCAATTTAAGCAGCTTGGTTAAAACTTGTCAAGGATATTTGACGCAATGCTCACAAAAGGGCTAATTACTAAGTCGATTGTTTATCACCCGCTAAGAGTCTTTTTGTTATTCTTGTACAAACATTTTTAATCGTAATTTTAATCGGCAATTTGTCATCTACCTTTCCATTTTGATTGGTTACCATGAAAACGAAGCTTAGCGATATATGTAACAAGTAATTTGATAGGTCAACTAAGGGTCATGTGACTTCCAAACTCAGGTTGCGCGTCTTTGTCGAAAATGATTTTTGAACTCACTTTATGCATAGCCGTCAACAAGTGTAGTTCTAAATAAACAAGACATCAACCTGATTTGGGATTTCTTTTTATTTTATAGCAAGTTGTTCCAGACACACCCAGTATTCCCAAAGAAACAGGGACGACAAAATTGTGAAAGGTGATACGAAATGCCTAAAAAAGCACCAGGCAGGGTATGTTCGTCTTTCTTTTCTTTCTCTTGCATTTTTGATACTTAATACATCTTCCCTTCAACATTCCGCGTTAACCGCGCTGTTTCTGAGAAAAATATTTTCTCATAAACAGCGCGGTTAACGCGGAATGTTGAAGGGAAGCTGTATTAAGCGAAGTGAATTGATTGTTGAATCGACAGACGTGGATGTTAACATGCCGCAATGTCGCCATTTCTTCGGCGAAATTTAGTTTACAGTGAATTATTGCTAAATTATACAGGGAGATTCATAATATACGTAACCCTTTCAATCATGAATACTTTTGTTAATTTGAATTGATAACTAACGTACAGGGTATTTCAGGTCCTGAATGTATAATCCAAAACTAAAACTGATATCCTTTAAGAGCAGTGAACATATTAATGAGACAGGGGATGGGCCATACCGCGGGTTCAGCTCGAATTCGCAACTATTTATGTACATTGTGTTATCATATGTGATCTTCATGTTGTTTACATCTTGTAATCTTGAATGTAATAAAGTATCTGTATATTTCTTCAGTGACCCTATAATTTGGCAATATGAAGCCAAATAGAATTTTGTATCTTTCAACAGGATAGTCGATACAAATACTAGTATAATCAAAATGGGTCCATATAATAGGAAACATTGGTTAGAAAATGAATCTAAACCGATAATACTTTTTTGATTTCTCAGAATACCATAAGTTGTGTAACAATGTGTAGCGTTATCTCTTTACAGTCACCAATGTACATCATGGCTCAACATCAAAAACAGCACGTCAAAGCGTCAGATAGGTCTACGGCACCGCAAGAGACAGACCAAGACCAAACAGGTCCCCAGGAGTCTGCGCAAGACTACACAGGGCCCCAGAGCGGCGATGACGGCTCCAGTGTAAATAGTGAACAGACCGCCCCACAGAGTAGTCCGGATAAACCAAAGGCTCGACCTCGAAGACCCTCTGTAGAACGCAAAACAAAATTTAAACAAATGTCTGACTCAACTTTTGACTTTTTACGTACTTTGTTGAAATGAACTGTTCTTTTTATATAAGACTAAATAATTGATACGCCAATATGTGTTGTATATAGTAAATAGAGGATCTTACACGAGTGGTCATTCCATATTCAAATTTATTAAACGAACCTTTGGCGAGTTTAATAAATTTCATATGAAATGGCCATGAGTATAAGATTCGTTTTATCATAAGACCTTTAAAACGGGATTTTATTGCCTTCAAAGTGAACATATTTTTAATGAAAATTTACATTGTTGTTACGGACGTCTTCAATGACTTTATGTATTCCCACAAAAGTGTTATTACATGTGTGGTCATACATGTAACACTTTATTACATGACGTTATCCACTGGAAAACAGCGACGTCATATGATAAAAATATCGGTTTATTAATACAGATTACAGAAGCTATTATGATGAAAATTAGAGAAAAAGGTAATGGAAACGTCAGTTTGTGTCTTAACACAGTTGATTTCTACGCATAAAAATTGTGAAGAGTATTTTCATAACTCCATGTGAGACAGCATTCCAACTAGATCAGTTTAATACAATCTAGTATTATTTCGGACCAAAAACATCAGAAAAAAAAAACTTCTCGGTTTTTCGAGCGGAAATTTCTTTCTGATTGCACCATTTCCAGATCATTGTCTACTTTCACTTTCATTACATACTTCTGTACAACCAAGTTACATCACAGTGGTATGTACAGCAGTCTATATTGCGCGGACATATGAGCCGCCTCGCGGGAAAACCAACAATGACGTTACCGACCAGGTCCGACATAAACCGACCTATACAGTCACAGAAAAGAGCTAGAATCTTGAAATTTCGGATTTAAGTAGAAGAAGAACTGTACTATCCGAGAAGCGAAAACAAAGGCGCTGAACAGCTTCGCAGTTACTGCGAAGCTGACATGCGCCTTTGGTTTTGCCTATACAGATTGTTGGTTTTCCCATGCGGCGGCTCATATTATTCTAAGGCAGAGTTACACATACACCATATCGCATCTTAAGGGCAGTCGGGTGGGAAAATTGGCAACAACCATTGGGACATAAAGAACCATTGGACTGCTTGTGGACAACAACCATTGGACTGCTTGTGAATCCAGACAATCCTTAAACGCCCATCCCGCAAAGGTCTTCACCTGCTCAGGAAAATTGGTTCAATTCAAACCATCTATACATATAAACCTGATTGGCTTAGTTTGGTTGTTATATTTGAAGAATGTTTTGGATGCCATGATATCCTAATTTCGGGTAAAAGTGCCATAAGATGGAGGCAACGTCTCGACATGACCATTGGCGGGACATTAAACATCAATATTGCGCCGTCTCGTGAGAAAAACAACAATGTGGTTTCCGAACAGGTCTGATACAAACCGACCTGTACAAGCACAGAAGCTGGCTAGAAGCTTGCAATTTTGGATTTAGAAAGTAGAGTAATTGTACTATCCGTGCAGCGAAAACAAAGGCGCTGATCAGCTTCGCGGTTACCGCGAAGCTGATCTGCGTCTTTGTTTTCGCATATGCAGATTGTTGGTTTTCTCATAATGCGGCTCAATTAAAAGAAACAAACAGCTACCGCAGCGTCACGTCATAACAAAACCAACAATGTGGTTACCGAACAGGTCCAATACAAAACCGAGCTGTAAAAACACTAAACGCGGTTAAGTCCCGGTCCAACTGCGCTTAAGCTCGCTTAAGATCGCTATACGATTGTCTTAATATTAATTTGGGGGTCATTTCTTTTACCCCGATATGCAAATTAAGAAAGCAAAAACACGTTGAAAACATTTTACGAATTTAGTATGCGCAGTCTTATCAATGCACTTATGAATAGACAATCATACAATTGCTTACGATTCAGTGGGACCGGCAATATTAAGGCTGGAATTTTGGATTTCGAAAGTTGACCAATTGTTCTATCCTTGTAGCGAAAACGGAAATGCTGATCTGCGCCTTTGGTGTCGCATATGCAAACTTTTGGTTTCATCATGATCGTGAGATGATCGAGTGATTAAGAAACAACGCTCTTAACCGCTCGACCACGGGTTGGGGGGGGGTAGGTTCTAACGTGTACCCAAAATCTATGTTTTGAGCGAAAATATTAAAAACATCAAAGTTTTTCCGATGAAATTTTCAAATGTTAAAGCTGAAAAAATCTCTGTATAATATTGCATGGGCAAATTTTCGTAATGTTCAGCAAGGGTTCAAACCATTTAGTTATTAAGTAAGTTGTTTTGTCCTCGTCCTCCTTGAGAAACTCTGTCTTGTCAATAATTCATCAACGACAAACAAATAAATGAGCCGCCTCGTGGGAAAACCAACAATGTGGATTCCGAAAAGGTTCGATACAAACCGGACTGCACAGTAACAGAAGACAGCTAGAAGCATGAAATTTCGTATTTAGAGAGTAGAGGGATTGTACTATCCGTGTAGCGAAAACAAAGGCGCTGATCAGTTTCGCAGTTACTGCGAAGCTGATCTGCGTCTTTGTTTTCGCCTATGCAGATTGTTGGTTTTCCCATGAGGTGGCTCAAATTATATTAAACACCAGAACAATCAGAAACGAAGACACACAGAAACAATATGCTGCCCGGCGATTGGAGATCAATGGAAAGGCAAACAGCAATACTGAAAGACTGGAGCAACAGAAAACTAGGAATAAGTGTTTGTAAAACACTATGCCCCCAACTGTACGCTTGCCACTAACCTGACACAGTTTATATGATTCATTTATTTCATTATTTTTGAAAATCATGTAAGCAAACAGAGTTCACCTGGGCACAAATAGCAGCTTGAGAACCAACAGTGATAACAGATGCACAATTCTGTAATTCTGTCAAAATTTGACGGAAAGTCTTCAAAGGTTGATCAAGTGATCTGCTTCTCTGTCCCAATCGGTATACCAAATATGAAGGCTCTAGATACAATACTTTTGAGATATCTTGCACACAAGATTTTCAAAATTTGCTTTCAAAGGGACATAACTCAAAAAGAGGGCATGACTCGGACATGAAAAAAATTACTTGTCAAATATTTTCTCATGAGGAATCTGTATATGAAATTTCAAAACCCTAGCATTCAGCGTTTAAAAGTTTCAATTTCACCGAAAAGTGAAAAAATCAATCAAAATTTCAAAATTCCGTAATTTTGTCAAAATGTGAGGTGAAGTTCTTAAAAGTTAATCAGGTGATCTACTTCTCAGCCCCAATCAGTATACCAAATATGAAGGCTCTAGCTTAAATACTTTTTGAGATATCTTGCAAACAAGATTTTCAAATTTTGTTTTCAAAGGGACATAACTCAAAAAGAGGGCATGACTCGGGCATGAAAAAAATTACGGGTCAAATATTTTTTTTCATGAGGAATCTGTATATGAAATTTCAAAACCCTAGCATTCAGCGTTTAAAAGTTTCAATTTCACCGAAAAGTGAAAAAATCAATCAAAATTTCAAAATTCCGTTATTTTGTCAAAATGTGAGGCGAAGTTCTCAAAAGTTAATCAGGTGATCTACTTCTCAGCCCCAATCAGTATACCAAATATGAAGGCCCTAGCTCAAATACTTTTTGAGATATCTTGCACACAAGATTTTCAAATTTTGTTTTCAAAGGGATATAACTCAGAAAAGGGGCATAATTTGGACATGAAAAAAAAAATACGGGTCAACTATTTTTTCATGAGGAATCTGTATATGAAATTTAAAAACGCTAGCATTCGCCCTTAAAAAATTCAAATTTCGCCGAAAAGTGGAAAAAATACACAAAATTTCAAAATTCCGTAATTCTCTCAAAATTTTGGGTAAAGTTCTCAAAAGTTAATCAGGTGATCTACTCCTCAGCCCTGACCAGTATACCAAATATGAAGGCTCTAGCTTAAATACTTTTTGAGATATCTTGCACACAAGATTTTCAAATTTTGTATTCAAAGGGACATAACTCAGAAAAGGGACATAACTCGGACATGAAAAAAATACGGGTCAACTATTTTTTCATGAGGAATGTGCATATTAATTTCAAAACCCTAGCATTCATGGTTCAAAAGTTAACAGACGCACAGACAGACAGATAGACAGACAGACAGACAGACAGACAGACAGACAAGCCGAAAGCAATATGCCCTTCCAACTTTTTCAAAGTTTTTCAAACACCAATTGAGCCCCGTCGGGCCAAGCAAGAGACAAGAAGCTCCGTTCCAAACTAACTTGATTGAAAAGCTCTAAGTCGGTACCATCATAGAGTCTGACGCCCAATAAAACACTGACCAGTGTGCGATTAAAAATGGAACGCGCTAAGCATGCAGACTGTCGCTTCACATTTATTTTAGAGAATATACGTTTGTAACGTATACTGATTTGTCTAAACTGAAAAGAAAACTCATTGTGTTTTAGTGCTAAGGGATAAGGTGGATTTAGCAGTTCAGCAATTTTGACAAGCCAAGTTCTGTTTGCGGGTGTGCCAGATGGTTTTTCTCGGGGTCCTGCCGTTTTCGCACAACTACTGATTGGCCCGTCTCATATGAGCTGAAATTACCGTATCTTGAAAGAGGGACGTAAAACTTAAATAGTAATAATAATAATAATAATAATATTATTATTAATAATAATAATAAAGTTCAGCAAGAAATTCGTAAAAATCGCTGAATTCTTTCATCAGAATAACATGTCCACGAAAAGTTAGGCGGTTCTAACGAGTACCCACAATCTATATTTTGAGTAAAAATGAGAAAATTATGATATCATTTTTTTTCCGCTGAACATTTTCAATTTTTGAGCTGAAAAAGAAATACTGTATATTATATGGACGAATTTCGCAATGTCATGCTTCAAAATGATGTTTTCGGCAGTTGTTACACAATAGGAATACGAATGAAGTCCGGCGACTCATTTTCACAGTGAAATTTCCATTGAATCGACTGAAACCACAAAAAGTTCACGTGATCGCATCTGTTGAACGTGGATGTAAGACATTAATTGCAACAATAGCAAATATTTCATCAGGAAAACATGTCCATGAAATGTATACCCCATTAAACCCCACTATTGAAAAAACTGGGGTTTGTAGGGGTATTCCTAATTTTTATCCAAAACATACATTGTGGTTACTCGTTAGAACCGCCTCGGTGAGGCGGTTCTAACGTGTACCCACAATGTATGTTTTGAATGAAAATATTAAAAAAATCCAATAAAATTTTCAATGTTTGCTTCTGAAAAAAGCTTTGTTAAATGCATGGGCGTGTTTTCGTAATGTGCACTTGAAAGAGAAAGTGCATTGCACAATATCCGTAACTTTGTGCTCTGACATTGACTGAAGTTTTATTAGAAAGTTCTCCAACGGAACTCTTTGTTGTCAACAGTTTCCAATTAGTTGTCCCATTTATGTGTGGCGTGCAAGACAAGGGTCCATCGCAAGCACCGTTTTGTAAGGCACACATATTACTTTAAAAAGTGTTGCTTGTTTTTCATTTGCCACCAAAACATACAAAACACGAACGCACAAATTCGCCATAAACTGCCTTGAAAAAATTCGAAAACAATAGAAAAGTGAATGTATACTCTAGAAGCTGTGATTTAAGATAAATGGATAAAATTAATTGGAGGAAAAGAGAATGTCTGACATCAGCTATCAGACAAGAAAGAAAGAAATACTCATTTCTCAAACAAGGGCAAATTTTCATCAGTGCAAAGACGGCTGCTAAGAATTGTCGCAATGTCATGAAATTATTACTGGCTAGGCAAATTGAAGGAGGAATAAAGCACTTAGGAGTTGACAACTATAATGAAGGGGTTAGTGCAAGAACGTGTCTATGTATAGTTTTGTAATTTTTGAGAAACGCGCGAATAACATAACATTTTGACAAAAGACTAACAAAGCTGATAAAAAAATTATACCAAACTATTCGCCTTTCCGTATATAATGATACGCTTAAAAGGTCATAAGCTTTCGTTGAAAAATACGGGAGAAAATTAAAAACTCTAAATATTTATGCAATGTGTTAATGCAAGAAGTGTCAAAGTCCACCACCACATTATTTAGCTGAAGATAAATATATAGATGTGTATTTACTCGATTGCATAATGTGGATGATTTAAGATCTTAAAAGTACAGCATAACAAATTAATTTTACATCAGCGGACAGTTACGTATTTAGTGGACTTAGGTACGTTCTGGCACTAAATGCTGTGGACAGACATGTTCTTGCACTGAACATGGACTAAGCACACATGAAAAAATTTAATATGCAAATTCAATAAATATAAATTTGAAAGGAAGCACAACCTATATATCTTATAGTAGCTTTTTATATGTAGAACCCAGTGGCACCGAAAACTCATTTTCTGACATAAGTGGACTTAGACACGTTCTTGCACTAACCCTTTAAAGGGCCCTTTAATTCAAAACCTCAGCGACATGAAATAAGTACTATATTATTTTGACAAAAAAAAAAAAAAAACACAAAAAAAAAAAACAATGGAGCTTTATTACATTTATTGATGTAAAGAACAAATACAAGCCCAGCTAACAGAAAACGTTTCCGGAACGAATATGCTTTGGTTATATAAAGGTTTGGTTGGGCCTAACGTCCTCAGAACGTTATTATTACGTTAGCATTTGGTTTTATAAAGGTTTGGCTGACCCTTTTGTTTTGAAAACGTTATCATAGTCAAATATTAATATACCTACCGTAGTTTCGTATTATTTTATTTTCGCCACATATTATATTCAATTTGCGTTGGGATTAAAAGCATATTATCAGGCGATTGTCTATTACATTTTTGGGAATGTTTATGCATTCAGCACGTGAGATTTCATTTAAACTTGTTTGTTTAATTTCCGCATCACGTGGTTCCTTTGTTCTTGGCCATTTGAATGATGCAACACAAGCGGAAACGGCAAAGTCGATGTAAGTATCAGTTTTATTTATTATTTTGCTCGAAATGATGTTGTAAATAATTTTTGAAACCATGCTTCTCGCATTTTATTGATTATTTGAAGACAGTGTGTCAAAATGACTTACGCTTCTTCGAATTCGGTGATTGTTATATGTTTTCGTGGACAAGAACAAGTTTCAAACATGCTTCTTTTTCCAAGTTTATACATGAGCTTATTTTTCTTCGTCATATGAATTTAATGATTAGCTGAGCAGCACATGTCTTGTTTTGATAATCTAGCTACCATTTAAAACTCAGGAATATGTTTCGTTTAACTAAAACATTTTGAAGACGTTCACTACGTTATTGCTTAAAACGTTACGAAAATGTTTGTTGAACGTTGCGCAGTAGAAAAATTGTTTATTAAAGCGATTTAATGTTTATTTCAGGTAGCTGTGTCGAGATTGCTTGACAGACAAGGAATGGCGTAAACAGAAGTTCTGGCCTTGATGTTCAAAGAAAAAATATTAAATAAAATTTGTTTAAAAATATTAATTTTGTCTATGTTTTGTATGTTTTTTGGTTAAAATGTTTCCATGCATCCTGTAAAGTGAAATACTTATTTTGGCTGCCCAGCAGGCACATGACGTCATAATGACGTCATATCGACGTCGATGCGACGTCATGCCCGCTGGGTGACTGGTTTTATGCTATAACTCTTTTTTCTTCTGTCAGGTCTAACATTTTGTAAACGGTACTGTAATTTGGATGTTGTGTGACTTTTGCTGATCCTCATGCAAGTTTGTTTGGGAGAGGTGGCCTATAATTAGCGATCCTCATGACAACAAACATGAAGAGGTGGTACATTTTCCATGGCTAAGAAGTTGCATTACGTTTGCTCAAATGTGTTTGCTGTAATTGCGTATTTTACCTATTTGTTTTGGAAACATTTGAAACCCACACACACATAACCCTACAAGTTTACGTGGCATCTTGGATGCATTTATTTGGATGATTTGAAGGCTCTAAATACGAGCTAAAGAAACGTTAAAGAAAGGTTGTAGTGTTGTTATATGAAGGTTTCTGGAAGATTTTTAAAAACGTTTTGCCAAAACGTTTAGAATTACTTTTTAGAAATTCCACATAATCCCTAAAAAAAAAAAAAACAACAAAAAACCAAACGTTTTCAAAACCAAACTAAAACGTTCTATAAATGTTTGCAAATCTTTTTTTTGTTAGCTGGGAGATGACCATTATTCCCCAGTTATAAGTATGTACATGGAAACCAAGATAAATATGCGCGTTTTAAAAAGCAAAAGTAAACATGTCCCTGGACATTATTACCGACTGTATGTTCTATTCCGTACGGCCATGGACATAGAGGGTTTCGTGTGGCGTGAATAAATTCGCACGCTTACATGTACGAGGTTTTTAACACAAATTAGCAGAGGTAAACTGAACACGTTTTTAGGAAACGTGCAGAAACTACATAGGCTACACCAGGTCTTTAAATGTCTCCATCTAAACAGACTCACATTTCTGTATCTTTGGCAGTTTCCCGACCAAAGTACAAACAAAACGCTCACGGTATCTCAATCGATGGCGAGACTGCCACGATTTACTGATAAAACATAAGTGATTATAATCCGTTAATGTACATTTTATCATGAAAAGTATAAAATCACATCTTGTTACATAAGCTCTTAATTGCAAGAGCTGTCGCTTTTCAATAGTATCGTAAACAAGCAAGATAATCTCAAAGAATAGAATATTACTTCATTACGAAAACATGCCCATATAATATACAGATTTTTCTTAAGCTGTTAAAATTGAAAAAATCCAGTAAAAAATAATTCATATTTTTCTTATTTTTGCTCAAAACATAGATTGTGGGTCGTGTACACGTTAGAACCGAGGCGGTTTTAACGAGTACCCACAATGTTTGTTTGGGATCAAAAATGAGAAAACTAGGTATACCCCTGCAAACCCCAGTTGTTTATATAAAAGTGGGGTTTAAGCGGGTATTGATTGCACGGACACATTTTCCTGATGCCAGAACTGTATGAGCTGCATCATCACGCGGCCAAAAATTATCTGAATAATAATAGCCAAAGTCAATATAATTGCTAATCACCGTTCATGTGTTGCAGCAGTAATCATAAGGTAAAGCATTTTGTTCCATTTACAATCCAAAAGAGCACATCAAGTCTCTTATGTCAATGTTCAACTGTGAATATGGCTTGTCATATTCAAGATGTGTACACTTATTAACACTGTTATCTACAGACTGTAAATGCAAATCGTCTGTCGAAGTAAAGAATATAAGTCATCTGGGTATTGATGCAGTCATTGCCTCGACATGCAGAATAACATTTTGAGAAGAAAGCTTGATGGGAGCAAGGTTGTTATCATTTATTCTGACGATCCCGTGACTTTGGTCGACTCGTGAATGTTTTTATTTTGTCCACCATTATCAGATTTTTACCTTCCTTTTATTGCATTAGTTTGGTCATTTTCTTAATATTATGCATTTAGCAATCGCGTGATTCCGAATGACATTATTATAACAATTATGTCACCCTGAAATAGGCAAAATGTTTCGAATGTTTAAAGTTAACATAAGAATGGTCTAATATTTTTCATGCAAATTGTAACAAAATGAATATCTGCGACGACAGTTAATGCATAATTATGACTGCATGTTGCGGAAATAGCAATTGTTAGCACCTCTTTCTGAAGATGCAGGTCGTCAATAGTTGTTGACTGTTTAGCAATGACTTCGCCTGCCATTGTTTGGCAATAGTTTAGATTGGTTAATTTAGCCATGTCGTGCATACGATCAAACACCGAAAAGAACGGAAGTGCTCTGGCTTGACTATTGCATTGGACTTGCATAATCATTTTGTTTTTCGAATTGGAAGTTACAATACTTAAAAGGTACAGAACCAAATTGTTGACAGGTTTTGTGTGTGTGTGTGTGTGTGTGTGTGTGTGTGTGTGTGTGTGGGCCCACGTATGCCTGAGGTAAGTTGTCTTGCATCTCCATTAACTTTTCGATTAAGGGTATGCCAATTGTCAAAATCTAATACTTGTATGATTTTGAACTGTATAAAGAAAAATGACAATTTTACAAAGAAGGCTGAAAGTTCTTGAAATATTCTTCCATGAGTCATCAAAACATTGAATACATATTAATTTATGCCAAAATCAAAAGGTACAAGTAGGCAAAGATCAGGAAAAGGCGCAATCAGAAGAAGATTCTCACTCCAAAAACCGAGGTGGGAAAAAACCAAACCAACAATCAGGTACCTATACCATGAAAACACTTCGTAAGCCAAATGAGCAGCTATTTTCCCAATAGGTGGCCACTCAGTTACCTTGACTTAACTAAAAATATGAAAACATACATAAGGCACCAACAGCACAAAAATATTTTAAACACCAAGACATAAGACAAAAAGAACCACCACAGAAGTATCGACTTGGAACGATCAGTAACACAAAGTTACTGGCGGGTTTAAATCGATTTTACATGGCCATAACCTCACGCTCAGCTTCTGCAGTGGTTCATAACATTTAGTTAGTTCTTCGGTCCTCGTGGTGAATCTCTAACTAGTCAATGAATCATCAAGAACAAACAAACAAATCATGATAAACATCCTGATGAATCAAAAACCAGGACTCACAGATTCAGTAAGCTGCCTGACGATGGAGATCCCTGGGCGCCGAATAACTTACTTACTCCGGAGGCAAAAGAAAAACATCAGTTGGACCCCGGTTGGCCAAGCAACAGACAAGAAGCTCCGGCCCCAACCAGCTTTAGAGTGCTCAGCAACATGCGTATCAGCAATGTTCAAGTTACTTCCTGGTTTGAGTCCGTTTTCATCTGTTTGACATGCTGTGTTAGTTTTTGGAAAAACAATAACCATAAACATGATCTCCATTTTCCTGACTACAATCTTTGAAAGTATTTCGAACAAAAAGACAATATTTTGGAAGAAAACATACTATAAACTATATCTGCTGTAAAAAGTTTTCAGTATGATAAATAACATAAGAATGTAGTCAGGAAGCTGGAGATCATTTTTATGGTAATAATTTTATCCAGGATGCCACACGGATGAAAACGGAATCAAACAAGGAAGTAACTTGAACACTGCTGATAAGCATGCTGCTGAGCCCTCTCATGCTCAATATTTGGGCATAAAACGAGTTGCATTAATCTGTATGTGATGTTTGAATGGCTCATACAACAGGAAAATCATACAAGTTTTGGATTTTGACAATTGGAGACCCTCAACTAGGCTATGGAAAGTCTTTCCAATAAACCATATGCCTTTTTTTAAAAAAATCTACAAGACTAAAACTCATATACAACAAATCGTGGTGTTTATAGAGAGGATAAAATTTAAAAAAAAAAAAAAAAAGAAATTCGATCTGTTATTTCTTAGTCCTATGATGTGCACAAGAGAGTCATTCGTTATACAACAATGTGACAGTCCTTAAAGATGAGGAAGAATCTTTAAGTTTTCCCTAAACATAAAAGCCGCCACATTAGAAAACCAACACTCTACATACTAGTATGCGAAACCAAAGGCGTAGATCAGATGTGCAGAAACTGCACAGCTGATCAGCGCGTTTGTTTTCGGTACTCGGATAGTACAATTCCTCTTCTACTTAAATTCAAAATATTCAAGCCTCTAGCCCACTTCTGTGACTGTACAATCTGGTTTATGCCAGACCTTGTCAGAAACCTCGAAATCTGTTTTCGCAAATAGCGGTTCATATAAAGCCGGATGGAAAGCCAGATGCTGTAAACATTGTGTCGATACATCTAAAAGGAAATGTCAAAAAACTCTTGGCACATAATAAAGTATTCTTGAAATTTCGCAATTGAAAGCAAGTTTTGTCATCTAAATGCTCCTTTAGTATCGCACGATTTATGACTGCCAGGAAATCGTATCATTTTATAATGATAATACGTCTCTTACGACGAACTCTGATTTCCCAAGATGTCTTGTTCTTCTTACAATCTTTATTTCTATTTATGAGGCCCTCCCAGGGTTTTTGGGGATTCAGGGAGAAGGGCTATTGATTTTCAGGGGTTTGGGGAGAAGGGTCATTTATTTTCAGAAATTTGGGGAGAAAGCATAACTTTTGGGGGGTCTAGGGAGCAGGGAGCAGGGCGCTGTGGAAAAAAAACATTTTAGGGAGCTGGGGAGAAAGGTCAGTTTTCTTTCAGGGAGCAGGGAACTAAGCCCTCCCCCCCTGGGGGCCTCATTTATTGTTTTGCTTGTATCAAGAAATTGAATCTAAGGAAAAGGGTACGGTGTCAATGATGTTTCAAGAAAGGCTACACCATCCATCTCTCTCTCTCTCTCTCTCTCTCTCTCTCTCTCTCTCTATTAAACTCATAGAGAAAACACTCTGATATGCATAATATGAAACAAATGTCGTGACAGGTAACAAGACAAATCGGATCCAATGCCTCTTGGAACTTACACAGCCACATTCTTCCTTGAACTTGAGCGATGACAGTAGAGATACATACCTATGAAAGAAGAGGCATACCTATAAAAACAATGAAAAAGCAACACACAATGATCATGACAACTATTACAAAGTTCACTTGAATAAGACAGTCAAGATACGTGTGCATCATTTAATAGTGACATGCATGGCGGCCCCCGTGGCCGAGCGGTTAAGAGCGCTGTTTCTTAATCACTCGATCATCTCACCGCTGTGTCTGGTGTGGGTTCGAGCCCCGCTCTGGCCACATGTGAGACAAGCCAAGTTCTGCTTGTGGGTGTGTCAGGTGGTTTTTCTCGGGGTTCTCCCGTTTTCGCCCCACCTACTACCCGTCTCATATGAGCTGAAATAATCTTGAAAGGGACGTAGAACTGGATTTTGGACTGGAACAGTGACATGCAATGGCAAATGGGACGTTTATATACATGTTACAGCCTGACAGTCCACTCGATATCTCAATTGGTAGAGTGCTCAAACTGTTAACGGGAGCCGTTATTTATCTACACCTGAGACAAATAGGAAATTAATGTAATACAACTATAGAAACACATTATATGTCGCTGAATCTAAACTATTTGAGCCGCGTCATGGTAAAACTACCATTCTGACTATGCGACAACAAAGACACAGATCAGCTTCGCAGTAACTTACTGCGAAGCTGATCAGCGCCTTTGTTTTCGCTAAACAGATAGTGTACTTCCTGTACTTTAAATTTAAAATTTCCAATCCATAGCCATCATCTGTGCTTGTACAGCTCAGTTTTGCTGAACCTGGTCGGAAACCACATTGTTGTTTTTTTCTTATGACGCAGCTCATTTTGGAATAGCCCTGAAAAGGTGCCCAACTACATAAAACTATAATTTCATTGTCAAGAAATTTGAAACATTGAGTCTAGACATGAGCCTATTACGTGTTTATGCTAAAAGCGTTTAAAGATTCTTAGTTTCCAAGATCACAGGAATGACGTTATCTAAATGCAAGTAATGATTGTCGCATTTATAACCAAAGGACCAATGGTTCTGTAAACGCTCACCTGAGAGCTGAGATATATATCAATAAACTTGTTTGACTATAACGATCATATAGTACATGTATATAGTCTCAGGACAGGGTCAGAATAACCCCTGTTTTTTTTTTTTTTTTTTTTCAAATTTATAAATTTTCTGTCCACTTGCCCTTTTTCTGAAAGTTTTTCCCTTACTGTCATTTTAACAAATTTCTGCATATGTGACCTATGTTAACCTTGCCTTAAAATCTGTCAAGGTCATCACAGGATCATGATTTATACACATATTGAAGTACTCTAGTCTTAATTTCTACATATCAAGTTTCATTGCAATAGGTTCAGCAGTTCCTACGAAGAAGATTTTTGAAGGGTTTTTACCATATGGACACGGTGGACATCTTGGTCATGGGACCTGGTTTATTTATAATCACATTGGTTCCCCTTACATACAGATGATTTCTATATAATTTGAATTTGATTGGCCAAACAATTTTAAAGAAGAAAATCTTAGACTATCATGGTTATAGTCATGTATAATGCCCCTGGGCAGGGGCAGACCCACCCCTGGGGTCCAAATCATTTTCAGAATCTTAAATCTCCAGTTCATTTACCCATTACCTGCAACTTTTATCCTTCAAATACCATTTTAACAATTTTCCCCATTCAGATAATTAGGCTACTCATGTTGACCTTGCGGTAAAAGAGGTCAAGGTCATCCCAGGGTCATGATATATATAAACTTTGTAGAGCTCCATTGCCATATACTTCATGCCAAGTTTTCAAAATCATAGGCCTTCTTGTTCTAGAGAAGAATTTTTTAAAGGATTTTGCTATTTATAGCCAAGTTTCGAAATCATAGTTCTGGAGGAGAAGATCTTTAAAGGTTTTTGATATTTACAGCCATGGCGGCCATCTTGGTCATGGGACCTAATCCATTTATACAAAATTTCGTTTCCCCTTCCTATGAATGCTGCATATGAAGTTTGGCTACTTATGATTGGCAAAGCGGTTTCAGTGGAGAAGATCTTTGAAATTGTGGACGACGGACGGACGCCGGACGTCGGCGCATGGGTATTCGTACTTTAAGCTCACCACCTGTGAGCCTTCGGCTCAGGTAAGCTAAAAACTGCACTTCAAGGGAATATTCATCATGTCTTTCTGCACTAACTTAAATGCAGCACTGAACAAAATTGTCAAAATCACCTAAAACATATATTGTAATAGTTGCTAGCTTTAAGCCCATGCAAATCGTTAATTTAAAAGTGTTGATGAGGAGTGAAGAGTTGAAATTAATTGCGAGATTAACAATTTTTGTCTGACAGCAGCTATCGACGGTAAAGGCTATTTTTCAAACATCACAGCATCAAAACACAGTGTGCAAGGCGAACACTCCTCAAAGGACTTATTACAAAACCACAATGTCATTCAAGTACAGAAAGTTTCTTAAATGTCACTGCAGACTACCAAAACATCCTGAAAGTTGTAATTACAAACACAAATTAGGGTCAGTAACCAAGCAGGAAAGCAAGAAAAATTAAAACGTTTTAGTTTTCAAACGTGAAAATCAAGATAGCCCATTGACAGTTCCTGCACCGTTGTGCATTGAACCGTGACGCGAGAAAATCGGTCTTCGGGGTCTACGACCAGTCCTGATACAAACCGACCTGTACAGGCACAGAAGCAGGCTAAAGGCTTGCAATTTCGGATTTAAGTCGATGTCAGTATCTCAGTAACTGCTGAATGAAGAGAATGAATCGAAACAGGAACACTGCAATATATCATGAGATATTCATGAATTTTTCAGAAAAAAAAAAAAATCGGTACTTACTCATTTAACCATTTTAATATAACCATATTACTATGCTCGGAGCACGTTGATGTCAACAACGTCACGTCTGTCACAAATTATTACAAGAGGACCAATGGTCCTGTAAACGCTCACCTGAGATCTGCTGCATATACTAATAAAAATGTTTTAATATTATGGTATTTAGCCCCAGTGCATGGGGCAGATGAAGCCCTTGGGCCATTTGTTTTCAGAATAATCAATATTCTGTCCATTTGCCAATTTCCCTTTTAATGACATGTTAACAGTTTTCCCCATTCAAAAGCATAGGGACCCATGTTGATCTTGCTTTAAAATAGGTCAAGGTCATCACAGAGTCATGAATTATATATACATTATTGTACTCTAGGTATCGATGCTTCATGCCAAGTTTCATTGAAATTGGTCCACCGGTTCTGGAGAAGATTTTTATAGGGTTTTTACCATATATGGGCATGGTGGCCATTTTGGTCATGTGACCTAGATTATTTATATACACATTGATTCCCCCTTCCTACAGATGTTTCACATATGATTTGGCATAGATTGACCAAGTGGTTCCAGAAGAGAAGATGTTTGAATATTATAGTAATATACATGCATATTGCCCAAGGGTGGGGTCAGATGGGCCCCTGGGGTCCAATTTGTTTTTCAGAACCGTTAATATTCAGTCACATTGTACACTGTACTGTTTCAGCAAGATTTTTTATTTTCAAGACATTTAAACAGTTTTCCATATTCAAATGCATAGGCGACCAATGCTGACCTTGCCATAAACTAAGTCAAGGTCATCACAGAGTCATGATTTATATACACAATGTAGTACTTTAGCCATATTATATTCATATTAAATTTGGCTTTGATTGGCCGAGCAGTTTCAGAGAAGACATACTGTGTACATCCTCTTATCTCACTTACCGCACTTCACCCCCATTTTCCTATGTTTTGGGGGTAAATTGTGGTGTCCACTTATGCTGTAATACCTGCTGTGAATATATAGAGTTTATCAGTTTATCAGTGTTGAGCTGCTTCTCCTGGGTAAGTATGCAAGGAATGGTCAGATTTACTGTAATCTGATACCTAGAATTCCAGGTATTTTACAGTGCAAGCCAAACCCAAAAATAATTATTTTGTTCATTTTTCATCAAAATCCAATTTAATCAAAATAATTGAAATAATCATAAAAAGTTAAGCGACATATCATTTTCAATGGTCTTAATCGGTTAAGTATTAAGATTTTGGTATAGTCATTTGTACATGCTGTACATGCTGATCAGAGCAGATGTTCCTTACCTGGAATTTCTTATCAGAGGCTGCTGAACTGAAATTATCCCTGCTAATTGGTTTTACTGCCTTTTGCACCATGGGTGTCTAATGACCAAAGTGGATTTTTTGAGTTAAGAGAATGTACACACTATGATGTTTGAATGTTTTAGTAATATACATGTATAATGCCCCAGGGTGGGGGCATACGAGCCCCTGGGGTCCATGTTTTTTTTTTTTTTTTTCAGAAAGTTAACGTTAATGTTCAGTCCTACTGCCCATTTCCTGCAAAGCTCTTACTTTAAAATACATTTTAATAGTTTTCCCCCATTCAAATGCATTGGCGACCTATGTTGACCTTGCCGTAAAATAGGTCCAGGTTATCACAGATTCATGGTTTTTATACACATTGTAGTGCTTGAGCCATCAATGCTTGATGCCAATGTTCGTTGAAATCGGTCCACCGGTTCTGGAGAAGAAAAGTTTTAAAGGGTTTGTACCATATATGGACATGGCGGCCATCTTGGACATGTGACCTGGATTTCTTATATACACATTGGTTCCCCGTTACTATAAATGATTCATATAAAAATGACTTTGGTTGACCAAGCGTTTCAGAGAAAATCTTTGAAAATGGTGGACGGACGATGGACGACGACAACGGACGGTAGGCGGGAGCCTTTCTATCCTATTAGCTCACATTTGATCCTTCGGCTCAGGTGAGCTAATAATCCGCTGAAATTCCTATTGTAACCACTCTGCGTGTAGTTGCATAACGTAGTCCTGTTAGTTATCACTCAGCAAGTTCAGAGAAAGACACAACGAGCATGCCATTCTTATGACAGTGACATCCATCACGTAACGGTTAGATATGATATATTAATCATAATTAGCTGTAGGGATATCATTAACAAGTGCACGGAGGCCTCGGAAGTATCTTTGTCTGGGTTTCGTTAATTTTATATTGTCAACAGAGAATAATACAAACGTATTATGGTTATTTATTTGCAATTACTAGACTTTTTCTGAAGTTTTCTAAGAAATTTGACTGATAAGAACGATACTGAGATTAATCAACATATATACATAGACGTGTAATGTACTGTGGTCCGTGTGACCGTTATAAATGTCTGTAATGATCTGCAAAAGTATTCCTTGTATGTCGGAACACGTGTATTAATTGAAGACGAAATGCGTTATATATTTTTGTCTCGGCCGCTTATTGAAACTATTGTAGTTAACAAAGCGACAAAATACAAAAGACATTTTCTGGTTAATGTACTTTTTATTACGTACTCTCTGTCTGTCTACTTTGCTCTTTATCACAGACATTGCAAATGTTAACGTTATGTATTAGTTATTTAATGTGTGTATGGGAACACGTCCATGTCTTGCCTGGCCTTTACGATTTACTTCACTCCATATTCGGGTCACTATGTAGGCGACCATTTATTGAATTATCGCAGACATTAAATCATCTATTGAAAACTTAATAAAATGTAATTTTGGTTCAACTCATAATTATAAGCCTGGCGTCCTTTTTATGCGTCATTGAATGCTTCTTAGTAAATGCATTTTTCCCACCTCGGTATTTGGAGTGAGTATTTCTTTCTGATTGCGCCATTTCCTTATTATTGGCGACTTTTATTTTTTGTAAATACCCAAATGGCTACTACTGACTTATCATTTCACAAGAATGAAAGTTTACCTGTAGCATGATTGACATGTTTGTCACAAGATTTAACATTTAATGTATTGCTTATCCGCGGTGTCCAGGGTTTATTCATCTGGACATGCTTATCACTTTTACCACCAAAAGGAGCATTTTGGTTGCAGGGCATTTCGTCTAAAATTATTGCGTCTAAATGCCATTTCTTCTAAAGGACATATCGACTATTTGGTCTTAAGGACATTTCGTCTAAATGACATTTCATCCAAAGTTCATCTCGCCTAATGGACAATTCGGCTAAAAACAATATGCACATGGATGTATGTTACGTTAGAGTTGTTTCGTGATTTCTACCATCCATGATAGACACATCAGTGACATGTTACGCTTCAATTTAGCTGCACTCGTATCCCATGAGATCAGCAGATTCTTTAATTTGTTACAGATTACAGACAATGATTAATCCTTTGTGGTATCTAAGCTTGAAGTCGCGTCATGAGAAAACAAGCAATGTGGGTTTTGAGCAGGTTTGACACAAACCGAGCTGTACAAGCACAGAAGATGGCTAGAGCCTGGATATTTTAAATTTAGAAAATAGAGAAATTATTCAATTTGTAATATTTGTGTAGTGCCAACAAAGGCGCTGATCAGCTTCGCCGAGGCGGTTTTAACGAGTACCCACTATCCTTGTTTAGGAGCAAAAATACGAAAAATAAGTATATCCCTGCAAACCCCTTTTTCTGTATAAAAGTGGGGGTTAAATTGGTAACTATACATTTCACGGGCATGTTTTCCTGATGCAAACGGCAATATATACTTAACAAAAAAAAAGGTTAAGGAAAATGTGTTTGAGAGCCTGTAACACAAGAACCTTTGTATTTCATGAAAATTGACCTTCATATTGTTATAAATTGTCTTTTTATCTTTCAAATGAAAAATGAGTCGATGACAAGAATTAAAGAACACCCCTCGTATCAATCAATTAAAATTGTGATACTGAAGTTATTTTATTGTCTTCGCCACACTTTGTCCCGCGAACCGGATATATCGAACCAGGGGACGGATTTGAAAGATCAAGAATAACAGGAACAGCATGGATATAATTACAAACAGAGTGTGATACAGCCAGAATAAATGTCCATGAGGAAACATTGGTTGGACAAAAGTTGTTGTTATAATATAACAATATAATATATAATATTTAATTTTTTTAATAATGGCTTAAAGGACACAATTACAGTGGAGGTCAAGGTGAGTATGTCAAAGGTGGAATTAGCATGTGATGAATTAGAAGACATAAATAGAAAAACAAGATGATTTTGAAAAACAGATATATTTAGATTTTGATTCGATGAAATTGGTTATGGATTTAAAATTTTACTTTGAATCATATCAGACTTGCTATGAAGAACAAAATGTTGGTGGATCTAAGATCAAGGAGACAAGAAATAGATGATATTTGAAAAAAAATAATAATCATACTAAAGAAGAAGAAAAAGCCAGAAAATCATACAAACTAAAATTGTCAATATCAAAGCTATCACAAAAGAAAAAATATGAAGAAAAGCTTAAGCAAACAAGGATCTTACCATTCAACCTGGATTACTTCTGAAACCAAAGAAACGGAAGAAACAAAAACGTAAGACAGGGCTAGTAAAACCAAAAACGAAATGTTTACACAAGAGGTGTTGAAGAAAGAGATCTAGCGGCAAGTCCAATTACTACTTCAAAGGTAACAGCAAGGGCCAGTCAAAGCATTACGTCTTGGGGAGAGCGTTTTAGCTGAAATCTAGTGCAGTCAGAGGAATCAGCCAAAGAGAAAAGCAAAGAAGCCACTGTTACAAGGGAAATTCAAGACGTTCTTCCAGACAGAGGATCCGCAGTGTAAACCGCATGTCAGAAACAAGAAAATAAGCTACAGAAAGAATGAAAACAGCAACATCAAAGAAAGAAAAACGAAAGAAAAATAATGTTTAACTAAGTGCTCATTAGACTTAATGAAATATACAGAAATTATCTCCGTTGCCCGATGCTTCAATCATAGGCTTTCTGGTTCTGGAGAAGAAGATTTTTGAAGGTTTTTGATATTTATAACCATGGCAGCTATCTTGGTCATGTGACCTTGACCATTTATACTAATTTTCATTACCCCTTCTCAAGGATCCTCCACATAAAGTTTGGGTTTGATTGGCCCAGATGATGTTTGTATATTATGGTCATGTACATATATATAGCCCTGGCGCAGAGGCAGACAACTCCCTAGCGACCGATTTTTCATAAACATTAATATTATGTCTATTTGCGCATTGCCTGCAAGTTTTGCCCCTCAAATGAAATTTTAATAATTTTCCCCATTCAAATGCATCGGCGACATATGTTGACCTTGCCTTAAAATAGGACAAGGTCATCCACGGGTCATGATTTACACAAACTTTGTAGAGCTCTATTGCCTAATGATTCGTGCTAAAATTCAAAACCATAGACCATCTGGTTCTGGAGAAAAAAAAATTTGAAGGTTTTTGCTATTTATAGCCATGGCGGCTATTTTGGTTATGTGACCTTGACCATTTATACAAACTTTTATTGCCCCTTCCTAACGATGCTTCATATAAAGTTTGGCTTTGATTGGCCACGCAGTTTCAGAGGAGAAGATGCTTGAATATTATGGTCATATATATATGTATATAGCTCCGGGGCAGGGGCACACAACCCCCTGGGGACAAATTTTTTTCATAAGCATAAATATTCTGTCCATCTGCCCAATTCTGCAAGTTTTGCTCCTGAAATCATATTTTAACAATTTTCCCCATTCAAATGCATGGGCGACCTATATTGACCTTGCCCTTAGATATGTCAAGGTCATACCAGGGTCATGATTTATATTAACTTTGTAGAGCTTTAGTGCTTTATGCTTCATGCCAAGTTTCAAAATCATAGGCCTTCTGGTTCTGGAGAAGAAGATTTTTAAAAGTGTTTGCTATTTATAGCCATGACGGCCATCTTGGTCATGTGACCGGGGCCATTTATACAAACTTCAGTTTCCCCTTCCTAAGGATGCTCTACATGAAAATTGAATTTGATTGTCTAAGCGGTTTCAGAGAAGAAGATGATTGAAAAGTGTAAACGACGACGACAACAACGACAACGGACGATGGAGCATGGGTATACTACTATAAGCTCACCTTGTGAGCTTAACGGCTCAGGTGAGCTAAAATAGTCGTAACAACTATGACAAAATACACTTGAATAAGACAGTCATGATACATGATAAGAGTACTCGAACGGTACGTCCGTGATCGGGAGACGTTCTTTATCCGCCCATGAGACAATTATGAAATTTATGTAATACGTATAACTAGAGAAAAACAACCTAAATTGTCGCTAAACTTAAATTATTCTAAAGTTGCCCTGAAAAGGTGCCTAACTACATAAAACTAGTATTTCATTGTCAAGAAAATTTGAAACATTGAGTCTAGTGATAAGCATATTACATGTTTATGCTAAAAGCGCTTTATCCCAGAACAAAGATAAATTTTATTTTCCAAGATCGCATTAATTAAGTTATCATCTAAATAAATATATAAAAAAATAATGATTGTCGCTTATGGGGCCAACGGATCATTTGCCGCATTCAACTAAATAAAAGTACTAACTATCCTTCAAATTGAAAATCAGTGAAAATATCAATGTGATAAAGACGATGGGCGAAACCCCGATTTCAACTATTAAAGCTTCGTTTGTAAAACGTTGAGCAAGAGAGAAATATTTATAGGTTTTTATATTAAAACTTGTTCGACGCCTATAGTCTCCTACGGTTTGTTATTGAAACTTGAAAATAGGACTAAGTTTCATTCGACAACATGGAACTGTGATTGAGGTAGAAGAAAATGTGTACCGTCTTTATGTGTGTGCTGCCTGTAAGTTTTAAGACTGTGTCTATATCTCAGTAACTGCTGTAGAGAATGAATCGAAACAGGAACATTGCAATATATCATGAGTTATTCCTAAATTTTCAGAAAATGTCTGGAACTTACCCATTCAACCATCTAATATAAATATGTTACTACGCTCGGAGCACTTTGACGTCAACAATGTCAGGTCTGTCACAAACTATATTAATCCGCTGAAATTCCCATTGTAACCACTATGCGTGTATTAGCATAACGTCATGAGGTATACCCCATTAAACCCTAGGGGTTTGCAGGGGTTTACCTACTTTTCTTATTTTTAATCCAAGACATAGATTGTGGGTACTCGTTAGAACCGCCTCGGCGAGGCGGGCGAGGCAGTTCTAACGAGTACCCACAATCAATGTTTTGAGAAAATAATATTAAAAATATCATTTTTTCCAATGAAAGTTTCAATTTTTGCTTTTGAAAAAAAAAAAAACTATATATTGCATGCGCAAATTTTCGTAATGACGTTGTTATCACTCAGCAAGTTCAGATAAAGAGACAAGGAGCATGCCATTTCTATGACAATGATATCCATTACGTAACGGCTAGATATGATATATAAATCATAATTAGCTTGAAGGAATATCATCAACAAGTGCGGGCAGGCCTCGTTGGCGTCTTTGTCTGGGTTTCGTTAATTTCATATTGTCAACAGAGAATAATACATATGTATCATGGTTATTTACTTGCAATTACTATAATTTTTTCTGTAGTTTTCCAAGAAATATACTTAACCAAATTCCCAACGCACCTAGTAAGATTTTTGCCAATATTTCAAAAACGAATCGACCAAAACTGTTCAAATTCAAAACATGATAAGACACATCATTTTGAAATAATGTGGTGAAATTTTATTGCAATCGGCGATTTCTATCGATATTTATTGAGCTTTTTGTTAGCACACCCATGATTCGAAAAATCAGGAAATACGTATTGAAAACGACGGTAGTGTAAGGTTAGGGTAAATCGTACATAACGTTATAAAAATGATTTGCAGAACAATTTTATTGTGTGGTAGTGAGAATTACATCAATAATTCACTTACAAAGATTGAAATTTACTGCTTAAGTAAGTTCCTAAAAGGGCAAATAAACAGAATTTCGAATCTATCAGTTCAATTCATTTTAACAGATTAATGTCTAGTGTGTCCCCTATTAGCCTGTACCACCGCTAAACAGCGCTGTCGCATGGATACGATGTGATTTCCTATTACATTTTGTGGAATGTTAGACCACTCAGCATCCAACACTTGCTCTAGCTGGCGACGGGTTTGAGAATTTGCAGGAATTACAAAACCTACTTTTAAGGGCTACAACTGAGTCTTTGTACGAGTAAACGGACGGACGGACGGACGGACAGGCCGAAAGTTGAAACGAATTTCACTTTATGACAAAATGGTTGCATTTCAAACTCGAATGATACCAAATGGTTGTGTTTAAGCAAGAAAAAAATGGCGAAATTAAGACTTCCTTTTTGCATTGACTTTAAACGTACCTGCGCAAAAGACGTAACCCCCTCAACTTAACCGATCGCTCCAGCCATTTTATCAACAGATAGACGAACCATTTTTATTGACTTCGATATGATACATAACCGGGCTTCCAATAAAAGTTTCAGAATGAGAACAAGCTACATACCACAAGGAGCACGTGCAGAAAACATGTTTTTCATGATTTACTTATTGCGCGATGCCGACAGAAAATTTGTGTGAAATAACCTAGTACTTGTGTGTTAATGCTCAAGAGACAAGCGTGTGCTAAATTTCAAAGTCCAACCTTTGACGAAAGTGAAATTATTCAAATTTTAAAAGTAGTGCGTTGGCATTTTTGCCAAGTGTATATAATGGCTTTGACGAATAAGAACGTGACTGAGACTTTTGCGCGCGACAATAAGCGAAAATGATACTTTTTAGACCACAACACTTCTTTGAAAAATAGCTTAAATCTTAAACGCTTATAATCTTTTAGTTGTACTATAAAAAAACTAATGCAAATATTCTTGACCAGGAAAATACTTTTTCTTTTCATTTCTTTCTTTGTGTATACTGCAGGGTGAACCTTTTCTACACTATTGGACATTTGAAGGGATAAATACTCAAAACTTTATGGTAGTCTTTATCATATTGATAATTTTGGCCTTTCAAGAATCCAGTCTACTCAGTTATTTTTAATTGTTTTTTTCATTTCTTCTTCTTTATCAAAACCTTATATATTTAATTCAAACGTCAATGGAAGTGGTGTTACCCGGGGCAATTATAAGCAAAGATGCGTCAACATTATTTTGAGTTATTATTGCCCGAACAAACAAAGGAGTAAGTATTAAAGTCAACCATGCAGTATCACACTGCACACAGAGCTGCACTTTTATTTACTCCTGCCTCAAACTGTATAAATCTGTAACTTGCTTATTTTTTGTCCGATTTTTATAGATGCAAACTGCATGAAAAAGGACATAACAGGCGTTGAAAAGGGGCAACAAGGCGATGCACCCTGCTAAATTATTCTAGCTGAAGCACCGGTTAGTCGTTTATCCCTCATTTTGGACTGCTAACTAGTGACGGTTCACCGACAAATTTACGAATATCCGAAAAAGTCTCACTCTACGTGTTTGCTAGAAAATGTGTCATTATAATTACAACACTATATGTAAACAAACAAATGACTATTAAAATACTGAGTAATTATGTCCCAATAAAGAACGTTCATCTGTAGCACGATTGACATTGTTGGCAAACGATTAAACATAATGGCCTATCCACGGGCCCATGGTTTATTAAGCTGGATCAGGTTACCACTAAGAGCGTCTGGCCATGAAATTTAATAATTTCCCGCGTTACGACGTATAGCGGGAAATTTATGTCTTAACAGAACCGGTCAAACAGGTTAGCGAGATTAGTGAGTAGAGCTATGTCACGTGCAGAGACGATATAAATAGTGATTTAAGGCGTTGGTCAAGCAATTCTACGCGAGATTCTCTACTGTCAACGTTGGTTTTCGTTAATTTTCTTCAACATGATGGACGCACACGAAGTAGACGAGAGGGTATCTGCAAGAGTGAAGGAGCTTATGGAGGAAAACCAGAGGCAGCTTTTGACGGAGATGAACAGCCTTATAAATAAGCTAAGTGCTCAAAATTCTTCTTCTAACGAAGAGCAACTTTTAAAAATTAGTGGCATAGTCGCGACTGGAGAGATGCCAAAGTTCAAAAAGAGAAGCAACGAAGAGCAGTTTAAGCTAAATGCGAAGGTTATGCATAGGCTCGAAGAAGCAGAAAAGTGCATTGAGACGTCAACTGCCGAGAAAACAAAGGAGAAAATAGTCGAAGGTAAGTGCAAATAATATCTGAATAGATTTCGACGCGACGTTTTAGCTGTTTTATACAGTTGTCCAAGTTTTCGTTTTATGCAAATAAGTCACGTAAATATGACGCCTAGGTGCTGCAGTGGTATAGTGGTTTAGCTTGTTATTTTCGTAATAATTATAAGAAAATATTAAAATTAAATATAAAAATAAGTAAATGTACGAATAAATCAAAATGAGCAGACTGTTTTATATTTAAACGTAAAAAAAAAAAAAAATGTTTTGATATAACATGTAATTTCTATATAGCTGGAGAGACGCAAGCGAGGCTATTTGGGAGCCAGTTTCGGTAATGTATTCAGGTAACGTATTTTTGCAAACGTGGCACGTGCAGTTTAACAATTGCGATTTGAAATCTGCGCACGACTATATGACACGTGTTACTGGCATAATTTTGTAAACATGCATTGTTTTTCACTGCGGTTGCATAATACAGCAACACGTATAAAACTGTGAATGTAATATAATGATAATAAAGACGGTGGAGATAATGATAATGAGGCGATGTTGGTAATAAAGAAGTATTCAAGTGTTTTAGAATAACGGATAATGCTCGTATAAGCGTAATTTGGTTGTCATTTACGATAATCACAGGTTTAGCAATTGGAGCCGTTCATTAGACGGTTTGCATATATTGTATTTTGTATATTTTCAGCAAAAGAGTTGCTAAGGCACAGACAAAAGGTGATCAAACTGGCCGATCAATCGGAGAATGGGTGGAGAACGGTTGCCGAGTACGAGACAAACCCGATAGCGAGTGACAGCGAGGACGAGAAGCGCATATACAGGGCAGAGGCTAGAGCGTCTAGAAAGAGTCGTTTCGACAGAGGCGGAAGGCGAGGCAGATGGCGTGGTCATCCATATCGACGGGGCTTCAGGCGAGCGGTAGATAGCAACCAGGGGGACGGAACGCAGATGGTATCACAACAGAATAAGAGGCCGGGGCTATGCTTTTCGTGTTCCATGCCGGGGCATTGGAAATTCGAGTGCCCTTCATTGAAGGCAGCCGCCAATAGCAATAATAAGATAAGTAGCTTATATAGTTTATCTGTGTTAGAAAAAACGCGTACAAATCAAAATGCTTGTAATGAGAACCAAGAAGGAAATACTTGTATACTAAAATCAATACACTGTGACGATAGTCTGGAAGAGCAATGTAGCGTTTCAATAGCAGGTAGGTTGGAAAAATTTTATGAAAAATGGAAAGCAGTCACAGATGATTTATATATATTAAAGGTTGTAAAAGAGGGGTATAGATTACCACTAAAAGAAAGTCCTCCGCATGTGGTTTTAAACAATAATAAGTCAGCAAGGGATAATATGTCTTTTGTGCAAGAAGAGGTGGATAGGCTGGAAAAAAGCGGTGTAGTCACTCACGTAGAAGAAGTTCCAAACGTGGTCAATCCACTGACAGTCGCTTATAGTAGAAAAGGTAAGCCGCGTCTGGTACTTGATTGCAGACATATCAATCAATTCATGCATACTTTCAAATATAAGTATGAAGATATAAAGGTCGCAGAAGACATGTTTGAACCTGGGTCATTTCTTTTCACGTATGATCTCAAAAGTGCATACCATAGTATCTGTATAAACAGTAGTTCAAGGACTTTGCTCGGTTTCTCAATTACTGTTGGCGGAAAGGTGAGATATTATGTCTTCAATTGTTTACCATTTGGTTTGTCTACAGCTGGTCATATATTTTCGAAAGTTTTGAGAGTGGTAGTACAATATTGGAGAGCAAATGGACACAAAATAATCATGTTTCTCGATGACGGAATAGGTGGTAGCAAGATGTATGAAAAAGCACTATTAACAAGCAACATTGCACGAGAGACTTTGATAAGTCTAGGGTTTTTGCTTGCCGATGAAAAGTGTCATTGGAATCCAGAGCAGAAGGTAACATGGTTGGGACACTGTTTAGACATGATTGCTGGTAAGTTGTTTATAACAGAGGAAAGAATCAAGCGCCTGGAAGCGGCGATAGAAGCGCTTTTGTCGCAAATAGACCATGATCAGTACAGTTTAGTGCAAGTAAGAGCACTGGCGTCAGTAATTGGCCAAGTTATTTCATTACAAAATGTAGTAGGAAAGAAGGTTCGGTTAATGACTCGTCAAATGTACAGGTGTGTACTATCAAGAGCAAGTTGGAATGCTCCTGTAATCGTTACGGAAGAGGCACGGTCTGAATTGCAATTTTGGAAGGAAAATGCTAGAAACCTAAACGATTCTGGGAAAAGTTTGGACAGGAAAACCTTTTATGAGGTTTCTCTTTTTGCTGATGCTAGTAGCAAAGGGTATGGAGGTTATATAGAAGTAAATGAAAATAGCCTGGAAGAGGGCAATGAGAATAGAAAGTCAGAAGAAGGTACTTGTAGGCCCCCGGATGAGGGCATGGTAAAAGGTACGGGGTTGCCCCTGGAAGTGGGTGCAGATGTATTTCCTGAGGAAGGAAGGACCTTGGAGTCAGATAATAGTAAGCAAAAATCAAACTCACAGCTTATGATCGCAGACGCTTTTGTTAATCTCGCAGATTTGGATCTACCTAATGGGGAAAAAGTAGACTGCGGTAAGCGTCTTGAATTACCGATTGGCAGTTTTCAGTCGGTAAATGTCAATGTCAGTAAGGCAAGATTACACAAAAGAAAATGTGAGTATAAAGGGTTTCATGGAGTAATTTTCGGTGACTGGGACGACGTAGAAAAAGTGAGAAGTTCTACTTGGAGAGAAACTGAAACGGTAAGGCGTCTAATAAACAGCAATATTGAACTATTACAGCATAGAAATATAAAGGTATTCACCGATAATAAGAATGTCACGTCCGTGTTACAAATAGGCAGTACCAAAAATGATTTGCAGTGTATTGCGTGTGACGTAAATGACGTCTGTGAGCGTCATGGTATTAAAATGAGTCTCGAATGGATACCAAGAGATCAGAACCAAAATGCAGATGATCTAAGCAGATATGGCGATTGCGACGATTGGTCTGTAAGTGATCATGTGTTTTCAGAGTTGAACTTAAAATGGGGTCCACACACTATTGATCGCTTTGCATGTACGTATAATACAAAATGTAGGAGGTTTAATTCGAGGTTTTGGGTACCAGGAACCGAAGCTGTCAATAGTCTACACCAGAACTGGTCAGGTGAGATCAATTGGATTGTGCCTCCTCCTGTTCACATTTTAAAATGCCTCAGGAAAATCGAGCTTGAGAAAGCAAGCGGTACTATCGTAATTCCCGTGTGGAAGTCGGCTCCATATTGGCCGGAATTATTCGCGAGCGATGGCACAATCAAACGGTTCATTACAGACTTTGTATTGTTGCCCACAGACAATGTTATTCAGAAAGGAAGGGGCAATAATGGCATTTTTGGAAAGCCCTTGAGTTTAAGAATGTTAGCTTTAAGAGTCAGATTTTGATTACATATAGAGCACATTTTGTACATGATGAGATGCTCAGGTATTTCTCAGACGATATTGACTATTATGTTATTATTTCAGGTATTGGTTTAAGGACGACAGTCCAGAGTCAGTTGAGCGATGAATGTTTGGACGTCGATTTAGCAACCAAGATGGCAAACTACATGTTGGACTCAAAATCTGAATCTACAAATAACAAGTACTTTGGTCATTATAAACGCTTCAAATCGTTCTGTGTCCTAAAGGGATTTCCATATAAGCCAGCTCAGTCTATACATGTAGCAATTTACCTAACTCATTTGTTAGATTCCAAAGTATCGTTTCATGTCATATCGGCAGCATTTTACGGCATAAAGTGGTTTCACACTATGAACAATTTACCCGACCCGACTCAAAATAACTGGGTAAAAAGTTTACTTGAAGCTGGCAAAAGGTTGAATTCTGTTCCTGTTAAGAAGAAAGACACGATAAACTCAGAACATTTAAAGCATCTGTGCGATATGTTCAAAAGTACAGATGACATTTTGCATTTAAGGGATTTGACCATGATTGTTTTAGGTTACGCAGGTTTTCTTAGGTTCAGTGAAATTAGTGAACTGAAATGCAACGATATCACATTTGAGGAGGACTATGTCACACTGAAAATTAGAAAAAGTAAAACTGATGTTTATAGGTCTGGGAAAGAAGTAGTCATATCGAAAGGAACATCTTCCGCTTGTCCTTATAGTTTGCTCCAGAAATACTTGAAAGTCACAGAACAAAACGTTCAAGAAAATAAATTCCTTTTTAGGCGAGTAAATAGATCAAAAGGAAAGGCAAAATTGCTTGCCACAGACAAAAAGTTAAGTTACACAAGATCCCGTGAATGTATAGTAGGAAAATTAAAATTAGTAGCCCCAGACTTAAACCTCGGAACACATACTTTAAGGGCTAGTGGAGCAACTATGGCGGCAAATGCGGAAGATGGTGACGTAAATGAAAGGTGTTTACTCAGACACGGGCGTTGGAAGTGTAGCACGTCCAAGGACGGCTATGTTAATGACTCGGTGGAAAAGAGATTGAAAGTTACGAAGAAGCTGAAGTTATAATTTGAAAATAAATAAATGAAGCAGATCTGAATTAAAAATTACGATTTTGCAAAATTAAAAAAAAAAAAAAAATAAAATAAAACACGGAAACAACCATCTAACATTTGATGCTCTACGCATAAATCTCGCTATGTGCAAAACAATGTCTTCTTGTTTTCTTTGTAAGAGTGCGGCTTTAAGCTTAAGGTGAAGCTTAAGACTTAATAATTTCCCGCGTTACGACGTATAGCGGGAAATTTATGTCTTAACAGAACCGGTCAAACAGGTTAGCGAGATTAGTGAGTAGAGCTATGTCACGTGCAGAGACGATATAAATAGTGATTTAAGGCGTTGGTCAAGCAATTCTACGCGAGATTCTCTACTGTCAACGTTGGTTTTCGTTAATTTTTTAATTTTGCAAAATATTTAAAAAATGGAGTGAGAAAACACTCATAAGACGGGAGCACCGACTTAAGAATTTGTAGCTTGATCTTGTATGCATATATAATATATTTCTAATGTATAATACACTATTAATTTGTTTTATGTGTATTATGTGTATATACAAGCGTTTTGAAGGCAGATATAAGTCGGTGCGAACGGTCTTGCTGGTCTTGAGCCTGGATAAACCTACCTCCCCCTCCACAGGAGTAGGGTTGGGTAGCCCGCTCGCAGCCCGAAAAAGCAGTACGGTCTAACAAGTAGTAATATATCAAACTTATCTAAATAAGAAATTTTATACTTGCAAGTGATATGTATGTAGATTTGGTATATATTGTTTATTGGTTTTGTACAAGTACGTTATGAAATGTTTTTTGCGTCCATCATGTACGTGCTGCTGTTTTCACGCATAAATCTCGCTATGTGCAAAACAATGTCTTCTTGTTTTCTTTGTAAGAGTGCGGCTTTAAGCTTAAGGTGAAGCTTAAGACGTTCAATTTACTCATTTATGCGGGTCTGGATGGGGTATAATGGTTAATGAATAATGGCCTAAAAATTTTAATGAGAGTGAATAAAGAGCAAAAAATTTAATGATTAGTGAATAATGAGGTCCTAACGAATAATGAATAAATGTACATTTACATGAATAGCAGAGGAATATAATGAATAGTGAATAATAACATTTTAAAAAATAATGAATATTTTTTATGCTACAATTTGGCTATGGAATTGTCTTAGATGGCCTCCCTGACATTTCAGAATTTCATTTCTTTTTCTGGGATCTGGACGCCCCCAGACCCGATTTAGTTCAAATGTTGTATTCATATTTCAGAAATCCTTGAATGTTTGGAAAGAGATATGTCTGGAAGCCAATGATGTAGGGGCTCACCTCATGGTCCAATTTATAAAGAAATGTGTCATTTGAAGGCAGAGAAGAATAAATTAAATCATTCTGGATGTTTACTGAGCCAGACACTATTTAACTGTTTTGTTTGCTTGTGTATATGTATTTTCGTTTCATTCTATTACCCCACTTTGTCCTTATTACGTATGTTCCAATCCTATAATGATGATCTTTTCTTGCTTTTTATATGACAGAACATAATTATAGTGTCTTATGTCATCAGAAACAAGGCAGCACTAAGAACGTTAATGCAAATCTATCTGACAATTTATATGGCGCTACAAATTTGTTTTCCTCGCTCGTTTGCTCGCTCGGTATTTAAGACATTAATAAAATGTAGTTTGTACAATCAGGCACAAGCACAAAATCCATGCATCACATAGTACGTCCTGAAGTTACATTTTTCTTAACTAACCTTTGGTATTCATGATTGAAGAGAAAGATACAGGGCAAAGCTTAGGGCATATTCAGTATTTAAGGTGGAGGGGCCTATACTCCCAACAGATTTAAAAGGGGATTTGCTAAAACAATCGGTATACTGTTTCGGAAAAGAAATATGGACTTTGTGGCCTAGCAGAGTATATATGCTTCTCTCAAGATGTTAATTATATCAAGGTTGCACTCAGCAGTCTACATTTTAATATCATAGAACTAGTCCTTGTGACTTGAGATAAGGGATGCCTTAGGTGGGTAACACCTTTTTGCTTATGGATATTAGCTGGGTGAAAAAGGCGTGACTAGTAATTATCATATTTTAATGATTAATCGAACTAATAAGCCAAAATTTTAATGACAGTGAATAAATGGCTAAGTTTTTAGTGATTAGTGAATACAAGGACTCCCCATCCAGACCCTCATTTATACAAATGAAACCATGCTACATCCCGATTTCCGTTCTATCTCTGTTACGTTACAAGTGTTTCGTGATCTCTACTATCCATGTTAGACACGTCAGTGGCATGAGCTGCACTCGTATCCCATAAGATCAGCAGATTATTCAATTTGTTACAAATTACAGACAATGATTAATCATTTGTGATATGTAAGTTTGGAATCGCGTCATGAGAAAACCAACAATGCGAGTTTTGAACAGGTCCGACACAAACCGAGCTGTACAAGCAAAGATAATAGCTAGAGGCTGGAAATTTTAGATTTAGAAAATAGAGGCATTGTAATATTTGTGTAGCACAAACAAAGGCGCTGATCAGCTTCGCCGAGGCGGTTTTAATGAGTACCTACAATCTATGTTTTGGAGCAAAAATACGAAAAATAAGTATGCCCCTGCAAACCCCAGCTTTTCTGTATAAATATGGGGTTTAATGGGGTAACTATACATTTCACGGGCATGTTTTCCTGATGCAATTGGCGATATACTTCAATATTGCAGCAAAAAAATCTACCTCGTCATTCGTTACATTCAAACAAATTGTTGTCGACCAAATTACATGCGCCACCATCGTTTTGGTTTCCAATATATGTTCGTCGTGATTTGTAGCATGCCTATGTGACACATTAGCGAAATGATAGGCGTTAATTTAGCTTAAAAACGTATCCTATAAGATCATCAGATTCTTTAATTTGTTGCAAATAAAGACTGTTTTATAGCCTAGTTAGGATAAGTGCATTCAGAGACAAGTATCTTAACATTTGCTAGCATTCACATTCAAATCCTTCTTTAACGACAACATATACTATAAGACTTAATAAAATATAAATGTCTGATCATTTGGAAGCAGTAAAAGAAACATTCAAAGGGAGATAGTATGGACTATATTGCGCAATTTCGGGTAATGAACCCTCATCAGTAGCCCTTTTAAAAATCGGCAACGAAAGCCAGACCATTGTACTTTAATTTCGAAAATTAACACGAGAAGTCTAAATCAAAGACATATTTCTAAACTGGGTCAAATAATTTAAACATTGCTTAGAAATATGTTTCTAACCGCGAGTGTTTTGAAGACTCTGAATATCTTTGCTGATCTCAAAGGACCTAAATAAAAATATAATCTGCACTATGGATGATGTACGGGGATACTTTTTATGGCTGCCACACGGCACAACACCAGCTGCAGTAACACAAATAAAATATAAATGTTTGATCCTTCGGAAGCAGTAAAAAACATTCAAAGGGAGATAGTATGGACTATACTATGCAAATTCGGGTAATGAACCCTCATCAGTAGCCCTTTTAAAAACCGGCATCGAAAGCCAGACCATTGTACTTTAATTTCGAAAATTAACACGAGAAGTCTAAATCAAAGACATATTTCTAAACTGGGTCAAATAATTTAAACATTGCTATGTTTCTAAACGCGAGTGTTTTGAACACTCTGAATATCTTTGCTGATCTCAAAGGACCTAAATAAAAATATAATCTGCACTATGGATGATGTACGGGGAGACTTAAGCTTTTTTTGTCCAGCATTATTTTCAAAATCAAATGTATGAAACTTTCGATACGCTTTTAATATGTGAAGTGATGCTCAAATTAACGTTTAGTGACGAGATTGTTTGATTTTCTTACGTTCAAGAGTTGCTACGTTACGTTTAAAAATCATGCAGATTACGTGCCCAGCATTCCACATGCATCGCATGTCACCAGTTTTTGCCGTGTTTGATTGCTATGAGTATCATAATGAATAAACCGGAATGACTTTCGAAAATTCCATGAGGGGACGCCGTCATAGCCTGACGATAAAACACGAATTTCATGATGCTTAGTGCAGACATGAAGAATAAGAATGCCACTTGATTTTTTAAACTTGCTAGTGTACGACACAGTCACCTAGAACCATGTTCCATCAGCAGACAGCGTAAAAACACATAATGACGCCATAAAAGATACGGTTATCATGGTGTCGGACGATGTCAATTTGACGTCATACACATGTAGTGACATAATCGATTTCTAGGCAACCTACAAATTTCAGAATTGATAATCAACGCCATTGAAACTTCACTTGGATTTGTACCGAGTCAGTTGACGAGAAACAGCATGCGTGACGTGTGCTAACGAACGACGTGAATATCGTCCATACGTTTTCGGTCCTGTAAACGTTGATGACTAGACTTGGCCACATCACATCAAAGCCGTATAAAAAGCGAACGTGTTTCTCGTAAATAAAGTGACATTGCACGTCATTCCAACAGTTTAACACTTGTAGGATCATCTCGCGAGAAAGGCCAGGATACAAAACGTCAGTTACGCCATACACCGTGGACGTAACCTGATAGCAGAATGGAATCAAACCTCTACGATCATGGTACAGTACTCTTTTTGAGCACGAGAAAATGTTAAATGACTGTTTTGGGAATAAACCGGTAACCTTTCAGATGCCAAGAAACAATGTGAATTTTGAAGTAACATCGCTGTAAACTTTGGCGCTATGTCATATGTCAGAAAAAGATGGCGTATCGACGAAAAATGGAAATTGTGATTCCTTAAGGGTTACATATTGATGTATTAAATAGTTCATCTTCATACAAGTTTGCAATTTTGAAATCAACTACAAATTGCTAAACTTAGTATACTTCGAAACTTAGTCATTGTATTGTCCATGATGTGTGTCTATTTATTTATTTATTTATTTATACTTAAGGATTTAAAATACGCAACACATAAAATTTCAGCTGCCACGTAATTATTTGACGTTGTGATAAAATCTCTATTAGATATGTCTCGCAGACTACTTGTGACATGTGATGAAGTGTGAAAACGTCATTTTATTGACAAAATTGACGTCAAAACGTCAAAAACCATAAAAATGCAAATTATGACGTAAACGTTGGGGAGAAGGTGAATATGTCAAATACTGTGCATGTTTGGTAATCTGACGTCGACTTGATAATCTGCAATAAAGATTGGCGTCATTGCTTACTTGAATACCATCCCATGTTGCTTTAAAGTTGGCACATGGAATGCAAAAGTGCACAATAATGTATAATGAGCAATTAACGTCATTTGGATTACTAAATGTGGGTCTTTTGTGCTTATACGGTATTTATCGAACCAAGAGATGACATGACATGCTTTTCAAGCAGCAGTGACGTTACCTGTACTGTAGAATTGGGACTCCTAGCATTTGTTTTGTAATTGACGTTGGTGACGTTAAACGTCCCAAACATAATCTAATGCTACCAACGGATCAATGAACACATCTGCAATCACTTTTAACAGTTTCGGAATCAACAAAACTGTGTATGGTTCAAAGTTGACTTTAACTCGTCATTTTTCTAGCGTGTGCCTCGTCGGGCCAGTGTGGTTATGCGCACGCGATCAAGCATACGTAACGGAATTAGTGACTAAACCTGCTGTATTTTGACGTTTAGATACTACTTTCATGTAATGAGATACGATACACGACAAGCTTGCATTACAAAGCCAGTCTACAATACCTCACAGTGTTTGTTGCGTTTGTTTATTCCTTAAGTATATTTATATATTTATTTATTCTTTTTTCAGTAACGGTTATGGTAGATGTTAAAGTCTGTGCGAATTCCTGGTAATTGCGCATTCACCTAAGTATGCGTATATAATAACGATGACGCCTTTAGACTCAGTATGAACAATAATGTCTAGCTGTCTAACTGGGCGCCTCCATGTATACGAGACATGCAACTGACTTTCGCGACAAGATCAAGAAACGACAAGTGCATACGCAAAAATAGGTGCTTTATCTTAATGACATTATCATGCCTCACAGTGGTAAATGGTACTTTCTGTAATTGCACAATTTCGATATTGGAATTCGACGGAGACAACCCAGACAGCCCATAATTAGACAACCTGACACATTTCAAGCTTACTTTCTATAGGTTTTCCCAATCTTTAACACTTTGGTCAGAGTTGATTAAATTCTAGAAACTGTATAACGCATTGGGCCAAAACCAAACAACAGACTAATCTATTTTAAAATTGTCGAAATAACAATATTTTCTTGCTTTCGCACTTTGCATAGGTATCTGGGAGGGTCATTATCCGACAAATTGGATAAAAGAACCATTGAAACAATGTCACCGTAAAAGGTATTCAAAACATTTATGAAATCTTCTGGTGCTTAAAAGGGGTTGATTCTCTTGTACAGTTATTAATAAGATTGATAATTGGAGATTATATATCCTCATTTGAGATTATGTGTACATGCAAATGAATGACAACCCGTTTTCCCTTATTTTGGCCATGATATATTGCATTTAAGTCATCAGATTTGGACTAAACTGCCAATCTCTCTTGCAGTAGAAAATTCTAAATGGACCAGAAAGGTTTCCGTTACATTATTATTAGGAGTAATCCTGTTGTCTCCGGTGACTTTCAACATCCACATTGTGCAATATCAAAACAAGCTTAAGGCTATATTACATCAAATTTAGCTGCAAAAGTATCCATTGTGATTATCAGATTCTGTAATTTGCTGCAAATTCCAAATAAAGACTGATGTTTTTGTGAACTTTAAGCTTTGTATTTGTCCTTACAAACATGTAGTCAAACGTTATGACAGATATTCTTCTAAATTTCGCCTACGTTGCCTACTATTTAAGTAATTCAACAAAATTACGTTAAAAGTTCCGTGACTGTAACTTGAGGCGATATTGTGATTATGTAAAGATAAAGTCTAGACGGAATATTCTCATTTCACCTTTAATCAGCGACTAATTTTCAGGGTTTACATTGCCTCAACAGCTAATGACATATGGACACATCTCAAAGATCGAAGAAACACGTGATGGAAAGGTAAAAGTATGCAATGATCAGAAACTGCTTTAATGTTTGATTATGAGTGCTCGTTGGAACGACCAAATTCAGTCTCATTCGACTAACCGTATGTTCTATATTTTGTTTCATTCACTAATTGTCGTTTTGTTTCTTGAAGGTGGGACAATGGTCCCTGATCATTGCTTACTTTTAATATAATTTATTTACAAAATACCTGCAGCATGTACAAGAGGTTTGACACTTCAACCCATACTGGGTCTACTAATAAACCAAAACATAGTCCAGGTAAGACGTACAAACCGACTTGGTTTGAGGCGGTGTCTAGGGTTTATTCTTATGGATCTGCTTATCATTTTGCCACCATAAGGAGCATTATGGGTGCAGGGCATTTCGTCTAAAACTATTGCGTATAAATGCCATTTCTTCTAAAGGACATATCGTCTAAATTTGGTCTTAAGGACATTTCGTCTAAATGACGTTCCATCCAAAGTTCATCTCGCCTAATGTACAATTCGTCTAAAACTATATACACATTGTTGTCTGTTACGTTACAAGTGTTTCGTAATTTCTACCATCCATGTTAGACACATCATTGACATGTTACGCTTCAATTAAGCTGCACTCGTATCCCATGAGATCAGGGATCAGCAGTTTCTTTAATTTGTTACACGCACAGACAGTGATTAAACCTTTGTGATATGTTAGTTTGGAGTCGCGTCATGAGAAAACCAACAATGTGGGTTTTGAACAGGTCCGACACAAACCGAGCTGTAAAAGCACAGAAGATAGCTAGAGGCTGGAAATTTTAGATTTAGAAAAAATGGAATTGTAATATCTGTGTAGCGCAAACAAAGGCCCTGATCAGCTTCGCAGTGACTGCGCAGCTGATCTTCACCTTTGTTTTTCGCATATGCAACATGTTTGTTTTCTCATGACGCTGTTCATGTCTTTGTATATAGAGCCAAACATCGTGACATCTCATAGAATTTGCCCAGTCAGAATGCAATTTATCATTTCCCGATGAAGTAGATATAATGTAATTTACCATATATGCAGAAAACGCATGTCCATACGAGGCACTCTAATTATGTTATATGACATCACTAATAAATTGATTAACCGCAACTTATATCAGGCAATAATTCCAAGTCCCCATTCAAAGCGATTATGTTGTGATCGCGTTTGGGACCAGCGCGGACGAATTACTGGTTCCTTTCAGCAAGGAATTAAAAAAAAACAAGAATAGATACAAGTGAATACAAAATCCCAGGAAAACACCAGTCGGAAAGATATGAGTGATTATTCTGATACAACTGTATTAAGTAATTTTACGACTACGGTTCAAGGCAAACATACTAAAATAAATTGGCAAGGAATGGCATAAGGCCGTTATGTGATTGCCCATTATGTGACTTTGGACTTTAATACTCCTTTTAAAGCAGCATTACTTTATCATTACCTTATGACTACAATCAATGATAATGTAACTTCTGGGAAGTTATTTTCGATATTGAATTGCCACGTGCGATGTAGGGCAATTATGCAGGTGGTGAAAATTTTTTCACACCTGTCTGGGGGTAAGGAAAGTGACTTTACTTACCTCAAGACAGGTGGTGAAAGTGACTTTCGTGACCTGTAGACAGGTGGTGAAAGCTATTTGCACATCAACTTCAATGTATAATTATGCCTCTTGTAAAGCGTGGCCATGTCATTCCGGCTCACACTTCAGTCCCAATATCATAAGAGCAAACGATGTTTTATTTCCTTGTCTGAGAAATCAGGAAGGCATCAACAAGTACTATGTACGTAAAGAATATCGTTTAAATATCAAGCGCTGGGCATTGATCGGACTGGGCAGTTGCAAAGAGCTGACATAATGAAAAACGACCAACTGTATCCCTTAAATACAACTGGGCATTTTGTACGCTGGTCCCCTAACTGACCGAGTGGATTTGGGAAAGTTAGGTCCTTCGGTTTAAAACCTTGCAGTTCAGCCATACACACACAATATATCATATCTGAAAATCATTAAGAAGTGGTATAATTTTTTTGCATATAAAAGAAGAGATGATTTATATTTGCTCGCACAGTCTATAATAACTGTTTCAATAAAAGATATTTGAAAATTTGATAATGAAATGGTTAAAACTACAAAATAAAATTTTGCTTCAAAGTGTTTTAAATGCACAAGGGAAAATACTTCATTCTGATCTATTTTTGACAATAGCAATGCGGTACAGTTGACGAGCTTCCTCGTTTTGCACGTGCAGTTTTCGGTCAATAGATACACCGCGAGAAAAGGCACCTTTACCGGTGTTCATTCTCGTTGTGTATGTATTACAAACTAAAATTTCACTGAGTGTGGTCATAAGGTAAGTTAATTACCCACTTCGCGACAGGTGGGCATGATATTTTCCTGACCTGTCCCGCCAAAAGCATGCACCTCGAGCCCTTCGGGCTCTCGGTGCATGCTTTTGGCTGGACAGGTCAGGAAAATACCATACCCACCTGTCGCTCAGCGGGTAATTACTACTTAACCGTCAAACGATGATATACTTCAATATTGCAGCAAAAGGTCGTTACTTTCAACCAAATTGTTGTCGACCAAATGTCATGCGCCGTCATCGTTTTGGTTTCCAATATTTGTTCGTCGTGATTTGTAGCTATGTGACACATTAGTGAAATGATAGGCGTGAATTTAGCTTCAAAATTTATCCTTTGAGATCATCAGATTCTTTATTTTTTGTAAATTGCAAATAAAGACTATGTTTTATAGCTTTGTTAGAATCCGTGCATTCAGAGACAAGTATCGTAACATTTCCAAGAATCGCATAGTGACTACTTTAACGACACAATATTTCCAAACTTAATAATTGTATTGTCCACGATATGTGTCTATAACTGTTGTTTTTTTTTTTTTTTTGTTTTGGTTTTTTTTTTTTTCCGTTATGGTTGCCGTTAAAGGCTGTGCGAATTCCCGGTTATTGCGCTTACACCTAAGCATGTGTATATAACGATGATACTTTTATGAACAAATTGTAATGTCTAGCTGTCTACATGTTACTGGGCGCTCCCATATAAACATGTACGAGACATGCGATTGACTTTCGCGAACAAGAAACGACAAAAACACACGCAAAAAGAGTTGCTTTATCTAAATGACTTTATCATGCCTCACAGTGGTATATTGTACTTTCTGTAATTGCACAATTTTGATATTGGAAGCCGCCGGAGACAACCCAGACAGTCCATGATTAGACAAGCTGACACGTTTCAAGCTTACGTAGGTTCAATAGAATTTCACAATTTTAAACACGTTGGTCAGAGTTAATAAAATTCTAGATTCTGTATAACGCATTGGGACAAAAGGAAACAGCAGACAAATCTATTTTGAAATTGTCGAAATAACAACCTCATTTTCTTGCTTTTGCTATTTGTAAAGGCAACAGAGAGGGTCATTATCCGAATTTTACGGTAATGTCCAATATCTTACCCCTGCATGTAGTTCGACTTGTTCTTTGGGACCTGACGGACGCTATAGTTTATCTGATGTTTTTTCTGACAAGATAATCTCTTGCAAAATGGATAAAACATTGAAACAATGGCACCGTAAAAGGTAATCATAACATTAATGACGCCTAACGGTGCTTACATGTAATTGTAAAGTTATTAACAAGATTTTATATCCTCATTTGAGATTACATGTGTATACATGCTGATCGATGTCAAAGCATTTTCCCTAATTTTGGCTATGGTACAAATGTAAATGGCATTTAAGTCATAAGATTATATACAAGTTAGACTTAACCGCCATTTTCTCTCACAGTGTAAAATTCAAAATGCACCCGAAAGGTTTCTGTTACATCATTATTAGGAGTAATCCTGCTGTCTCCGGTTTCTTTCATCATCCACATTGTGCAATATCAACACAGGCTTAAGGCTATATTACATCAAATTTAGCTGCAAAAGTATCCCTTGAGATTATTAGATTCTGTTATTTGCTGCAACTTGCAAGTAAAGACTGATCTTTTGTGAAAGTATGGAATGATCAGAAACTGTTGCAATCAGAACCAACCTCTAAAAAGACATAACGAAAACTTGCCCATGCAATATACAGAAATTTATTCAGCTGAAAAAAAAAAAAAAATAAAAAAAAAAAACAACAAACAAACAAACAAAATGTTATTTTTGATAATGTTGTTCAATGCATTGATTGTGGGTACACGTTAGTACCGCCTAGTCGATGCGGTTCGAACGAATATCCGCAATCATGTTTCGGATAAAAAATAAGACAAAATACTGATGATGTATACCCCTGTATACGCCAGCAGATTTACAATATATATATATATATATATATATATATATATATATATATATATATATATATATATATATATATATATATATATATATATATATATATATATATATATATATAATTCAAAAGTCAAAAAAGACACACTGGAACTTTCTTTTCATTTATTGCTACCGGTTTCATCCATCTTGGAATTTTCATGCCTTCTTCAGAGTCAATATGTATTTACAGGTAAAAACTGGAAAAAAATGAAAATAGGTAAATAAACAAAATAAATAAAAAACAATGCAAAAATACACAAATACACAAAAATCACATGAAATGTGACAAAGTTGACACCACTGTATGTTCGGCAGTGGGTAAACGACTTAAAATTAATTCATGAGCGCCCTTTGAAAGGGCCCAGTATCTGCTAAAAATGGCGGCAAAAATTGCGCGTCACTTTACTACATAAGGTCAGTTTGTAGCGGTGTGTTTAATTTGCTCGGTAATTGTGTATTAGCTATGTAAGTTAAACATTGGGGAACCAGGGCTGGAGGCAACCAGATAAAAATCAAGGTAATAAGCACAAAATAGAGTCAAACAGAGTACTTTCCATGAATGCAAATCATCCCAGAACTGCTCACGGACGGTGCTTGGAAGGAGAGACGGCGAAAATGGCCATCCTCGATTTTTGAAATATAGAAATTTAGATAAAAATTGCCTTTGTGCTCAATTGGCGAACATTTGATTTATTGAAGTTTGAAGAATTTAGATGAAAATCACATTTATGTGGTCAGAAGAGGAGGCGAACACACCGCTACAAGCAAGAAAAGGGGGATGCGAAAACCATGTTTTATGCAGAGAGACGAGACAGATATACGTATGTAGCTGAAATGGCCCATAGGTTGACACACTGCTACAGAATGCATAACTGGTAAGCTGTGGGGACCCAGGAAAACTGGGGAACCCAGAAAAACGGGTAGGATAAAGCAATTACTAATTAAACCCAGGAATGCCGGTAAACTGGGAGAACCCAGGAAAACTGGTAAGATGAAAGAATCATTGCTACAAACCGAGAACAGATGACGGTCTGCATGTCAACTTGTCTGGGGAACCCCGGAAGAACTGGTAAATTGGGAAAAAAAACTGGAAACCCAGGAAAACTGGTTGTATGAAGGAAACTAAAATGTGTGTGGAACTGCAACTTGTCGGAGGAACCAAGAAGCACTGGTGAGCTGGGGGTGCCCAGGAGAACCGGTGAACTTGGGGAACCCAGGAAAACTAGTAAACTTTGAGAACCCAGGAAAACTGGTTAGGTGAAGGAAACACTGCTATAAAACGAGAACAGATGACGGCCTGCATGTCACATTTCATGTGATTTTTGTGTATTTGTGTATTTTTGCATTGTTTTTTATTTATTTTGTTTATTTACCTATTTTCATTTTTTTCCAGTTTTTACCTGTAAATACATATTGACTCTGAAGAAGGCGAAAGCCGAAAGCGCGCTTAGTTTGATTTATTCTTGCACTGTTAATGGTTTAATCCCCCTATATACTTATTTCAATCATTTTCGAATCCTTTCTTAGGATCCAGTGCCACCGGGAAGATTTTTGTTTGATGTTTGTCCTATTTCTCCCAATATATATATTGGGGTTCAATCGGGTAAACATTAATGCTTTTCTGGGACAAAAGCAAAACTGTCAATTAGGTAGTTTCTCAAAAAGATCGTAAGCCGAGTGCGCAGCTATTTTCTTAAAGATGGCCACTCAGTTACCGGAATTAAAGTAAACATATAAATTCGACCGCTGTTTGACAAGGTAAGTTAGTTATCAACTACACATCGTTGATGTTTCACAAATTGTTTCATCTGAAATTTGTTCAGACTCAAAACATGGCTGACCAATTGTTTCATTGATGAATCTCAAAACACTGTAGACGACAAAGACAGCTACTTAGTTAACAGTATATGCAATTATTTCTGTGTTACATTTTGTTATCTGAACTGTCCATGCGCGACTATTAAAAACGCCAAAACTGGTATATATAATTAAAACAGAGGAGTTCTGTAAACTAGAGCACTTGTGTTAATTTACGCTTCTATAGCTTTGGAGAAGTTGAAATAAGAAACTGAATTACACATCTAGACGTTCATTCCGAGGCAAAAATATGTCTGTTTAAAAATTCTAGATAATGCATGTTTAATACAGAAGAGCTACACTGAAAAAAGTTATAAGAGGCCGCCTCATATTTTTCTTCTAGTTCAAAAAGTAAAATATGATCAATTAAAATTCATGATCATATGAATAAATCAATGTTTAACAGTGGCTCTGTGAGTTTCTGCATTTCAAAAAGCATAATACATCTCACACAGACGAAGCATGAGTAAAGGTACCCTCATTTAAAAAAAAGTCACACTTTATTAACATCAAATAAAATGTCATATTATTGCATTGTGTTTAACATTTAAATTTGTTTGAAAGTGCAATTGACTGCCATGATGCAAGATAAAATTAAGTCAAAAGTGTAGCTGCAATAAGAATCATCGTTTCTGTTTCGCAAATGCAAGAAGACAGCAACATGAATAACAGCAATTCAACTTTTTGCATGCAATTTGCATACAAAAGTTGTTCTTCTTCGGTTGCGTTATTATCAGCAGCATGACATTGAAATTTTCAGCGATTATTTATGTCTAATACTAGACTCTGATAAACTTTGCAAAATTAAAAAATCGCCCACAAATTTTGTTATTTTGTTCGTAAAAATTGGCATTGAAACCGAAAGTGTGCGGCAGCCGTGACCTGTTTGTCCTCAAAAATCGCCTAATACGGATGTTTCGAGTTATAACTCTCATGTGCATGCCTCATCAAGTGAATTTGACAGGGTTTAACATGTTTAAAAGGCACATTTTTGAATTTTCCAAAAATCTCGAAAAAAGCGATTTTTTTTAAAAATGCGTAAAAATATACCAGTAGAGAAAATTCGAATTTTTGATGGTTTTTTTTTTTTGCAAGCCAGAAGGACCTCTTTGATGACACCCGTTCCTCATTACAATAAATGTTGTGCTTTAACCATTTTTTTGTTAAGAAACATTGATTTTGCACTCTTACTCAAAAACGCGTTTAGTGAAAGAAAATTATTTCTGAACACTTTGCAACTTAACCTGCTTGAGACACGCGTCTCTAGGCGAAAAATCATGCAATTTTGAGCACAAGAATGATTAAAAAACAAAAATGAGTTTGAAAATTGGCCTATATATAACTTTTTTCAGTGTAGTAAGCCACATTAACTCAGTGTTTATAAACATTAAATGTATGGCTTATGTTTCTAAATCAAATTTATTCACTAGATTTCCACCAGACATATATATTCAACGAAACATGGTCCATGGATTTGTACAGAGGTTTTCTGTAGAAAACTTCTTGCATACAGTTATTTAATTACGAGGCGCTCTTGATACTGCCGAAATAAAACGGCCATTTTGACACTTTGGATTACCGCAGTAGGTACAACTATAAAGTGCCCAATAGGGAACTCAGAGTATTAGATCATTCATTTGTTTTGTGGCCATCTTATTTATTGCTTATCAGCCAGTTTTCCTTTTATTTTTTCTTCATTAGCAGCCGACTGGAAAACTGTGTAAGTAATTTCTCGTCAATAAAGTACATGTACAGTTATATAAAAGAACGGTATATAATTGCATGAATAATTGGGTTCCACATTAAGTTGGTGTAAAAAAAAAAGTCAGTTTCGTGAACAAACAAAATGTTATGCTGTCGGGGCACATAGCACAAGCAAAAGCTCAGTCAATAGTATTTATTTATTTATTTATTTATTTATTTATTTATTTATTTATTTATTTATTCCAAAATTTTAGTCAACATATTTACAGACATAGTTACGAACATTGGAGAATATATATGTGACTCGGATTAGGCGTAGGCATGCCTATAATTGCCTTCTCCGTATAAAAATACGGCAAATGATCAACAGTACGGTATCCGTAGTTTCATACATTTTCATAAATAATTATTTAAACTAGCATCTATTTCGACAAACAGGCGGATTTGACAGCTGGTTGTCGATTCTTCTTGAACACTATCCTTTACTATTGATTGATAAATTACACATGTTTAAATGTCAAATTGTTTACTCCTGGAAATGTCATGCCAATCTGTGTTCTATGAATTGCTTGGTGTAAATAACATCCTATTAAACGTGTTGAGAGCTAACTCATGTACGCCTGAGACCCTTTATATGGAATATAGGCAAACAGTATAGCCACAGACGAAGAACGCGGCGTCACATCAGGGGCTGTTCTCTGTGCTAAGAGGATTTTAAGCTAAAATGGAACAGAAATCCAAAAGCACTCCTGGTACCCCTAGAAATGACAGCGTACTCATCCATATAATAATAATAGTCGTGTCCATTCGACATGAATGGGTTAATCTGGATTTTGCAGTCACTAAAGTAACTAATGTGATACGCACAATAGCATGTTTTAAAAACCTATGATATTATGTCATTAATGGTCCCCTATGGACGAATTTATCTCTTTATGTGGCAAACAATGACGGAACACAAATTTACTATTTTTACATTGTATGGCAATGCGTCAATTAAGTTCAACCTTGACTGGCATCGTCACCCGTGTAAATCAAAAAGAGAAAGGGAAGAATAAAGAAATAGCCGATACTCAGCACCTTTGCTTTTCTTCATGGAAAATTAACTTTGTTATTATTTATATAATATTACAGACCTGGGACAAGAATTAAAATGATTCCTTAAAGTTGAGACCCACCATAGATACGGTGACAAATCTTTACTCTTTATTTAACAGTTGAAATCAATGGCTGGTTTTGTGAAAATTAAACCATAAACAGTGGATCACAGGTATTATTCATTATTGACCGTTGTATTACCCCCTTCAAATATGAGATAATCAAATAATTATGTCAGTCCTCTCTGAATTACATTGCACCATTACGGGTCATTAACCGAATAAGCAGTCGCACCACTTTAGATCCTTTAGATTCTGCAGCTTTAATGGGAGGATTTTAATTCTGGGCCCTTTATAATCATTATATAAATTTGAAAAGATTGGCGCTAAAGGTACATACTCTTCTCCGCCACTGCAGATTCATTGCGGAACAAAGGAAATCAATTAGACAGATATGAATCTGGTCTGGAAGCAATTTCTAATTTGTCACCTGATTTTTTATTTATTTGTAACTTTGGCTGATTATCGACAACGGCAAGACTTAATGACATTTCACATTAGACAGCGGTCACTGTGACTTACAAGTAACGTAAGCATTTTTCTCTTCACATCATTTTTAGCATTGCCAACAAAAATGATGCAAAAGTTTTGTTTTTTTTTTGTTTTTTTTTTCTTTTTTTTTTTTTGTTCTGCTATACTCGTCATCTTTGTTTTTAAGCGACTATCCTATTGAAATTTGTAAAATAATAGCATTTCACTATGGCACTGCCCTTTTTATTTTGATCTAATATTTTACATTATATTGATGCTAAGAACGAAATGAACATCTTCTACGACGATTTTTGTGTAGGATCGCATGCATCTAGAATGGGGTATTATGGATCAACATTTAATTTTCGATTTTTCAGTCCTGTTTAACCAGATCATTATTAAATCGAACGGACTAAACTTATTTAAAACAAATTGTGGCGTTTGTAAACATGATAAAATTTAAAAAGAAATTCGATCTTTATTTCTTAGTTCTGTGATGTACACAAGAGATTCATTTGTCGTACAACAAGTTCCGTAAAGACAAGGCACAATGAAGTAGCTCTATGTTTTCTCTAGACGTTTGACCCGCCAGATATAAATTCCAACAATGTACACATGCGAAACCAAAGGCACAGATCTGCACAGCTGATCAGCGCCTTTGTTTTCGCTACTCGGATAGCACAATTACTGTTCTACTTAAATCCACAATTTTAAACCTCTAGCCCGCTTCTGTGATTGAACATCCTGGTTTGTGTCTGACCCGGTTGGAAACCCAGATTATTGGTTTTCTCGCGTCGCGGTTCACATAAAACCGTGGAATGTCGGATGCTGTAAATATTGTTTTGTTACATCTAAAAGGCAATGTCAAAATACACTTCGCAAATAATAAAGTATTCATGAAAATTTCGCAATTGAAAGCAACTTTTGTCAATTAAACGCTCCTTTAGTGTCGCACGATTTATGACTCCCAAGAAATCGTGTCATTTTATTGCGATAATACGACGAATTCTGATTTCCCAAGTTAACGCTATTGTCTTGTACATCTAAGGAGCTTGCTAGTTTTGCCTTTATCTGAAAAAATATACCAAGGAACAGGGTGCGCTGTCAATGATGATTCAATAATACACAAAACCAACCATCTGACATTTACCTTATTCTTTATACAAAATATAGAATATGGGTACTCACACAATCTATGTTTTAGATAAAAAAATAACAAAGTTTGCATACCCTAGATTTGTCAGGGGGGGGGGAGGTTAAGGAAAACATATCCGTGGGGTTTAAGGGTATAAATTTCATGAACATGGGTTTACTTTTGCTGATGCTCGATTCAGAACCCTGTCCTCCACCATAACCGAGCCATATTCTCCATCTAACTAGACAAAGGCAATGGAAAGGCACAACATCGGTAACTGGACAAAAAGTAAGACATATTTCACTGAAATAAAACAGCCAAGATACGTGTGTATCATTTGAAGTTTAACATGCTGTCGAAACTTACACGTTTATATGGAGTTATAGTCTGATTTACCTCTCGATATGTAAGTTCACAAACAGTATGTACGAGGCACTGGTTAGAGTCATGGTCGGGCACTGGAAATATATAAACTACAGGCAAATTATACGTCGCTATATCTAAAATTGTCGCTATTTGTAAAATTGCCCTGAAAAGGTGCCTTACTACATAAAACTATACACATGGAAATAAGTTAGGGAACACTTTTAGCTCTTGGGAAAGGTTTGAAAAAATCCATTTTCCTATTTTCTGGCGATACTGAAATTTCTATCACATGTATTTCATACCTTGGCCTAGCTACAGGCCAATTTATGGACATTCACAAGATGTTTTCCACGTACTACGGAGAACACAATGTGTCATGTATGAAAAACTCCACTTTTGCTGAATTAGAGTTTGCCTTTTTGCTTCTGCACTCCGCAAAACTCAACTTTTGAATGCCAAACTGGAATAGAATGTTGCATCTGATTGTTCTCAATGAATAATTATAAACGACTTGGGATCTAAAAGTTCATGTTTCATCTCCAAACCAACTGAGCATACTAAATCTGCAGTTTGCATTGATTTCTATGGAAATCAAAATTTGTGGAATTTTTGCATATAAAGTCTTTAAAGAATAATTCCGCTATGGCGCTGTGACCAGATCGTGCATGTTTGAATTCCTAAAGGGTCATATCGAATATCTGGCACAACGTTTACAACCTGCAAAATGTATAGCCAAAGAACAAAAAGTGATCATAAAACCTACCCCCTGAAAAGTATGGATCTACCGCCATCAGTCGATCAGAAAATAAAGAATTAATGATAACCAATCCAGAAGCAATGTCTCAGCTTGATGCTTAAGAAAAATGATCACAATGCAAGTTTACAGAATGAAGTTATCGCAAAAAATATCAGCGCGTTTCGTAAATTTAGCGAAATATTTCTGAATCAAAGATGGCCGCTGTCCGCCTCAGTTAATGTTTTATGCTTACCATTTTCACATAGAAGCAACTTTTGATACTACAGATTCTGTCAAGTTGTCAAAACATTCTTCATAATTCTTACAAAGAAGGATATATACAGTCCAAAGGTGGTGGTCACATTATTGCAGGTGTTCCCTAACTTATTTCCATGTGTATATATTGGGTCTGGACATGAGCCTATTACGTGTTTATGCTAAAAGCGATTTACCCCAGAACAAAGATGATGTTTAGTTTCCAAGATCACAGGAATGAAGACTTAAAAACAAGTAATACCGTTTGTCGCATAGGTAAAATATTAAGGATGTTCGCTGCCAATGAAAAAGTATTCAAACTTTTTTTCTAACCACTCTTTTTTGATTCCAAAATACAACACAAGACAATTAAAAACAAAATAAATATAGGGTAGTGTGCATTATTTCAAGCTACAGGCCTCTGAATGAGACCTCTGAGTACCATGTTTTAAATTTGGTAAAATTAATTTAATTTATAATTCTTTGAAACATACCTGTCTTGAACAAAAATACACCTATAATGCTTTCAAAAGTCATAATATTTACGTAGCGCAGACACTTTTGGACCAAAAGCATAGAAAAATTTGCAACTTGGAGTGGATGACAAAATTTTACGATTCCTTTTCTAACCCTACCCCCATACTTGAAAAGTCGGAAAAAATCAATATTTTGAAATGTACCAAACCCATATTTGTTGATTCAAACTTTTTCTTGTATTTTCACACAACTTAGAACTTGGTAATATTGTTCGAATAATAGAAAGATATATATAGGGTAGTGAGCATATAAGAGAGAACCAACAACTTGAAAATCGCAACTTTCAGCCTTTTTTCGGCTGTTTTGTTTCTAAAAGCCCATTTCATAAAACCACCTTAAATTTTAAAACCAGCACACCAAAGACACAAAGAATGACTAAGAAGACCATGTACACATATACTGCTGCTAAAATAAACATCGAACTGGTGCAATTAATTTGAAGATGTGTAATATTCAAATTTAATCTACCCTGCCCCCTAAATTTTACTGACAACTAAAATTTTCTGAAAAGTTGCAGAAAATGGGGTGAAAAAATGAAGTTTCGTAGATTGACAGTTTTTATGGTTCATTCGATGCATATTATCAATATGTATCCAAATATAAAATATTAGGAAAATATCTGCAACCGTTTACGAGATATTCAAGAAAAGAAAAACCGGAAGTTCCGAAATGTCAAATGTTAGCAGCGAACATCCTTAAAGTTCAAGGAAACTTAAAATAAAAACTGAGACTTACTGCAATAGATATTTTTTATTATTGCAAATATACTTTTATTGTTAACACATAAAGACATCAGGAAAACATGTCCGTGCAATGAATACCCTCTTAAACCCCACTTTTATATAGTAAAACTGTGGTATGCAGGGGTAAACCCGAGGCGGTTCTAACGAGTACCCACAATCTATGTTTTGGAGCAAAAATAAGAAAAATATCAAAAGAATTCCTCTGCAAATTATCGATTTTTTGACCTGAAAAAAATACTGTATATTATATGGGCATGTTTTCGAAATGCATGGGTAAATGTGATTTACGTTGTGTAATGCTACATGTATAATGAAAAGAAAATAACCAGATATTTCCACCAAAAATTCTGAACGCTTAATTGGCATTATGTAACAACAGAACATGGCGCAATATCCGTTTCCGTTGAAGAGATTTGCATCGGCAAAACAATCTGTAAATTAACAATCCACGCCTTACAAAGCAAACATTCCCCATATATACCTGGTTCGTTTGCGGACAAGACAAACGGTCAGTGTAGAAACGCAAATATCGGAAGTGGATTAAAACCCTGATAAACAGGATAATAACAGAACTACGCTGATGTATATTCGGAGTCTGGGACAAAACATATACACGTACCTGAAATGTTATAGTAAATAAAGCTGAGTAAAAGCGATGATGTGGGCTGAATGGATGAAATTAATTGAGAGATTAATTATTTTGTCGACGAGAAAGACTAATCATTTCAAATATCACAGCATCAAAACACAGAGTGCAAGACGAACACTCCCGTTGGGACTTATCACAAAACCAAAATGTCATTTAAAGTACAGAGTATTTCTTAAAATGTCACTTTGTACTACGTAACGATAAGGGGAGTAGTAAAAACACACACAGAAACAGACACAAACTTCAGAGTCCGTTCCAAGTCAGGAAAAGCAAGAGAGAAAAAGTTTCAATTATCCAACGTGAAAAGCAAGATAACCAATTGACAGCTCTCTCAGGCTCACAGTCGTTCGTACACCTTGCCAGTCTCAACTTAAAGCGAAGTGTAAAGCCAATGTACCTGTTCACACCAGAAACATCGCCTCATAATGAACAAACGCCGCGGCTTCGCTACTGGGCTAATTGATCATTTGCCGTGTTATTGATATGAGAAAGACGATTTCGCTGGTACAAAAGTTTCGTTTGTGAAACGTTGAATAATCGACTCGTATCGTTCCCCCACGCTTTGTTACGGAAAATTGGGAACTGGGTTAAATATCATCCAACACCAGTAGGGCACGTCTCAAATGCGTTGCATCCGATTCATGCTTGTTAGTCTGGTTCATCATGATGTCCATTTTCTCTAGATCTGAAATAACTACGAAACGACTGAACAAAACGAAATGAAAACAGGAACACATTGACATCTGGGGATTTACCTCATATAATATAGGTATCATTTTGTCTACCCACATAATCAACACAAATGTAGAAGAAGTCACTGTGCAAACATTCCATCAATTTTTCGCATTCCTGTGAGCGCTTCTCACAGACTTGCAGAAACGATGGAACACCCCTGAAGTTGAAAAAAGTACAAGTAGGCAAAGATCAAGAAAAGGCGCAATCAGAAAAAGATTCCCACTCCAAAAACCGAGATGGCAAAAAACTAAATTAACAATCAGGTACTTATACCATAAAAAACATATCGTAAGCCGAATGAGCAGCTTTTTTCCAACAGGTGGCCACTCAGTTACCTAAACTTAACTAAAAATATGAAAACATACATAAGGCGCCAACAGCACAAAAATTTTAAACACCAAGAAATAAAACAAAATGAGCCACCACAGAAGTATCGCCTTGGAACGATCAGTAACACAAAGTTACTGGCGGGCTTAAACCGGTTTTACATTGCCATAACCTCACCCTCAGCGTCTGCAATGGTTCATAACATTTAGCTAGTTCTTCGGTCCTCGTGGTGAATCTCTAACCAAGTTCCCACTGTTGCCTACCTACCCAATTCTGTCATTCTTCCCCTCTTACTGGTTCATTCAACTGCAAAACTGTTTTGATAATCGAAATGCCCGTACTTTTATGTCTAAAATACATCTTGGGAAAACAGATTTTTGGTTAAAACACAATTTTTACCCCCAAAAAAATCCCTTAAAACGTTGCCCTTTAAGCTGCGAGTTCGGTACAGAAAACCGATTTGAGCTACGGGCATTAATTTAGATTTTACAGTTTTTCAAAACTTTTGTTAAAGAACTGAACATTACCTTAATGGGAATTTGCATTATTTGATTAAAACATTTCACTACACGTTTTACAAAACAGCAGTGATAACTTTATTTTAGGGATGTTCCATCGTTTCTGCAAGTCTGCGAGAAGCGCTTCCAGGCAACGCGAAAAATGTATGGAATGTTTGCACAGCGATGGTTCTGCTACATATCTATTAATAATTTGGGTAGAAAAAAATATACCTTTTGCAATGAAATCGAAATAAAATCCATATCCTTCAATTGTTTTACTAAAGTATACATCACTTATCACGCTGTAAATGACAACAATTCAGACAGTATGACAATAGTTTGTTCATTAATATAATTGCAATGATTGCGACCTAATGATGTTTGATTGTATCCATTTTGTGTCAAATTAAGAACAGTCTGGAAACGGTTTTCATCTACCAACACGATAAAATTATATTTTTATTTGTTTGTTGTGAACCACTGCAGAAGCCCAGGGAGTGGTTATGGCCATGTACAACTATATAGTTTAAGCCCGCCAGTAATTTTATGTGACTGATCGTTCCAAGGCGATACGTCTGTTATGGTTCTTATTGTTTTATAATTGAATAAAACTGTGTTTTATAATTGAATAAAATTGTGTTGAATAATTCTGATGTTTGCACATTGTGTGCGTTTTCATATTTAAGTTAGGCTTAAGTAACTGAGGGGCCGACTGTTGGAAAAAGCTGCTCACTCGGCTAACTATATGATTTCTTATTATAAGTACCTATTTGTCAACTTAGTTTTTTTGTCCACCTTGGATTTTGGAGTGTGATTTTTTTGATTGCGTCATTTCCTTATCCTTGCCTACTTGTACATTTCCAGTTCCTTTCACAACGTATCCGACGTATCATCTGAAACACCTGTTCTGGCCTGTTTTGATACAATGTAGCCACTATTCTGCTGCACAGCAACTGCATAGCAACGCAATATGACTAGATTGATGGACTTGTGATTGAGGTAGAAGAAAATTTGTATCGTTGTTAAGGCCTCGTCACATATTAGCGAAAATCCCTTGACACAGGCTTGCGTAAAATGTTAATCTGTCATGTTTTGCGATTTCTGGACAAAATGTTTATCCGTCGTGTTCCATTTGCTTAAAAAATAAATTTTATTAAACATCCTCAAAAATTTCGACCAGAAATTACAAAATTGACACATTTACACTTTACGTAAGTCTGCGTCGATGGACTTTCGCTAATGTGTGATTCATGTGATGTCCGGAAATATTAAGACTGTGTAAATATCTCAGTAACTGCTTAAGAGAATGAATCAAAACAGGATTATTGCAATATATCACGTGTTATTCCTGAAAATTTCTGACAAATTAGCAGATCTGGAGCCTGTCCTTTAACCATTTAAATACAAGCATGTTATACGCTTGGAGCAATTTGACGTCAACAACGTCACGTCTGATACAAAGTTTGAAGCATTTCCCTGTCACCCTGACGTCTTTTTGGAGGCTTTTGAGCCATTTGACAAGATATGTTTAACTTGATTATTCTGAAAACAACAGTTTCATTATATAAAAAGAACACATGCCAGTTCTTATAAAGCCACATCCCAGTTGTTCTGAACCGATTATAAGTTTTAAATTACTACTTTTTCTCTCACTATTAAGACTATCTGCTGCCCTTCCCCCAATTATATATATATCTTTCAACAAACATAGTGGACACATTATCATCATACATTTCCAGGATGTCATTCAGATAAAACAATACTTTTTGACTATGGGATTCATGTATGCCTCACAATGCATGCCAGTCACCGTTACTCGTGCATTCCATTTCTTCTACTGAAACTATGATAATCCGTTGAAATGCCCATTGTTTCCAATCTGTTTTAGTAGCATAACGCTGTTATCACCCAGCAAGGTCAGAGAAAGACACAAAGGGCATAATATTTCTATGACAATGATAACTATCACGTAACGGATAGATACGAGGTGTGATCAGGAAGTTCTAAACCTCAAGTGCTTGTGATTATCAGGGAGTAAAAATCTGGTGATTACGTTTCAATATAATTCCCCTTCAAGGCAATGCACTAAGTCCATCTCTGTTTGAGCTTGCTTATCCCTTCCAAATAGAAGTCGTTTTCCTGTTCCTCCAAATACTCGTTCACTGCCACTATGATGCCTTCATTGCTTCCAAACTGTGGTCCACGAAGACTGGATTTCAATTTTGGGAACAGATAGAAGTCAGAATGGGCCGTATCAGGAGAAAATTGGGGATGAGGAAGGACTTCGAATCCGCATTCAGTCGCAGCAGTCATGGAAACTTGCGACGTGTGAGCAGATGCATTGTCCTGCAAGAGCAGAACGCCTCGAGTCAATTTTCCTCCCATCTTTCTTGCAATTTCCTGGCGCAAACGCCTAAATTCTGCTGCATAATATGCACCATATATCGTGCGACCTTGTTCAAGATACTCAATCATGATTACCTCCTGACTAACCCAAGAGACTAAGGCCAGCACCTTCCTTACCGAAGAAACTCTCTAAACTTCTTGGGAGTGGTTGAGCCAGGGTGCTTCTATTGCATGCTTTGCATTTTCGACTGGGTCAAAGCGATGAACCCATGTCTCATCTTGGGTTACAACTCGGTCGATAAAATCACCTATCATCTTCATATCGAGACAGGAGATACGTAGAAATATCGAGCTGAGATCGTTTTAGGTCATCAGTGAACATACTCGGTACCAATCTTGCCGAGACCTTGGACATATCAAAGATATATGTTAGAATTGTTTGCACTGCCCCAAAACTTATGCCTATTTCGCCGGCTATACTTCGCAAGTCTCGCCCCCTGTCACATATAACCAGGTTGTGAACGATCTACACATTTTCATCAGTGGTGTCATCTTTGGGGCGGCCAGATCTTGCATCATCCTCAAGGCTCTCTCTCCCACGCTCAAATTCTGCAGCCCATTTCTTCCACTGTGCTATAAGAAGGAGACTCATTCCCAAGTGTTTTCATGAAGTCTTCGTGAATTTCCTTGGGAGTCATTTCCTTCTTACAAAGATATTTAAGCGCTGTTTCTTAATCACTCGATCATCTCACCGCTGTGTCTGGTGTGGGTTCGAGCCTCGCTCTGGCCACATGTGAGACAAGCCAAGTTCTGCTTGCGGGTGTGTCAGGTGGTTTTTCTCGGGGTTCTCCAGTTTTCGCCCCACCTACTGATTGGCCCGTCTCATATGAGCTGAAATAATCTTGAAAGGGACGTAAAACTGAATTAAAAAAAAAAAAAAAAAAAAAAAAAAAAAAACGATATTTTATCACCATTCTCACTTCAACTTCCTCCATTTTGCAAGTTTAACGCACTGTCCTCGCACTGTCCTCTCTCAATACTGTCGTACAAAAAGAAACCAAGCGTGACCAAATGCTTTTTACTCTACAGATGTCTTTCAATTAAATCGAATGACAGACTTAACAAGGATTTTGTCTTATGGAATGCTTTAAAGTGAATCGGGCTTAGAACTTTCTGATAACACCTCGTATAATATATAATAAAACTAAAACTGAGATCCTTTAACAGCAGTGAGCGTATTAATGAAAAACGGGATGAGCCATACCGCGGTTTCGGCTACTTAAGCCTCTTCAGTGACTCTTTCGATTTGGCAAAAGGAAGCCAAAGAGAAATACTGTAATTTGCAACTTTAAACAGGATAGTCGATACAAAGACTAGAAGTTTCCAAAAAAGAGCCAAATATATAAAACGTTGGTAAGAAATTGAAACAAAACCGATTATGATTTTCTGACTTCTCAGAATACTCTCGCTGATCTCAAAGGACCAAAAGGAAAATATAATCTGCACTATGAATGATGTACGGGGATACCTTTTAGGGCCGCCACACGGCACAACACCAGCGGCAGAAATAGGGAAAAAAGTAAAAATAAATCATAGTTGCCTCAAAAGATCACTAATAATGTAAGTGTGAGAAAGCCTTGAAAGTATTTGTCTTTGTCTATCTGAGTTTACTTAATTTTATATTGTCAAGCGGGAACGACATATACGTATCATGGTAATTCATAAGCAATTAGTAGATATTTTCTGACGTTTTCTAAGAAATACGTTATGGCTTGACTTATAAGAACGTGACTGAGATTAATCAACATACATGAATAAGTGTGTAATGTACTGCGGACGTTGTGACTGTTATTAATGCAAATGTTCAGACACAAAAAAATTTTCACATATACTTAAAAAGATACTAGAAAATGTATTTATGAAACACTATGCCCCCAACTAGTAAGCCACTTTCAAGATGTAAAAATGTCCAAAAAATGACTAAGTTCAAATTGTAAAAAAGTGACAAAAATTAATCTGAGGAGTATATCTCAACCACATGCATATCTTCAAAGCATGGTCACAATGTCTGCAAAGTTTCAAAAGTATCGGTATTAAATTGTAGGAGGAGTTGCGCACACAAGATACCCTCTATCCATCCACTAAAATGCCCGAAAAAATGACTAAGTTCAATTGTGATAAAAATGACAAAAATAATGCAAGGATTATATCGACACCACATGCATATTTTCAGACCATGCCCATAATACATGTAAAGTTTTAAATGAATTGGCATGAAACTGTAGGAGGAGTAGCGCACACAAGGTTCCCACTGCCCATTCACTTTAATTGTCAAAATGCTCAAAAAATGGCTAAGTTCAAATTGCGAAAAAAGTAACAAAAATTAATCTGAGGATTATATCCAAACCACATGCATATCTTCAAAGCATGGTCACAACATCTATAAAGTTTCAAGAGAATCGGAATAAAACTGTAGGAGGAGTTGCGCAAACAAGGTATCCACTATCTATTCACTTTATCAAGAATTAAAAAGGGAAATAACTCTCACAGAATTGGCCCCTAGCCCCTTGGATTTACCTGAAAGAAAAAATACGGATCCTCTTAATTTTCATATACAAACTACATACCAAATTTCAAGATCCTAGCTCTAACGGTTCTTGACCGAGTGCTCACGCATCACAGACAGACAGACAGACAGACTGACTGACTGACTGCACGGACAGACCCAAACCAATATGCCCCCTCAACTTCTTCGAAGTTGGTGGCATAAAACCGTACTGACGACGTTCATGCTGTTCTAGGGTATACACTGATTACAAGCTAATATTGTGATGTGTTGTGCTTTTATTTGTTGAAAACTCAAGGAAGTTTGCACATGCTTTATTCTCCCATAAAAGGTACAAGTAGGCAATGGTCAAGAAAAGGTGCAATCAGAAAGAAATTCTCACTCCAAAAGGCGAGGCGGGAAAATACAAATTGAAAATTAGGTACGTATACTTAAAAAACATATCGTAAGCCGCGTGAGCAGCTATTTCCCAATGGGCGACCACTCAGTTACCCGAACTTAACTAAAACTATGAAAACGTATATAAGGTTCAAACAGCACAAAACATCGACTCCAAAACATAATACAGAAGTATCGCCCAGAAACGATCAAAACAATTCAAAAGTATTACCAGTTACAAGAATTTCACTTGTGTTCTTATTTTGCAAGTGTTGTCTGTATATTGTGTATGTGTACTTTCAAAACATATTACATGCCATTCAATCTCGTCTAAGCTCCAGACTAATATGATTTCTTTTTATTTGCACCATGAAGTAGGCAGACAAATCAATGACCAGTTATAGTGCAAAAAGTAATCAAACCTTTCACACAGTTCGACGTCCATGATAAATAAATGGAAACATTCCGACTTCAAATTATTATAAATCTATTGTTCCAATTTATTTTATGTTTTTGAGTCGAATTCTTGTGCTGTTTGAACCTTATGTACGTTTTCATATTTTATCTAAGTTCGGGTAACTGAGTGGCCGTCTATTGGGTAATATCTGCTCAATATGATCACAATATGTTTTCCATGTATAAGTACCTAATTGTCAATTTAGTCTTGTCCCACATCGTTTTTTTTTTTGTGAGTGGGAATTACTTTCTGATTGAGCCTTTTCCTGATCGTTGCCTACTTGTATCTTTTTTTATTGCAACCGACAATAAGAAATGAAGGAATTTCAAAATGAACGTTTTATTTCTTTAAATCTTGTGAATCATCCCTGGTGCAGATTGTGCATGACAAGTTCTCGTCAAAACAGAGTTATGCCGTTAAAGTCCTTGCACTACTACCATTTGATCAGCACAAGTTGCCTTTCTGCCTTATAAGTCGGTATAAGCTAGCAAAATTGAATCGCCCTGGGGAACACTGATTCGCTTGCATTGCATCAACTTCTTCTGTACAGCAATTATCACTTGTATGTCAGTACACTTTCATTAATTGAAGACGAACTGCGTTTTATGTTTTTTTTTCTCGGCCGCTTAAGTGAAACTATAGTAGCTAATCTCGCGACAAGATAAATTCAAGACACTTTCTGGACAATGTACTTTTTATTGCTTTCTGTCTGTCGGCTTTGTTTTAAATTAGAGAGCGAGAATTACATGTTTTACTTGCTTCCATGGGCACATTGCAAATGTTAACGTTTTGTGTTGGCTATTTAACGCTTATATGGGAACACGTCAAAGACTTGTGTGGCCTTTATGATTTATTTAACGGCATTTTCGTGTCACTCTGTAAGTGACCATTTATAGAAGTGTCGCAGACATTATACAGCTTAATTTATTGAAAAGTTCATAAAATATATATTTGGTTTAAGTTATAATTATAGCGACGCTCCTGGTAGAACGTGGTAAAAATGTTCTGTTCTATTCTGCTCTTCTGTACATTGATAGAAAAATCCGGAACCGGAATCGTTATTTTTGACGTCACACGCGCTGCTGCATGATACTAATTGATCAATTAACTTTCCATATAGTTTCACGTCGCCGTCGCGTTTCAACACGCGCTGCATTGTACTAACTGATATACTAAGTTTCCATAATGGTAATGGCCGGCTATGGTCACCAGGGTGAGGGGGCTGTCATATATGTAGCTGATTTTAAAATTATTTGCGCAATGGGAGTAGAGCGTCGCGACAAAGGTAGTGCCTTATTTCATATTAAGCCTGGCGGCGTCCTTTTTATTGGCCATTGAACGTTTCTAAGCAAATGCGTCATGTTTACAACATAAACATGTAAATACCCAAATGGCTATTAAAATAGGGACTTATTATATCCTAAGAGTGAGCGTTTACCTGTAGCATGATTGACATGTTTGTGACAAGATTTAACGTTACTGCTTCGACAATAACTGATCACTGCCTACTTGTATAATTGTACATATAGGTTAATGTAAAGGCGGCAACTTTAATATTCATAGCTAGTCCATCTGTTCAAGTAGGGAGATTGTAGAAAAGTCGAACTTAGTCTGCCTTGAGTGTTGTCACATATTTACCGTTAGAGATCAGCTACCTGTATCTTGTCCAATCTATTGAATAAGACAAACTCGTATTTCAGAAGCCCCCTTTTTAGATTTACATCTTTCTGTTGCAAATGGATATGTTTCTTCTAAAATTTATGATAAGCGCGATGACTTTTATTTTGATATAGTAAATTTTCCGTTTTTGGATGGTGACGTTCCTCGTCGTGCTTCTTATGGTGTATACATTTCTCAACTTATTAGGTTTGCTAGAGTCTGCAATCATGTTACGGACTTCAACGCTCGAAATAAATGTTTAACGGCCAAACTTCTTCAACAGGGTTATCGGTATCATGAACTTCGAAAAACATTTTCTAAATTTTATCGTAGACAATATGAATTGATTTCCAAATATAATGTTGGGTTAAAGACGCTTTTAGGTGAAGGCCTTTCGGAACCAGAATTTTATGGTGACTTGGTTTACAAATTTAAAAAAAAACTTATAGAAAGGAATGATTTTTCTTTTCAGTTCAGAAAAATCATCACACGTTAAAGACGTATAGGTTATAACTTGAATTTTATGCGACAGTCTGCATGCTTAGTTTTTAACCCAATCATAGTTGATAACTATGCTGCCTTCTTTAATTGCACGCCGGTGGGTCGGGCGTCAGACTCTGTGATGGCCCCGACTTAAAGCTATTCACTTTAGTTGGTTGGGGCCGGAGCTTCTTGTCTGTTGCTTGGCCCACCGGGGTCCAACTGGTGTTTTTCTTTTGCTCCGGAGTTAGTTAGTTATTCGGCGCCCAGGGATCTCCATCGTCGGGCAGCTTACTGAATCTGTTGAGTGCTCGTTTTTGATTCATCATGATGCTTATCATGATTTATCTGTTTGTACTTGATGATTCATTGACTAGTTAGAGATTCACCACGAGGACCGAAGAACTAACCAAATGTTATGAACCATTGCAGAAGCTGAGGGTGAGGTTAGGTACCTGTAAAATCGACTTAAGCCCGCCAGTAATTATATATTACTGATAGTTCCAAGGCGATACTTCTGTGGTGGTTCTTTCGTTGCATGTCTTGGTGTTTAAAATATTTTGTGCTGTTGGCGCCTTCTGTATATTTTCATATTCTTAGTTAAGTTTAGGTAACTGAGTGGCCACCTATTGGGAAAAAAGCTGCCCATTCGGGTTACGATATGTTTTCATGGTATAAGTAGCTGATTAATAATTTAGTTTTTTGCCATCTCGGTTTTTGGAGTGGGAATTTTTTTTTCTGATTGCGTCTTTTCCTCATCTTTGCCTACTTGTACCTTTCATTCTTATTTTCTAACGGAAAACCTTGAGTTGAATCTTTCATCTGCATATCTTTAGCTTTTTCCTAGGTCAACAGTAGACCGTGCCCAATAACGTATTCATGAGGTAACGCCAATACAGTAACCTATTTGCCCAATTATACCTTTTTATCACTTGGTCCAGGGCTTATTCATACGGATCATCTTATCACTTTTACTACCATAATGTTATTTTTTTTTTTTTGTTTATCGGAGCCCTATTGTATCTCAATAATTTTATGCACATTGTTATTTGTTACGTAACAAGTGTTTCCTGGTTTCAAAGAACCATATAAGCCACATCAGAGACATGTTACGCGTCAATTTAGCTGCACTCGTATCACATGAGATCAGCAGATTCTTTAATTTGTTACAAATTACAGACAATGATTAATCATTTGTGATATCTAAACATAATGTCTGTGTATATATCGTGTCATCTCATTGAATTCGCCTACTAAGCATGCTACTGAACAATTCTCCCATAATTCAGATATAATGCAATTTACCATATAGGCGGAAAATGCCTGTCCTTAACTCATTTAAGCCTGGCGTCCTTTTTTAGGGACATAGGCAAACAGCATAGCCCCAGACGAGACGCCGAAAAACGCGGCGTCCCATCTGGGGCTATTCTGTTTGCACGGAGGAATTTCATCGAAAAATGAGATAAAAGATAAAAATCACTCCTAACACCCCTAAAAGTGAAAGTGGACTCACCCAATTGATAATAATGGGAGAATCCATTCGTCAAATATGGGTTAAGAGAAAATCTAATTATGTAATAAGACATCGCTATTTTATACATACCAAGACCGCCACTTTAAGAAATAACTTTTAAATTACTTAAGTCTATAGTTTTTGCATGTAATTTATGAAAAACGAATCATAGCGTTATTGTATTGTTCTAAAAGGAATCTTGGTCTTTCATAGCTTGCTTTGGGACGCTTGCTTTGGGACAAATGTTGACCATGCCTAAATGCAATACGTGTACTCATAGCGTACACATCTCTTATAATTTTTTGTGCATTTTTGCTTCCCTGAATCATGAAGTTGGCATATGATTTTAACTATAAAACTGGGCATTAAAGTGTTGCTGATGCTGCAGCTCACTGCAGTCGGGGGGGGGGGGGGGTGTAATTAAGCTGATCATTTCAGATCAAAATCTATTTTCATCAAGGTGCAAAATCGTAAATATTTCATGTAGAAAACTGATTGAAATTCCAAAACAATAACTATAGACATGTATACTCCATGTTATGTTTAGTTGAAATTAATAACTAAATTATAGTTGAGTTCAAATATAGCCAACAGAAATAACAATGTCAAACGCCTGATTTCTAAATAAATTTTAGAGCATTTTCGTTCAAGTGACCTGTTATTACGGTTTCAATATTGGATTCCCTAACGATTACACGGACAGTGAATGATTAGACAATCTTACAAATTGCGAGCTTGCGTTAATAATGATTCGCAATCTTGAGTTTGTGTTGATTTAATTCTAAATTCCTCTGTTTAAGGCAGGAGTAAACAGGAAACAGCAGACTAACCTCATTTAAAATTTGTCGAATAACAACATCCGATTGAAATTTTTGCTTAAGTTATCCGTTAGAGTCATCACCCGACACTTCTCAATACTGCCCATTCACTTACCCCTGAATGTAATTCGTCTTATAAACTAACGTTAACGTTTCAGACATGATATATAATTTTTAAACGGAACGTTATATTTTGCATGACGGAATGGTTTCGGATTACATGTTATCTGGCTAGATAAACTCTAGTGAACTGCAATCATGACACAATGAATGCATTCTGCCTACGTGCCGAAAAGCAAATAGAGCAATTAAAGTGACGTTGAGTCCGTTGCTTCATCTTTTTTAAAATCTTTCGAAACAGTTGTTACAATTGTCAAATTTGCTTGACGTTATGGAAAACTGATCTCTTGTCCAAACACTCACTTCTTGTGGTTTTAGTGATTTATTTTACGTCATTTCAGGACACTGTATAGCCGATCATTTATGGAAACGTCGCAGACATTGTATAATTTCTTGAAAAATTCATAAAATATTAGAAGTTTAATGAAAGTCTGGATAGGTGATTTATTTTAAATTCAATTCAGTTTGGTAGAATAAACAAGTCAAGAATGTACAGATATGTTGTCACATGTACAGTATGTAACGTTAATTTAAACACATGTATGAACAAGAAAATATGTAGATCTTTAAAATAATATACCAAAGAATTTTAAAAACAAGTATACAAAAGCATCAACTGAAGCATGCGTCAATTATCGACCCCCAAACGCCTTTATTATTTATCATTGCTGTTGTTGTTGTTGTTGTTGTTTGAAATAGAAAGAAAAAACATACTTCTGAATTATCAACCTACACAGATCTATGCAATAATTATTTCAGGTATTTCAATATTAGATATGAAATGCTCGCAATATGTTTGAAGAAATCAAATGACAGAGGTAGATGTGTTATTCAAGATCCTGATTTTCTTATATTCTTATTGGGCTCATTTGCAGGTGAATGACTAAGCGTTTTCACTGTTTAATTTTGACCATGGTCTATCGCAGAAGGCATATGATTACTTCAGATCAATTCAGATTTAGTCGGCATGACTTTGCGAAAACAGATTAGAAATAATCCTGAAAGGTTTCGCTTATCGATCACGAAAACAAGAGGGATTTTTCGTCTGTAACAAGTGACAAATTCAGTTAAAAAATGATTGATATTTTTCCGTACTGTTGCTCAAAACATTGATTTCGTGTACCCGCTAGAGCCACCTCGCAGATACGCTTATTATCAATCGGGTGACTCCAACTACATTTTAGGGGCGTTAGGCGTAATTCTTATTTTTAACTCGTGTTCCGTTGAAAATTATCTATGCAAACAGCATCGCACCACATGGGACGCCGCGTTCTGCGTCCATTACAAGACATGCGATTGGCATTCGCGACCAAGAAACGACAAATGCACATGCAAAATGATGTGCTTTATTTATACGTTAAAGATAATCAACTGATTTTTGCATGAAGTGCAGTGTTTTGTAAAATATACCACACTTTCAGTGACCTTTCATCATAGCATCACGAGCCGCAACGCTTCGAGTGTGTTGGATGAAATGTCACTGAAAGTATGTTATAATTCACAAAGCACTGCACTTCATGCAAAAATCTTTAACACGTATCAGATTTATCCTATTGCTGTATAAGATCCTGGTTAGCTTTCTGATATAATTTGTTCAGTTGATCAGTGTCTTTTTCTTACTGTAACTGTATAAATAGTACTGTTCATAAGACAAGTTTTATTTTGACATTTCCTGTGTAGAGTGTAACAAGCCACATCATAAAATGGTGTAAGTCTATAATGTGATCACCATGTACAACCCTGCCCTTGAAGCCAAGATCTGTTGTTTATCTGTTTTATCCTTTAAGCTGTAAGATCCAGATCCAGATCAGCTTGTTACAACTGTGCAGTTGATCAGTGTCTCTGTCTTACTGTGACTGTATAAATTTGACTGTTCATTAAGAAAAAAATTGTTGTGACACAGCTGTTTCCAAAATTTCAGTGGACACTTTATAACCCACATTATGGAAAAACCTCTGTAAATCTGTTATGCCAATCTATTAATTAGATGTGATCAGCACTCATCAGTGCAAATGAACTAGCAGTAACATGACTTTTTAGTACAAAATAAAGATTGAGATTAGCTTTGTGACAACAATGCAGCTTATCTAGGTCTTTGTTTTCATTGTATGTAATAAACAACCACTAAAGATTGACTTTGTTGTGTCATAAAAAAGTGTACTGAAGACAAGAAAACATATATATTTAAATGAGATGCTCATTGATTGGTCTAAAAAGTATGGATTAACCAGATGTAAACAAAACATTATACAATATGATTTAATTTTCATTATCTGATTTAATCACAGTTTTGTCGCCATAGGCTCTGTACTATGCCTATAGGATAAAAATGACATGTCTGACAGTGGTAAATCGTACAATCTGATATTGTACAGTTTCTATATTGGAAAACCATATATAGCCTGACACATTTCAAGCTTACTTTCAATAGTTTTTCCATACCTTTAGCAATTTGGTCAACGCTGATTAGATTCTAGATTCTGTATAAGAAAGGGGTCAAAAGGAAACATCAGCATAACCTCATTTAATCAGTAACAGCGCCGTTTTCTCGTTTTCGTTATTTGTAAAGGGTAACAGAGGGGCGGGGTTCATTACCCTAACCTTCGAAAAACTGACAAATCTCTTATCCTGAATGTTATTGAACTTCTTCTTAAGGACCTGACGTTTACATTTTATTTGCTGAGTTCATTACGAAAACTTGCCCATGCAATAAACAGAGATTTTTTAGCTTAAAAAAATGAAAATTTTCAGCAGAAAAATGTTGATATTTTTCTTATTTTTGCTCAAAACATAGATTGTGAGTACACGCTAGAACCGCTTCGGCGAGGCGGTTCTAACGAGTACCCACAATCTATGTTTTGGAGCAAAAATAAGAAAAAATAGGTGTACCCCTGCGTACCCCAGTTTTACTATTTAAAATTGGGGTTTAAGGTGGTATACATTACACGGACATATTTTCCTGATGTTCTAACAAGATGCTGTAAAATCGATTTAAGCCCGCTAGTAATTTTATATTACTGGTCGTTCCAAGGCGATACGTCTGTGGTGGTTCTTATTTTTTATGTTTTGGTGTTAAAACTTTTTGTGCTGTTTGCGCCTTATGTATGTTTTCATATTTTAGTTAAGTTTACGTAACTTAGTGGCCACCTATTAAGAAAATAGCTGCTCATGTTTTCATGGTATAAGTACCTGAATGTTAAATAAGTTTTTTCCCACCTCGGTTTTTGGAGGGGAGTCTCTTTCTGATTGCGCCTTTTCCTGAACGTTGCCTTCTTATACCTCTCTCTCAAGGGGACATTCAACAGAGTTCTGTGATAACTCTCATGCCCATGTATTCTAATGACTAATGGAATGGTAACCATAATATAATAGGTACACTCTGCCCAAGTTGTGAAAAGCAAATACAACGCATATTGAGCAATTAAAGCCCCTTTATACTGAGGTGTTACATTTGTTTGAATTTGTTATAAAAAGATGCATGTTTGGAAAACGGTGTTCAATTTTCAATATTGCCTGAAGGTAATGATTCATTTCACGCCATTTTCGGGTAGTTTTGTAGACGATTTGTATGGAATGTCGTAGACATAATATACTTTCTTGAAAATTTTATAGAAAAAAAAAACAATACTTGTTAACGAATATCTGGATGCATGAATGATTTAATTTCCTTCCAGCTTTTCTTGAAATTTGGTAAGATAAATCGAGGTCATATTCATAAAACGCAGTCTTGGAGCATACAATCCCCCAGATCCGGATCTGGATATTATTGGCAGTGTCAGGATAATTGTCGCCCGTCCAAGGTCGGTGTTTTTTCGCTAATTCTCTAGTTTCCCAATACATGTTAGACACATTTAGTAAGCATATGCACCTTCAAGAATACGCATGTAAGCACTATGGGCTGTCTGTGTAATTGTTAGGTCTTAAGTAAATAAATATTGCGGCCCCCGTGGCCGAGCGGTTAAGAGCACTGTTTCTAAATCATTCGACCATCTCACCGCTGTGCCTTGTGTGGGTTTGATCCCCGCTCTGGCTACATGTGAGTCCTGGTGTGTCAGGTGGTTTTTCTCGGGTTTCTTCCGTTTTCGCCCCACCTACTTTTGGCCCGTCTCATATGAGCTGAAATAATCTTGAAAGGGACATTAAACTGAATAAATAAAAATAAAATAAAATAAAATAAAATAAAATTAATACACGTACATTGAAACAGAGTCTTTATAAAATCCATCCGTACAATATTAGACATCTTAAACTAGCTCCTTACTTCTTTACTTACTTACTTGCATATACGAGGGTTGTCCCAAAAGTTCCATTACACTCACTGTTTTGCCATGATAACAACACGTCAGAGCTTACAACACTTATGATCACCAAGTACTATATCTAAGGGCTTTGGGGGCAAGTTTTTGTACTGCTACGAACATTTGTTAAAATGCAGTGGAGGTTTGAACCCTTGTTACCCTACTTCAGCGGAGCAGGTCTAATGACGTTGCCGTTAATTTTGATTTTTTCTTAATATTTTGCTGTTTTGATAAATATACTACAAACAAAAAAAAATCTATTGCAAAATTTGATTTATATTTAGCTAAACGATACCGTAGCATATATTTAAAATCTGAGTACTGAGTAAATTAATTATAAGCAAATGGTCAAAATAATGCTATAAAGATAAGCTATGCAAAATAAGAATAATTAACCAAATGCTATCCACTGCTTACTACTGTCCATGTTTCATTAGGTCAAGTAATATGACTGTTAGCTAATATATCGTTTTAAAAGTAGGTGTTGTGTTAAAGTATTGAGGTCACCAACTAGTATCAAGAGTAACATTTGCTTGGTTTCCATTAAATAACATATTTTAGATGTTTAAATATAACGACCCTGTATTTTTGCTCCGCATGTTTTTGCCGACGTCGTAATTTTGTCGTTGAATTTTTATAGGTAAGCTTCTTTATTTGTCTCCCAAACTATCAACTCGTTCTCAAATTTCATTAAATTATCACTAAATGATGCTCATAGAATAGTAGTTAGGCTGGTATATTTTTCTAAATGATCACATTATACCTATGTTGATTTAGCAGATTGCGAAAAATAGAAACATTTTGCATAATATGACTTGCTCCGATCATGCCTACTTATGGTAACCAAGGTAACTGTAACAGTGAGGTCATTGAAGTGAGTATCATTTTGAACAGTAAAATAAGTTCCAATATGGCCAATTATTCTGCATGAGTAACTGTTGTTTGTTCCTGCTATGCGTTCAGAATAAAACGTATGTGTAACGGGACTTTTGGGACAAGCCACGTACATGTACTTCCTTACTTCACTTACTTTACTTACTTTATTACTTACTTACTTACTTACTTACTTACTTACTTACTTACTTACTTACTCTACACAGTTATTTTGATGATGTGTAATTGGTGATTCCATTATGTCATTTCAGATTACATGCGCAAGATGAATGACGAAGCATTTTCCACATTTGATTTTGACCATGGTCTATGGCATTTAAGTACTCAGATTACAAACAATTACGACTAAACTGACATTCTCTCTTGCACTAAAAAATACCAAAATGGACCTGAAACGTTTTTGTTACATTATTATTAAGAGTTATCATCCTGTCTCCTGAAACTTTCAACATCCAAATTGCGTAATATCAATGCAGACTTAAGGCTAAATTACATCTAATTTAGCTGCAAAAGTATCCCCGGAGATTATCAGATTCTGTAATTTCCAGCAAATTGCAAATAAAGACTGATCTTTTACTGATATCTAAGCCTTACAGACATGTAGTCAAACGCTATTGCAAAAGTCTTCGAAATTTCGCCTACGTATCATACTATTCAAGTAATACAATTACATTGCAAGATTCGTTACTATAACTTTATGCGTCAGTACCCATTACTAGTGGCTAATGTCGCATCACAAAGACAAGAGAAACACGTGGTGGAAATGTAAAAGTAAGCAATGATCAGGAACCGCTGCAATCAGAACCTAAAACGATAGGGAGAAAAACAAACTGTCAGCCAGGTACTTCTACAAAGAGAATATATCGTAAGCAGAGTGAGCAGCTACATGTATTACCTCAAAGGTGGTCACTTTATCACCCGAATTAAACTAAATATATCAATACGACCACTGTATGACGTGGAAAGATGGTTTACCACAACAAATCGTAGGTTTTTCAAATATTGTTTCATCTGCAATTCGTTCATAGTCAAAACACCGCTCACAAGTTTTTCATTTATGGTTGTCAAAACATGGTAGGCGGCAAACACAGCAGCTTAGGTTACAGTATGTGCAGTTATGACTTCGCTACATCTGTCATCTGAATTATTTAAGTCGGACTATTTAGGACGACGTGACCGGAAAACTTGTATAAGAATTTAAATAGAGGAAATTTGAGAATTACAATGCACTATCAACGATGCGTTAAATAACGCTTCTGTAGATTTGGAGGAGTTAAAATGAGAAGAAAGATTACACTGACGTTCATTAACAGGAAAATAATGTCTGGTCATATTATAGAATTTGCGACCTTTTATAAACAAGAAGCCCAAGGGCAACGATTGCTCCAGAACTGGCAAGAGATGACCTTGGCATTAGTTTATCACATACCTTCATTCACTCCATCAGTTCTCTTCATCTACCACTTTTCAGGTCTCAGGCTGCAACCGTTTTCAAGAAAAAAATCCGTTTTCACTTTTTCCTATGTAAAAGCATATGTTTCCAAAATTGACCTCGCTGTTAAATAAGTCAATGTCACCCAAGGGTCTTCATTTGATGACCTACAAAATGCTACACACAACCTTTTGTGAAAATCGACTTGCCGGTTCTGGAGAAGAAGATTTTCGGGTGGTCTTAACCATATATGGGCATGGTGGCTATCCTGATCTTGTGGCGAGGATTTCGCAAGCACACTTTTGTTCCCACTACCCATGGAGGCCCCACATAAAATTTGGCTTCCATCGGCTTTGAAGAGTGTGTAAGAGCAACAGACCGGCCAAGGTCAAGAGATGACCTTGACCCAAATTAATCAAATAACTTCATCTAATCCATAAGTTGATTACATCTACCACCTTGTAGGTCTCCGCCTGCAATAGCTTTAAAAAAAATCCATAGTTTTCACTTTTTCCCATGTAAAAGCCAATGTTTCCAAAATTGACCTTGCCGTAAATGGGACAATGTCATAGCAGGGTCATGGTTTATATATACATCGTAGTACTTGAGTTACAGATGTTTCATGCCAAGTTTCGTTGAAATCAGTCCACGGTTTCCAGAGAAGAAGATTTTTGAAGGGTTTTTACCATATATTGACATGGTGGCCATCTTGGTCATGTGACCTTGATTATTTATATTCACATAAGTTCCCACTTCCTATAGATGCTTCATATGAATTTTGGCTGGCCATGTGGTTTCAGAGAAGAAGATCTTTGAAAAGTGTGCATGGGCGACAGACCGGCCAAGATCAAGAGATGACATTGACCTAAATTAATCATATACTTTCATCTGATCCATTAGTTGTTTGCATCTACACTTTTCAGGTCTCAGGCTGCAATAGTTTTCAAAAAATCCATAGTTTTTACTTTTCCCATATAAAAGCCAATGTTTCCAAAACTGACCTTGCAGTTTGATAGGTCATGGTCATCGCAGGGTCATGATTTATATACACATTGTAGGACTTGAGTTATAGATGCTTCATGCCAAGTTTCGTTGAAACCAGTCCACGGGTTTCAGAGAAGAAGATTTTTGAAGGGTTTTTAGCTCACCTGAGCCGAAGGCTCACAGGTGAGCTTATAGTATACCCATGCTCCGTCGTCCGTCCGTCGTTCACAATTTCAAAGATCTTCTCCTCTGAAACCGCTTGGCCAATCAAAGCTTAACTTCATGTGCAGCATCCTTAGGAAGGGGGAACGAAAGTTTATATAAATGGCCCAGGTCACATGACCAAGATGGCCGCCATGGTTCTAAATAGCAAAAACATTTTTTTTTTCTTCTCAAGAACCAGTGGGCCGATTTCCACGAAACTTGGCATGTAGCATTGGAGACGCGGGCCCATCATAGTTTTTATAAATCATGACCCTAGGATAACCTTGACCTATTTTACGGCAAGATCAACTTAGGTCGACAATGCATTTGAATGGGAAAAAATGGTAAAATACTATTTAATGGGTAAAACTTACTGGGAATAGGCAAATGGACAGAAGATTAATGTTAATGGAAAAATTTAGCCCCTGGGGGTTGTCTGCCCCTGCCCTGGGGCCATATACATGTATATGACCATATTATTCAAACATATTCTTCTCTGAAACCGCTAGGCCAACCAAAGCCAAACTTCATGTGGAGCATCCTTGTGAAGGAAGAATGAAAGTTTATATAAATGTTCAAGGTCACATGACCAAGATGGCCGTCATGGCTATAAATAGCAAAAACGTTTAAAAATCTTCTTCTATAGAACCAGAAGGCCTATGATTTTAAAACTTAGTGTGAAGCATCTGGGAATAGAGCTCTACAAAGTTTTTATAAATCATGACCCTGGGATGACCATGACCTATTTTACGGCAAGGTCAACTTAGGTATCCCATGCATTGGAATGAAAAAAAAAATAGGAAAATGTTATTAAATGGCAGAAAACTTGCTAGAAATGAGCAAATGGACAGAAGATTTATGTTTAATGTTTATATTTTGGGCCCAGGGGGTTGTCTGCCCCTGCCCCGGGGCCATTATACATGTTAATGACCATAATATTGAAACATTTTCTTCTCTAAAACCGCTAGGCCAATCAAAGCCAAAATTTTTGTGGAGCATCCTTAGGAAGAGGGAATGAATGTTTGTAAAAATGGTCAAGGTCACATGACCAAGATGGCCGCCATGGCTATAAATCGCAAAAACGTTTAAAATCTTCTTCTTCAGAACCAGAAGGCCTATGATTTTGAAACTTGGTATGAAGCATCTGGGAATGGAGCTCTACAAAGTTTATATAAATCATGACCCTGGGATGACCTCGACCTATTTGATGCATTTGAATGGGGAAAAATAGGAAAACGTCATGTAATGGCAGAAAACTTGCTGGGAATGAGCAAATGGACAGAAGATTTATGCTCATGAAAATATTTTAGGCCCAGGGGTTGTTTGCCCCTGCCCCGGAGCTATATAAACAGCCTTTTCTCAGAAACTGCTTAGCCAATCAAAGCCAAACTTTATGTGGAGCATCCTTAGGAAGAGGAAATGAAAGTTTATATAAATGGTCAAGGTCACATGACCAAGATGGCCGCCATGGCTATAAATAGCATTTTTTTTCTAAAATCTTCGTCTTCAGAACCAGAAGGCCTATGATTTTGAAACTTGGCATGAAGCATTAAGGAACGGAGGTCTACAAAATTTATATAAATCATGACACTGGGATGACCTTGACCTATTTCACGGCAAGGTCAACTTAGACCGCCCATGCATTTGAATGGAGAAAATTGTTAAAATGTCATTTGAAGGACAAAACTTGCAGTTCATTGGCAAATGGACTGAATTTTTATGATTTGAAAAAAAAAACATTGACTCCAGGAGTTATTCTGCCCCTGCCCTAGGGTTATATACATGCATTGTACCATTCTAGTCTAACAAGGTTATTGTTACATGTATATAGCTCAGGTCTCAGGTGAGCGTTTACAGGACCATTGGTCCTCTGGTTATCATATATGGGCATGGTGGCCATCTTGGACATGTGACCTGGATTATTTATGTATACATTGGTTCCCACTCCCTATAGATGCTTCACGTAAAATTTGGCTTTGATTGGTCAAGCGGTTTCAGAGAAAAAGATCTTTGAAAAGAGTGTATGGAGGACAGACCGGCCAAGATCGAGAGATGACCTTGACCTAAATTGATCATGTACCTTCATCTAATCCCATCAGAAGAACATGCCCGTACAATATATACCCCCTTTAACCCCACTTTTACATTGTACAACTTGGGTATACAGGGGTATAGCTATTTTTTCTTATTTTTTGCTCAAAACATAGATTGTGCGTACACGTTAGAACCGCCTCGCCGAGGCGGTACTAACGTGTTCCCACAATCTATGTTTTGAGCAAAAATAAGAAAAAATATCAAAATATTTATACAGAAATTGTTCAATTTCTACAACTTTAAAAATCTCAGTTTATTGTATGGGTGAGATTTCGTAATGCATTAGTTGTTTGCATCTACCACTTTTCAGGTCTCAGGCTGCAGTCGTTTTCAAAAATCCATAGTTTTCCCTTTTTCCCATGTAAAAGCCAATGTTTCCAAAATTGACCTTGCCGTGAAATAAGTCAAGATCATCACAGGGTCATGATTTATATTTACGTTGTAGTTCTTGAGCCATAGATGCATCATGCCAAGTTTCGTTGAAATCGGTCCACCGATTCCAGAGAAGAAGATTTTTGAAGGGTTTTTACCATATATGGGCATAACGGCCATCTTGGTCACATTGGTTTCCACTTCCTATAGATGCTTCATATAAAATTTGGCTTTGATTGGCCAAGCGGTTTCAGAGAAGATGATCCTTGAACATGTGAACGCACGCACGGATGGAAGAACGGACGCCGGCTCGAGTACCATACTATAAGCTCCCCATGAGTCTTGGGCTCAGGTGAGCTAAAAACGATCACCTACACGTTTATACGAATCTGTAAATCTGTATTACTTCACAGAGCCAATATAATTATGGTTTTATGAAGATTTATTTGTCGACAAAATAGCCTTAGACTAATGTAGAACTGTAGAACATTTGAAAGAGGAGTCAAAATAAATAATATATAAAAGTTTGATCCTTTGGAAAACATTCCAAGGGAAGAAGTATGGGCCATATTGCGCAATTCCGGGTACTGAACCCTCTTGTCACTTGTTTCTTGTATGGTTGAAGAAGTTTGGTTTATTATCAAATCTACATACAAAAATATGTCTTCAGATATTATCCACATTGCGAAATAAGATAGATGGTCAATACAATTATGAAATAATTATTGGAGAGATTATGGTTTAATTACATTAAACAACACATAAAACCAGTATGATAAAGCAAAACGAGACCTCAAACGTATAGTTGCAATATCGACCGAAGTCGCCCACACTACCCAAACTCAAGAATCAACACATTCAATAACTGTTACAACAGAAGTGTCACATCTGAGTGACCAGAAAGTAACATAAGCTCTAAATGTTTGGCTTAAGTTTCTAGAACTCAAACGTAACCAAAGTCCCCCCACACCACTCAAACTAAGGAAACAACATATAGAATATATAGAATAACAACAGAAGTATCACATTGTAACGTCCAGAAAGCAACATACACTCAAATTGTTTGGCTTAAACCTCTAAAGCAAATTTATTCACGAGATTTCCACAAAGCATTTATTCAAAAATATGGGGTTCATTGATTTTTGTACATTTCTTCATAAACTTCTTGCTGCCAGTTAATACGAGGAACTAGTAAGAGATTGCCGGTCAATTTTGACTCTGTAAAACACTCTTTTCCTAACTGGAGATTAAGTCATTCTGTTGTTTTATTGTGTGACCATCTTATTTATAGTTTATTATCCGGTTTTCCTTTTTATTTTTTCTTTCATTAGCAGCCGGCTGGTAAATGGTTAAAGTCGTTTCTAGTAAAGAAACTTATTACAAAATATGATCTGGTAGGGTTCTGCATCAAATTGGTGCTGCAGTAACGAAGTTTATCTTTGTGCGATTTCGTCGACATTTAAAGGATATATGTTACGGTGGCGGGGCATATCCATGCAATATAACAAAATAGCGCATAACGATATATAGTTCAGCAAGAATCAAAGTTCAACTGCCAACTCCGCGTGGTTGTCGAAACGGATGCAAGTTTGCATGTCTGCTGATATTCTGGTGTATGGCAATTCCTAGCTTCCCGGCAATTTCTACTGGACACTGTCGATGTAAAATTATGCTTGATGGATCATATGGAAATAAATGAGCTGTTTGACTGGCCGTCGGCCCTGGTGTATGGCCCACACGATGTAGAGTCCTTTGAGCAAGGTACATGTAAAAGGTACTTTCACCTTTATATACCAATTCAATATGGATAACAAGTCCATGTAATGTATACCCACACCCAACGTTTAAAACTGGGGCATACAGAGGAATGCTTATTTTTCTTATTTTTGCTTCAAAATATAGATTGTGGGTACTCGTTATAACCGCCTCGCGTACCCACAAATTATTACTGCAGCTGGTGTTGTGCCTTGTAGCGGCCCGAAAACGTCTACCCGTACATCATCCATAGAGTAGATTATACTTACCTTTTGTTCCTTTGAGATAAGCGAGGATGTTCGGCGAGGCGGTTCTAACGTGTACCCACAATCTATGTTATGAGCAAAAATAAGAAAAATATCATTCTGAAAAATTAGAAGAATATTACCGATTTAAATACATTTTCTAACCAGCATTTTATATATTTGGCCCCATTTAAATAATACAAAGCTTCGTATCGACCAAAATTACAGTAATTCTCTTTAAGTCCATGTTGTCAAATCTAAAGGGACACTGCCGAGGCTTAAGTAGCCGAAAACATGGTATGGCCTATCCCCTTTCTCGTTAATTTGTTCACTGCTTTTAAAGGATCTGTGTTTTTATTTTTATTCAGAACTTTTGCATGATCTGGAATCACAGTTCTTTTACTGATGGCTTCGGACAATCTGATATATTTCCAGCTTGTATTCAATAGATTTCCAGAAACTTTACACGAGTTATTTGAGTTGATTTAATTGTAAAGGTTGCTGTATAAGAGAGGGATCAACGGGAAACAGCAGGATAACTTTATTTAAAATGATCGAAAATGAAGCACAACTGTCTGGCTTTCACTGTTTCTACAGGGTCTTTGATTGTGGTCATTTTATGCGAAATCAAGTAATATTGTAAACCCTCTTTTCCCTCGATGTAATTTGACCTTTGAAGGGCAAAACGATATACTTGCTCCACTTTCATTATTGACATTGTCTGATTGTGTCAGCTAGTTACAGTTTATCCCATTCTTTTTGTTATATCATTAAACATCGGCTAGTAAAAAGACATTGCGTTTAAGTGCACAGATGAAATCGACGTTCTAACATAGTTTACGCTCACCTCTTGAATTCAATCCAATTGTAGTCGTAGACAAAAGCACCAGAATGTCGTAGTTTTTCGAGAAATAGTCAATTAAATTTAGAAAATTATTTTTCATGAAAAACACACTTGCTTTCCTAAGCCAGCAAATCAATCCGGTGCACATGTGCGCCGAGTCACCCAAAGTTACGTCATAATGGTGTCTCGTGCATAAACGTCCGACGTCATTGTTTTAAATGACAATGCCAATCACATTTAATTACAAAAGGAGCAATATTTATTCAATCTAATTTTAATACTAATCGGTTGACGCAAAATTATGCTTTATAATAATACATGCTTACTTACTGGAGATAGACGTCAAGCTACATGTAGGCATTTGATACTGAGTTAAGCAATTCTGCTTCTTAGACGCCGACTGTCTAGTGGTGGTGGAAAGCCAGGGCAGTTCTCGACGTTCAGTTGGGAAATACCCTGTGAAACAACCGCGCTCGGAATTATGATAAAGCATTCCCCATGTATTTTCCGATCGCCCCGCGTATTTTATGTTGATGTCGCAGACCAGGAAATAAAGCGTTCCTAACTGGAAACCTACTGTAGTATTACGCCATGTGTAACTATCTTATTTATTGCGTATTAGCCGGAATTCCTTTTATTTTATTTCTCTTTCATTAGCAATCGATTTGAAAACAGCAAAAGTCTTTTCTCGTAAATAAAATACTTCTAACAAGAAAAATATAATATGAAGTTCATATTATATATGGCGTTGCTACATGCAAAATGAATTATCTCCATCATATTACTAGAAAGTTTTTAGAAACGAAGGCAGATTTGACATAGTTTATAACCCAGAAACTAGTGGCTTCTCACTATGACAAAATAATTTGACTGGAAAGTTAAATAAGCCATCATTTAACTAAAGTAAACCAAACAAAACTGGAAAAGCAGTCACTATTTGATCCAACGATGACTTTAACCCATTTTGTGGCGATGTCAAATTTTGTTTCTTAGGCATTTCTAAGATATTACTGTGGGAAACGTTGTAACAAATTGGAATAAGACTTCGATTGAAAGTTGGTTAATATACACCATGAGGTTTAGAGGAGATTTTCATTTATCATGTACAAATAAAATTGACAAAGCCGACTGACGCCATGACATGCCAATCCTTTTAGCTTTTGAGTTGGCATATGTGTTGGACTGATTTCCCTCCTGGTGCACCCCCTAGTGAAGTATTGTCAATTTGGCGAGTCACTGGTAAACCATTCAGATTCAGATGCAAACTTCTGTGGTGCTTCTTTTTGTTTTATGTCTTGGAGTTGAATACTTTTGTGCTGTTGGCGCTTTATGTATGTTTTTCATATTTTTAGTTAACTGATTGGCCGCCTATTGGGAAAATAGCTGCTCATTCGGCTTACGAAATGTTTTCATGGTATAAGTACCTAATTGTTAGCTTGGTTTTTTCCCACTTCGGGTTTTTGGAGTGGGATTCTTTTTCTGATTGTGCCTTTTCCTGATCTTTGCCTACTTGTACCTTTTTTAAAATACTGTATGTGTTCTGTGAAGAACGTTATGATATGTAATCAGATTTTTAGAGTTCAATATCACAGACATTGCCGGTTTTAATAAGAAAATGACACAGTATCCATTTATCATTTACTTAAACTGAGCATTTCAGCATTTCACTATTTTCTTTTGTACATTAATGTGTAGACCAAGAATAGCCGCGTTGTCTGAAGCATTCTCAATTTCTCATCATACACTCTTACTGTTTCAGTTATGTTTGCAGTCCATCTCAATTCATATTTTTTCACCATTTACTAAAACTGTCATGGTTTTTGGTATACTTGTCATTTTCAAGCCAATGAGCTCAACAAATTTTGAAAATTATCATCAAATTCCATGAATGACAAAGTAATTTCTTTCAGTCATCTTTTCCAAGGAATATCTCTGCATTTAGCACTGCCTGTGTTGATGAGCTGGTGGTTGAAGGAACGGGCCTAATTGGAGACTGGCAGGTTCTCTGAAACGAAAGGGTCAATTGTCTAGTAAATGATAACCTGAGGTCTGGTATATACATGTATAACAATATTAAAACATGTATGAATACTATAAATGGTCAAATGCATGTACATAAATCCAAGGTGCTGACAGATAAATTCTTGGGATCCTTTTTTGTTGTTGTTGTTGTTGGTCAGACTCATGCAGCATATTCTGTCAATTTGCTAATTTTGTGCAAGATTTTCCCTCTCAATGACATATTCTTCAGTTTTCCCAAACCAAATGCCCAGGGAACCTAGAGTTCACTATTGCCTCAAGTACTAGGTCAATGACAGTGAAAGTCGTAATTTATAAGCATAGGTTGTTTCCGCCAGCAACATCCCAAGGTCTGTTGAAACTGGTGCACTAGGTCTGGAGTAGAAGATTTTAGATACTTCTGTGGTGGTTCTTTTTGTTTTATGTAAAATTTTTGGTGCTGTTGGCGCCTTATGTATGTTTTCATGAATATTTTTAGTTAAGGTAACTGAGTAGCCACCTATTGGGAAAATAGCTGCTCATTTGGCTTACAATACTTTACCGGTCCCCCATGGTAAACAGCTAAGGTCCATTCTATTCTATAAACCCTCCAGTTCACAGGTTAGCTTCCCATAGGCAGGTTACTAGTGTTTAATGCAAATTTCTTTCACAACAGACAAATGTTACATTTGTATGAGCAGAAGAGGAAGAATATTTTCATGAGCAAATCTACATACCAATAAAAGATTTGCTGATTTAGGGCTGTTCTTGGGTTCACCTCAGTGCTAATCAAACATATTACCATGAAGTTGCAACATTATAATTGCAGGAAGCAGAAAAAATGTTCTCCAGCCTAAAATTAAAAAGTTACTAATTTTGAGTGTCTATCTATTGGACTTTCTAACTTTTGACCCAGGCTCAAAATTATCTGTACATGGCATTTACAGCATTTGTATTGACACTCTTCTGATCAAATCAGGAATCAATATGATTTTAAACAGGTTTTTACAAATTTTCAGTTGAGATTAAAAGCTGAGTTATTATATGATATTAGTTTTGGCCTGACATCGCAGCTACATCCTGTCTGATATACCAGCAACACCCCTTGTGAAAAATATTTAAAGGTGCTTTAGAGGCACTTTTAGCCTTTACTGATTATTTGATCACCATTTTCAGATACATTGGCAGTTTGGTGAATTATATTTGTCAGTAACTATTTCTGAGGTGAAATACAAAAGGTGGTTTCCAAACATTTTATATTACTATACTGATTGTTCAAAGGCCATACTTCTGTTGTGGTTCTAATTGTTTATGGTTATTGGTTCACATTATGTGCTGTTTGCTCTTTATGCAACAGTTTTCATATTTTTAGTTAAGTTCAATTTGCTGAGTGACCACCTTGGAAGCAGCTGCTCATTCGCTTACCATATGCTTTCTTGGTACAAGTACCTGATTGTCAATTTAGTTTTTTCCCATTTGGGTGGGAATTTCTTTCCAGTTGTGCCATTTCATGACCATTGCCCACTTTTGCCTCTTTATAAAAAGAATCTGATATAGAACTATAAACTTGTTGCTCTATATTTCACCAATAAATAAACTTCATGACCATCTTCACTTTCCAACATGCTCTTACCCATTTACTACATCTGTGCCACCCATCAAACAAATTCCTTCATGTGTTCATGTCAGATAGTAAACTGTCTACAGACTCTGTATGACTGATTGACCTGAAAAAAAAAGAGAACTAGAAATGCGTGTTTGTAAAACACCATGCCCCCAACTGTATGCTTGTCCCTAAACTGGCACTTTGTATGATTCATTTATTTCATATGAATGAAGCGAAATTTGATTTCCTGAAGAAGTTGTTCGGACCAGAAACAGAATGTAAGCTTTTTGCAGACAATTTAGAAATGGAGTAAAAAATCAAAAAAGGAGTAATTTTGTCGAAATTTGGCTGAAGTCCTCAAAAGTTTACCAGGTGAGCTTCTCAGCATCAACCAGTATACCAAATATGAAGACTCTAGCTCAAGTACTTTTTTGAGATATCTTGCACACAAGATTTTCAAATTTTGTTTTCAAAGGGACATAACTCCAAAAAGGGGCGTAACTTAGACATGAAAAAATATGGGTCAAATATTTTTTCATGAGGAATTTGTATATGAAATTTCATAACCCATCATTCACCATTCAAAAGTTTCAAGTTGACCGAAAAGTGGAAAAAAAAAATCAATGAAATTTTCAAAATTGCATAATTTTGTTAAAATTTGACAGAAAGTGCTAAAAAATTATTCACGTCATCTACTCTTCAGCCCCAATCAGTGTACTAAATATGATGGCTCTAGCTTTAATACCTTTTGACATTTCTTGCACACATGCTTTTCAAATTTTGTTTTCAAAGGGACATAACTCCTAAAAGGGGCATGACTTAGACATGAAAAAATATGGGTTGAATATTTTTCATGAGGAATATACATTTGTAATTTCAAAATCTTAAATACTAAATATGATGGCTCTAGCTTTAATACCTTTTGACATTTCTTGCACACATGATTTTCAAATTTTGTTTTCAAAGGGACATAACTCCTAAAAGGGGCATGACTTAGACATGAAAAAATATGGGTTGAATATTTTTCATGAGGAATATACATTTGTAATTTCAAAATCTTAATATTCACCATTAAAAACTTCCAAATTTCACTGAAAAGTGGAATAAATCAATGACATTTTCAACATTGCATAATTTTGTCAAAATTTTAAACAAAGTTCTCAAAAGCTAATCAGGTCATCTACTCCTTGGCCCCAACCAGTGTACCAAATTTGATGGCTTTGTAGAACTCCTTTCCTTAATGCTTCATGCCAAGTTTCAAAATCATAGGCCTTCTGGTTCTGAAGAAGAAGATTTTTAAACGTTTTTGCTATTTATAGCCATGGCGGCCATCTTGGTCATGTGACCTTGACCATTCATACAAACTTTCATTCCCTCTTCCTAAGGATGCTCCACAAAAAGTTTGGCTTTGATTGGCCTAGTGGTTTCAGCCTCGGGGAAAAGCCGGGACTCTACTTTTGGTCCAGCAAATGCCCGCTAAAATCCCCACCCCATGCCAGGACTTCTCATTGGCAAAACCACCACTGTTTTCCCCCCGTAGCCTGCTATCTTTCCTTTTTCTCAGCCCTTTTTGACTATATAAACAAAATTTTGGTCTAAGCCCCGCTCATTTTTACAGCTATCTGTGTCTTACCAGTGCCAAAAACATCTAGTGTCACCGTTTTTATAGGGTGAACCAACATCATAAGGCCTAAAAAAAAATAGCTGTGTTTCCGCTAACAGTCTGAAAAAAATTAGGGTAGGTAGGTAGGAAAATCTTTTTATTTTCATTTTAATTTTTACGCAAAAAAATCCAGGGTAGGTAGGTAAATGTAATTTTTTTATACGCAGTTTTTATTGAAAAAGGTCAAAATGGTCAATGGCGCACAAAGGTATGACTTTGAGGTCTACGTTCTTCAGACATGTGAACCCATCAATGTCAAAGACTGGCAACATATTTTATAATAAGATTCAGTCTCCTTGCCTCAAATGCGGTTGATAAACTTTCAGTCTCATCTTGTTCATAGACCACTATCTGAGAGCAGGGTGGCCTAGTGGTAGAGCTTGCTGAACTGTAAAGTACTGTGTTGGAATCCCACCAGCACTGGGTCTTGTCCTCCAGAAAGAAACCTTCTCTCAGATATGCATCCCAACAATGGCAACATGACCTAAATAAAGTTGACTGCGATGCAAAACCCCAATACAAACAATTTAAAGGATGGTATAATCTGACATATTTCACACAACAATACTCTTATTGCATGCAACTTAGCAGGAAAGGCCAGTATTGACAAAATAATAAGAAATAAACAGCTTTATTTTCAAAACGAAATCTGAAGAACACAAACCATCAACATGTACGATAAAAAGACTACTCCCGAATTCAAAACTATAACTGTAACTGCATATCTGTTCCGGGTCACCTCAGCCCATTGTACAACTGCAACTGAACCAACGAAAATGCCAAATGCAGCCCTGGACTCCCTTTATAAGGGATTACTGAATCTGAATACATGTAGTTTACTGGTGACACGCCAAATGACATCATTTCACCAGGGATTTGGATGGGGGAGTATTTAGTCCCTAGAACGCACAACTGAAGAATTCTCTGAAAGCAACACCTAGCTGTTTATTCTGATTGTATTATCCTCCAACCGCTAGGAGGTCTCTGCTATCCCTGAGTTACGGTATGATTACCATCACAAGTCTCCGATGATAGAACTACATTACCCGCCACTTACTATCATCTTAACATATTTACAGTATGCCATACTCTATCATTGAAGTCATTTTATTTTGCGGGGGAGGTAGGAGTAGGTGGAGAGAAGCCAGTGTTCGCCTTATAAATGCTGAGCGCATTTTAGCAAGATAGCCACTGGTACCATTTTTTAACGTCTTTGGAATGACGCGGCCTTGGATCGAACCCACAGCCTCCCGCTTCTGCAGCGGACCCTGTAACCATTACGTTATCGAGACCGGTATATCATATTGCAGAAAGACAGGTTAGACCCAGATGAGAAAAGTTTGTTTAATTAAGAACACTTTGAAGTGTTGTGACATGCCTTCGGTATATTCACTTTTAGAACAAGACATTTCTAATTCACAGTGGAATAAACTCCTGAATGGCTCAGTTAACTCGTATGCCAGTTGAAGACGCATGAAGTCAGTGTGAGTGTGTGTGGGTACAGATTTTGTCCGTAAGTCATGTCTGAAGACTATTCACAGCACAGTCTTCAGCCTCGTCACAGTATGTCCTTGTGAGCAGTTTGTTCTGGAAAATTGTAATGGGGCCTCAATTTATAGTCTCAATACGAAGGACTTGAGAAACCCGGGATCGTATCTACAATCTCTGGTTTACAAGGCAAATGGCTTAACCAAAGCGCCACGGTGGCTTCTAAATGACACCAAATTCTATGTCATTTCGACGGAGTCTCGCTAAATAATCAGGGGAACTCTTCGATACAACAGAATAGACGCTGAAACTATCAGAGACATATCAGAAAAACCAACAAAACCCACGACACGAAATGCTTGGGTCGGGCTACAGAAAATGCTGGGTCGGATGTTGTAATTTTTATTTTTTTATTTTAACCATAAAAATAGCAGAGTCGGCGGGTTGAGACAGGGTCGGTCGGGTTAGCGGAAACACAGCTACTATTTTTTTACGCCTAACTCAGTTAAACTGATGCGTTAGGCTATTATATAAACACTTTGAAAAAACACAGGCATGCATCTCGAGAAAAATCTGTAAGCCAAACAATGCATCTTAGCCCAAGTTCTAATGTCCCAGGATGCCAAATAAAAAAATGTTCATACAATGACAATGCAAAACAGTGCAGAGAAGTAAGCATTTTCGAAAAGTTTTAACTTGTCAATCGTTTTGTTCGACTTCACTGACACTGTTAAATAAACTGATCATCGAGCAGTTATGAGATAGAAACTTACAAATATCAGCTACTTCAAGCATCATTATGCTTCAAGCTGACATAAAATGTATGATAATCCATAAAAAGAGCTACTCGACCATGTGTTATTTCCGGTCAAAATGAAAGTAGAAAACGAACCACATCGGAGCGATTTTTAACAAAATTACAAACAGGTTTTCTGCCTGTTAAAACACACCTTTAACCAAGGCTGAGGTAGTGACCTAAAGCAGTGAATGAAAAATAAATGGGCCAATTAAGAAAATTAGCCAGATACTGATTTCCCTTCTTTCGACCACTCGACGTATTGTCAATTTAGCGTATCAACAGTAAGCATTCAGATTCAGCATAAACTGTATAATGTGGTAAATTTGTTAGATTGAATTGACATCGAAGAAAACTTGGTTAATCATAATGTCATTACAAGCCAGTCTGAATAAAATCGGAAATCATGTTGTTACATTATAGTGCAGGTCACAGCAGCTTGACACACATTCTTCACGTCAGGTGTGCATTTGATTGGTCGACAGAGCCACACCTCCAAATCGACGGCATTTGATTGGTCTACAGAGCCGTGGATGATTTAACGAAACCAGGTCAAACACAAATCGAGACCCAAATCTAACGTTTTATACCCTCGTTTGCGAAAAACTCACTAAACATGCAAAGAAAAATTTACTCACCGCACGTCAGTCCAATAAACACACAAATTCGCCAATTAAAAGCACGAAATTTCCGTCGAGGATAAGCTTTGGAATCACCAACTCGAGAAAACAAAATGGCGACGTAAGTCAAGCTTGTCATGAATCAAAAACCCAACTGATTGGTTCCCCGCAGCAGGTATTGAAACCCATTGTAAAATTATTGAAACGAGTACCAGAGGGCTCTCTATGGCGTAATTTTGGACTGATCCATTTAAAAGGGAACAGCAGGTTATTTTAACTGTATTTCAATACATCAAATAGCGAATTCATAGTGACTAACCATAATAACATTCTACAAAATAACAATATAAAGCTGCTCCGACAATTTAGTTCTCTATCTTCTTCGAATTTTATTAAAATAAACAGCTAGTCAAATCTAAACACCCACCAAGAAGATACCAATCGAATTTTGATTATAAGATTAGGCACTATAAGACTAATTCTTTAAATAATTATTCTATTAATTAATCTAGAGAAATATTTATATTTTGAATAATTATAACAGTAATAATTAACGCCTAGAAAAGACGGTGTGGTATTACATCAATTAATGGGTTGTACAAAAAACGCTGTACGTAAGTTGATGCAATTTTGCTGCCTTGAAGTGGTGAACACGCAAGTTGCCACGCTGTCGGGACTAAACACACAAGCAAGCCCATCTTGAAAGATAACGCTTAAGCAATAGTAGAAGGTATGGACCAACAAGAAACATAGTTCGGAACTGATGCACATAAAATCTATGAGAAACTATATGACACTACGGGTACCGTTTTGCTTGACATTGCCCAGGTGAATGCTGGCTGCCAGATATGGAAAGGTATACGTTGTTTGACTGACTGACGTCCTTGGAGCGAGAGATACAACCGACACTGTGTCGACCTTGCCAGGCACGTTCACCTTCATCGTTCTGCATAATCATGTGCCTGTAGAAGTATGCATATCCAGATTATTTTTGTTGTCTGGGACGTTAAGTAACAATGTAACACAGGGAATCAGTCATATTTTACGAAGCACTAAGATTACTGAAAACCGATTTTTTGATTACTAGAAAGGTCTGAGTAGGTAATGATCAGGAAAAGGCGCAATCAGAAAGAAATTTCCACTCCAAAGACCGAGGTGGGACAATTATGTACTTATTCTTAGAAAACATATCGTAAGCCGAGAAAGCAGTTATTTCCCAATAGGCGGCAACTCAGTTACCGAATCTTAAATAAAAGTATGAAAACGTACACAAAGTTCAAACAGCATAAAAATTCGACTCCAAAACATAAAACAAACAGAAACACAACAGAAGTATCGCCTTTGAACGCAAGCTGAAATCAAAGCAAATCGCTGAGATATTACTTCCGTAAACATATCTGTTATTGCACATGTGTCCGCAATCCAAACGGTCATTTGCCTTTTCGTTTATTTCTATATTACATGGCAAAAACAGAAATTAGGCCATTTGCTCAGGTAATTAAAGGCAGCGGTATTCAATTTCCTTCACTAAATTAATCTCCTTTAAACAGTGTGACATTTCCTGGAAATCCTTTTTCCTGTCCTTGAATGATGATTCGGCATATTTTTAAAAGCTGTAAACGGCCGAATATGGTTACATTATGGATATGTGGATTTTTCCGCAGTGAATACCTGACAATGGAAGACTCTGTGTCAGCAAAATAAACGTAACGAGCTATGGTTAAAAACTTTTGTAAGTAATGGTAGCAAAAGTAACTTCGTTTTCAACCAAATGTGGCATTTGTCAACGACTTGCAAAGAATACCTAATATAGTATACTATAGTCTATGAAATCATGACGGTAATGTTTCCGAATCTCTGCAAGGCTGTGTTTTAATAATCACATCTTTGAAAACACCCGGATCCAGTTGTTCAAAACTAACGACGTCGTTAGTTAACATTTTGTTAAAATTTCAAACATTAATATTACAAATACACTATGTTTTTTTTTTTGCAGTGCAAAGGATTCTCACATTTTTTCAACAAAATATAACAGTGTATTTGTTACTTTTGCTGATATTTGCTTAACAAATTTATGTCTTAACGATATCGTTAAGCTAACGATGCTTTGAACAACTGGCTCCCGGAATTGGTGTGGTATTTTACTGCGGTCACGCCAAGCCCTACTTAGTCATACACATCAAATAGACATACGGCCTTCATGTACATTGTGTTTTAATCCCCAAAGCCTAATAATTTTGAGTGCCCTTGAATTTTTGACACAAATTGATGTCACATGGCCAGTCATGACAGAATTGGTCAAACATGTAAAACAAGCAACTTGCTACAATATTTAACGAATGACAAAATAAAAGAGGATTTGACATTAAAATCCTTTTTTCCCGCATAAAAGTGGGCTTTTAGGGGGGTCTAATTCTTACATTTTAGGGGGTTACCGTTTAACTTTTAACAAAATGTGAAGTAGAGTACCCCTATTTTCGACTTGCTTGTGGGGATTAATCCCCACATGACGTCCAATCATGAAATAAATATACACTGAATATGTAAGATGAGATACCCCTGGATTTAACTTTCTTCTGGGGAACAATCCCCACCTTGTATTAGTAAGTTTCTACTGATTGTCATTTTTTGGAATAAAACATCATGTCAGTTGAACACAAACACAACAAAAATGTTGTGAGGATTAATCCCCACTGGTTGTCGTTTTTAAGATAAAGCCTCCACATAACCTCCGACCATGAACGTATCAACGGTACCATTTTTTAACTTTCATTTGGGGAATAATCCCCACCGACAATCATTTTTGGAATAACATATACTAATACAAAACTACCCGAGAAAATGAAATATGGAAAAGCTATTTTATCTCGTTGTGGGGAACAATCCTCACTGAGTGTCAATTTTCCTTTCAGGAAAACAGAGAACCTTAATAGAAGTGTTGATTTCATTATGAGTTTATAAGATGATATGCGGTACGTATTGGGGAATAATCCCCACTGGTTGTTAAAAGTTAGGAATGTAACTTAACACCAGCTTATTAGGAACACAGAATAACTAAGGAAGATGCAATATGGAACCCATATTTTGCTTTCTTGTATGGAACATTCCGCACTCACAGCAACTCTCATTTCCCGAAAACAAAAATTCATCATAAGCTGGTAAAGTGATATAGGATACCCATATGTCTACTGGGGAATAATCCCCAATGGTCGTCAATGTCAGCAAAACCCCACATAACTTTCAAACAAGATTTCGCGATAACCTTGCAATATGGTATTTTAGTTTATATCTCGAGTGGGGAACAATCCCCACTGGTGGTAAGTTAGAAAAGAGATCTTATTAAAACTTGAAGATGAAATTTAGCACCCATATTTATCAATTCATGATTGGGGATTCATCCCCACTGATTGCCATATTTAGAAATCAAGTCCGCAACCTAACAAAAATTGGGGAACAATCCCCGCTGGTTTTCGAATAAAACGCAGATCTTGTTATAACCTGAACATACTCATTTCGGTATCCCTTTTTCAACTATCAACTGGGGATTAATCCCCACTTGTTGTTAATTTTAGAAAACAGGTCCACAAGAACAGGACAGAAGCTGTGGAATAATCCCAATTCGCTGTGAATAAAAACCACGATCTCATTATGGCCTTTGAAGATGAAGTTTGATATCCTTATTTTTCTACTTTCTACTGGGGATTAATCCCCAGTCGCTGTCAATTTTAGACATGTATGAAACTTCATAAAAACACAACGAACAGTTCAACATAACATCAGAATCATAGTACCTTTCCTTTTAACATTCGTGTTGGGGAACAATCCCCAGTGGCTGTAACTTTAAGAAATGAAAACATTTCGGTATCCCTTTTTCAACTATCAACTGGGGATTAATCCCCACTTGTTGTTAATTTTAGAAAACAGGTCCACAAGAACAGGACAGAAGCTGTGGAATAATCCCAATTCGCTGTGAATAAAAACCACGATCTCATTATGGCCTTTGAAGATGAAGTTTGATATCCTTATTTTTCTACTTTCTACTGGGGATTAATCCCCAGTCGCTGTCAATTTTAGACATGTATAAAACTTCATAAAAACACAACGAACAGTTCAACATAACATCAGAATCATAGTACCTTTCCTTTTAACATTCGTGTTGGGGAACAATCCCCAGTGGCTGTAACTTTAAGAAATGAAAACTGCACATTACTTAAAGAGAATAATGTTTGTGCCCCCATTTTTACTCTTTCCCCACTGGTTGACAGTGTTCCGGAAGAAAATGCTGTCATCAAAACCTGGAGAGTAATGCTCAATGTATGCCAGTTTTAGAAATAGAAAATCCATATAACTAGCAATTTGAAACAAGAATTTTCATTCTATTTTCAAGTTTGGGGAATAATCCCCAAAGATATCAGTTTTAGAAAGTGAAGTGAAATGTAACGATAAACTGTTTGAATGCACGGAATCCGAGAAATATTTCCCACTTTTCATGCTTGTTATTATATAAATATATATTTCAAATAATGCGTCACAAATACTAAAGCAACTTAAAAGCACGTATGAAATCAGGTTACCTGGAATTCCTGTTTTAAACTACATTTTCGGGGAATTATCCCCACCGTTTTAATTACAATAAAATCACATAATCTAAAGCGAAAGCCCAGTCAATGGTAACATGCAGATCTTGATGTCTCTGGGATTGGTCCTCATTAGCCCTGATTTGTGTGTCGAACATGTCCTTTTACATGTACATGTATGTCGCGAAACTAAACAAATAATTTAATTCTACAAATATCAAAAGACTCAGGAAGTAGCCGATGTTGCTTTAATTTTAATTTGGCGTTCTCAATATGACTAGACAATTGTACGATTGTTTACGATTTAGTGGGACCGGCACGTCACCTAATTTGCAATCCTAAACTGGTCGTAAGACGATCTTTAGGCATCGGTCCCACTGAATCGTAACCAGTCGTACGATTGTATGATCACTGATGAGATTTTTTTCTATAAGGCGGTGTATGCATGAACTGTAAAATGTTATCCAACGTGTTCCTGCTTTTTTAAGGCTCTGTCCCACTGCGCCTAAGATAGCTTAAGACGCTATAAGATTGTCCTAATACATGTATTAATTTAGGGGCCCTGTATTTGACCCAGGTTGCAAATTAAGAAAGCGACAATTTATTTAATATTTTATGAAAGCGAAAGTTTTTAATATGATGATGAGATTATGAAGGTGTCTGACATGATAAATGTGCCATGCAAACTTTCAAAAGAAATATGCCATGCAAAATTTCAAAAGAAATGTGCCATGCAAAATTTCAAAAGAATATTATAGTAATGAGAGCATTATTGTTTCCCATGTACAAACTACTCTTCAACAGTGAGAAACAGTTTGCTGTTTATCTGCCGGCTTCATAAATTCCGTTTGGTTTAGTATATAATTATGTAAGGTCGAATTGTTCATTCAAATTTTCACGGATACGCTCTAATAATATTGAGAACGGGAACTGTAAATCCACGTATTTCCTCTACTTTGTTTTTTTTTTTTTTTATAGCACAATACCAGAAACGAGAAAACGTTTCTCCAACGTCTTTCTGAGTGTCAGTCTGTATTATGGACAGCTTAAAGTGTGTTGCTCCAGAACGTATGTATCGAATCAAGAATCACTTGCTTTGGAGCCTTTTACTCTGTCATAAGTAAAATACTTTCGTATGGCAACAATACATCTGATCGGAACGCATGAACACGGCTTGGGAAAGAAATGGTCACATCAGTAAAACCCATGAAAATTACACCCATCACTTTTATGTAGTAAAGCTTGGGTATACAGGGGTATGCATGTTTCCTTACTTTTGACCCAAAACATAGCTTGTTGATACTCGTTAGAACCGCCTCACCGAGGCGGTTCTAACGTGTATCTACAATTAATGTTTTGAGCAATATTATTAACATTATCTTTTTTTTTTCATATGAAAGTTTTCAATGTTGCAGCAACAAAAATCTCATAAGCATGGACAAGTTTTCGTAATGAAGAAAAATTGATGAAGCTATGAATAAACAAAACGAGGAAAACCTCCCTTCCCAATATGGAGAAAAAATGGCAAGAGTAGTGTTAACCATGTAGACATTTTTGGTGAAACTCATACATAAAAATTAATAAAGCTACGTTGAAACGGTGGCAGCACATTTGCGCACTGACATGCATTTGCGCGCACAGTTTTCATTTGCGCACACAATTTCCCCAAGTAAATGTTACATTTGCGCACACCAGATTTTCTCGGGTAAAGCATGGTTATGTAACTTTAGACAAGTCATGACATCATCTCCAGTCTGCATTTTTCTCAGATGGCATTCAAGGCACAGAATGACTATGTGAATTAAAACCTTCAGAAAGTATAAAGACAGTATGAAGAGAGAGAAAAGAAGAGAGAGAGAGAGAGAGAGAGAGAGAGAGAGAGAGAGAGAGAGACTACTTTCACTAATAATGCATGAATTTTAATCGGATAGGAAAGCTTCCAGAAGCTACATACATGTGTATATCCGCAAATGCGTTTGAACATTGTTTGTTCCGACGTCCGTGGCTATACGAAAGCATGCCCATGCTATATACAGATACATTTTTGTGTTGTAAAAATTGAGAAAAAAAATGATATTTCTGATTTTTTATTTCGCTTAAAACATTTATTGTGGGTACACATTAGAACCGCCTCGCCGAGGCGGTTCTAGCGCTTAAGGCGGTTCTAACGAGTAACGACAATCTATGTTTTGGATCAAAAATAATTGTGTACCCCACAACATTCTAATTTTTAGGGTGGCTGAGTACTTTTGATTTTCGCATGAATTTCAATCGGGTATGAAAAGCGTCTTCATTTAACCCAGAAGCTACATATACCACACAAATGTTTGTTCCGACGTCCGTAGCATTACGAAAACATGCCCATGCAAATATACAGTTATTATTCTGCTGTAAAAATTTTAACTGATTTCATTCAAATTTTTTTTAATCATTATTTCTGATTTTTTTTTTAATTTATTTATTTTTTATTTTATTTTATTTTTTAGATATTTATTTATTTATTTATTTATTTATTTATTTATTCATTCTTTGGTCAAAACATTGATTGCGGGTACATTCTGATGGTATTCTTCTTTTTTGTTGTGTGTGTGTGTGTTTTTCTCTCACTGAGATGCAGATAGGTAACATGGGTAAATGGGGTTACAAAGGTAAATGAAAATTAATGATTTTTCACTCAGACCAATTTTGAGGCACCACACTACACGGACAGTCACTGTGCCAATTTTACAACAATTCGGTCGTTTGTAAAATAAATAAACAATAAAAAAAAACAACAAACTCATAGCATCGCCTATTTTCCACTCAGAATGCAATTATTCTTTGAAACTTATTATATTTATGTTTGCATTTTGTTCGGGACTGAAAGAGGCGGTCTTATATTAAAATTATACATGTATATCAAAAGAAACAATGAGGTTTCTGTTTGTTTGTTTGTTTTTCCTTTTAGGCCATTAGATTATTGTTGACTGAGCGGGCGTACTAGCTCCTCCTAAATGTCGTTTTGTTTACTTGCGACTTATCCATTGGTTAAAAATGTCACAAGCCACGCCTTCTCACATTAAATTATGTAAAATAAAAGGGGCGACATCTATTACACTCAAATTTAGCCACGACATGAGAAAATAAAACATCGTCTCAGATCAGTTTAGGAAACAAAATCTTTATTTCGGCTATTTAAACCGCAAGCGGAGAAAACAAGCAAAGTATACTAAGATAAAATTTGAACCCGGCAAAGAAGTTGGATAAAAACATGTATGTAGAATTATTAAGTCATTCTACATTAGTTTGTGACAAATATAATGTTTCAAATGCTTGGTTTTCAAGACAATCTTTATTTCGAATTACAGTCACCAAAATCCAATTATCAACAAGGGCCTCAGGTTGTAATTTTCAAAAAATGAAGAAAAACCACGATGGTCTTAGCGCTTTGAAAAAAAAATGTTCGAATCATTTCGAGTGTCTGAGCCACCAGATGGAAAAACCAACAATTTATATATGTACTGATGCGAAAACAAAGGCGCAGGCCTTTGTTTCGATACACGGATAGTACTATCCCTCTACTTTCTAAATCCAAAATTTCCAGTCTCTAGCCATCTCCTGTGACTGTACAGCCCGGTTTGCGTCGGACCTGGTCATAACCTAAATTGTTGGTTTTCTCAGGCACAGGCTCATTATTATTATTATTATTATTATTTGCCGTTTGCATTTTGATTTGTCCTCACAGTTAAAAATGTAAACTTGTGCCATTTCCCAATGGAACAGTCAGGTGCAGAAACACGAAAGATGCGAAGCAGTGATTGTTGAGACTGAAATAACGTATACACCCTGTCCAACGTTGACGCCGGTGAAAGGTTCCAACACCGGTTACTACGGTGCTTTCGCTACAAAATTTGATGGATGCGAATAAATTTCTTGTTTTGTTCAATGTAATATAAACTTTTGCGATGAAGTAAAACTTGCATCTAATGGAGAATTAACTTGACTTTTTATTTCTGCTTGAACGGAAAACTGTTTTTGTATAATTTTTCCAAACATTCGATTCAAAGTTGGTAAACAAGGTTCGGCCAAGGCCTATTCGGCCGATTTCTACAGAAACTGTTCGTATTTTCCAAAATAAGCACAAAATGTGAACAAACGAGCATTTTGATATGACTTGTAGGAAAGATTGTTGGACGTTTGCATCGTTCTCGATAGATTTTCCCCCGAAAAATGCACAGGAAGAATTTTATGGCAAAAAGTAAACACAACGCCGGTTACTACGGTACCAGAATTACCTGGATTATTGGATAAATGGGCATTCTAGCTTTATAAGATGCGGATTGTGTTACTAATTCGTGCCCAGCTTCTGCCTACATACCTCTTTTATGTAGTTTAGGAAACTATACGTTCATTGGCATGGTTATAACCCTAGAATGAAGAGATTCTAATGAAACAGTTCCGTATTGTTATGAGATAGAAGTGGTTCCAATAGGAAAACTTGTCCGTGACTCACCAAATGCACGTAATTATACTTTGAGGTACATGTACCTTGGTATTATAAGTTTCACCAACCTTTCTGAAACCCTTTGAAATTGAAGCACTTTCTTGCTTGTACTTACTTACTCGCTCAATAACTCTATGACTGACTCTGGCATTCGAACGTTTATAAGTCAAAACATTATCCAACATGTTATAATAATAATAATAATAATAATATTAATAATAATAATAATAATAGGTTATTGAATGAATGTCGAAAACTATTCTGAACGAGTTCATATTGCGAGGACGCACGAGGCATGCGAGTGAATCTCAGCCATATGAACGAGATCTAAATTGTTTACGATTTTCATTCAATAACCTTTTCATTACATGTATATACCCTAAAGTACGCAATGGAAGGTTTGTAAATGCTTATTCCTGGCATCTCCAGTCCTGATAGACATTTCATTTGGCCACATTTCACGTACAAAGGTATAGGTTTTAGCGACTTATCACCATATTGCAACACACGCAGGGCTTCGCCTTAGTGTACGCGAGAACCTTGACGTTGCAGTAAAATTGATGACGTCGACGTGACTCTTTGGCGTCGTTGCGATCGGAAATTTCATGAACAAAGTTAGAAATTCGGAGTACAAACACTTTTAAATCATTGTTCTTCCAAAATTTGAGGTATTTGTCATGAAATGAAGTTTTGTGTATTTATTGTGCGAGGAAATCTGTATTTTTCCTAGTTTCGTCGTTCGTTTAGTTGAAATGGAAACAGAAAATGGCTGCCAGATATTTTTTTTTCAATGGCGACCTACTGTACTATCGAAAGTAGTCCCGCCGGGAACTTGCTTCTTTAGACCCGTGCAAACTATTGAATATGATATAAGTTTCCATCGAAAACATTCTTCACTATTGAATATGGAAAATTCTAACACGTCTCGCCTATAAGACAATGGTTATAAAACGTGTCATATTGTGCATCATTTTACTGGGCGAATAAGCGTGACTTAAATTTTCGACGTTTTTACGCCATTTTGGTAAGATTATGACCTAAGCAATCTCATAAGTCACATTACCTTGACATTAGACGATAAAACGTCATTTCAACGCGTTAAAACGTAACAAACATGTGTAGACATTTGCGGTAACGTCAAAAGTTTGGCGGAATTTTATCAGTGCAATGGTCGAAAAGTTATTGAGAAACTTAAGGTTTAAAATGATTTCATTTTGTTTATTGCATGTTAGAATCGAAAAAGATCAGCTCTAGTGCGTGATTTGTTGAATAACAATTCACTATTTGTCAGTCAGTTGTATGCAGATAAATCACTCGCGTTGCGCGCTCATGATTTGATCTCACAACTCACTGCTAGAGCTGATCTATTTCTTAAATATTCAATATTTTAAGCAATGTAAAGTGAACGGAGTAATTTCTTCGGTATAAATATAATACATGTATGCTGTGTTGGAGCAAACAATGGATTTCAAATGGCACCCCAATCTGGAAAAGCAGTCCCACAAAATGTCGAAGCCCTTCCCAATCTGGCCACAACAGTTACTGTTGACTGGAACGTCAAAGCAAGAACAAACATACAAACAAATAATTTATCTCCCCTTCAGTGACATCATACATGCGCCTTATGTTAACCGTATATTGCCTCATATAGTTATTTGGAATGCTATACCCGAAATACACTAAATAATCAAATTGATACGTATATGTTTACTTATTTTTTGTCAGAAAATGGAATGTCACGTCTGTGGAAAAAAATCCCAACCAAACAGGAGCTTTTCAATGGGGAGAAGATTATATTTTCAGTAGATACTGGACTTCTTAGTTCACTTGGAGCTCGGTCTTCAATGAAAGTCTCTAAGGTTCCCGTTTGAAACGAATGTGGATCTTTTTTTTATCTTTGATTTATTAAAAGGTCAATGATGACTCCTTTCGCATCGTCCACTTATATTGTCTCATTCTGCAAGAAACAATACGATACTTTGCCGTTTGGATAATGCTAGTCTTTATGTTGACTTCCCTCTTGAATGTTACAAATTTACAGTAATTCTCTTTGTTGCCAAATCTAAAGGGTCACTTGAGTATCCTAAACCGCGGTATGACCCACCCCTTTCTCATTAATATGTTTTTTAATCATTGATATTGTCAATAAGCCAGACAAAGAAGTTATTTTACTATATATGGCTTACGCATTTTTAAATACTTTTTAAAAACTCTAATTCATGGGAGAAAATCGGGTTGATCAGAGGAACGTTTATTTTCCGGAACAGTAAGATATGTTGTTTTTGTTTTGGTTTTTTAGTTTGTAAAGAGTTGTTAGAAACATCTTAATCTTAATGAGTCAGTTCTGAAGTAAGAACAAATACGAAGAAGTTTAATTAGAAATGTGTAGTGTCTTATATGGCTAACGGCAACCTTTTCTACAATGAGACACTATCTATCTTATACGGAACCGTTTCATTAAAAGAAATCAATATAGACTTGATCATGGCCATGTCAATGAACGTAAAGTTCCCGAATCCCACATGAAAAATTATTGTTATTATTATTATCATCATTATTATCATTATTATTATGCTTCGACTCGAAACTTCCGAATGCGTGAGTCAGTCATAGAGTCATTGAGCCAGTAAGTAAGTAAGTACAGGCAAGAAAGTACTTCAATTTATATGGGTTGCAGAAAGGCTGGTGTAACTCATAATACCAAGGTACCTCAACGTATAATTACGTGCAATTGGTGAGTCATGGAAAAGCCCTGTTTTCCTATTGGAACCACTTCTATCTCATAACAATACGGAACTGATTCATTAGAATCTCTTCATTCTAGGGTTGATAACCATGCCAATGAACGTATAGTTCCCTAAACTACATAAAAGAGGTATGTAGGCAGAAGATGGGCACGAATTAGTTACACAATCCGCATCTTGTAAAGCTAGAATGCCCATCTATCTAATAATCCAGGTAATTCTGGTACCGTAGTAACCGGCGTTGTGTTTACATTTTGCCATAAAATTCTTCCTGTGCATTTTTCGGGGGAAAATCTATCGAGAACGATGCAAACGTCCAACAGTCTTTCCTACAAGTCATATCAAAATGCTCGTTCGCTTACATTTTGTGCGTATTTTGGAAATTTAAATACGAACAGTTTCTGTAGAAATCGGCCGAATAGGCCTTGGCCGAACATTGTTTACCAACTTTGAATCGAATGTTTGGAAAAATTATACAAAAACAGTTTTTCGTCCAAGCAGAAATAAAAAGTCAAGTTAATTCTCCATTAGATGCGCGTTTTACTTCATCGCAAACGTTTATATAACATTGAACAACACAAGAAATTTATTCGCATCCATCAAATTTTGTAGCGAAAGCACCGTAGTAACCGATGTTGGGGCCGTTTCACCGGCGTCAACGTTGGACAGGGTGGTATATGCGTTTTGGAACCAAAATTTCATGTTTTAGATGTTTCACAAAGTAAATCAGCATCGTTTTTGTTATTTTATGGCGCAAATGTAACACCGCTAACACAAGGAAGGATTTTTGAATGTAGGAAAAAAGTCACAGGAAAAAAAGTCACGGAAAAAAAGTCACGGATTTGGGTAGGAAAAAAAGTCACAGGAAAAAAGTCACAAAAAAGAATTATGCTTTTCCTCAACTTTTGGTTAGGAATAAACATTTTTATTTTTATCATTACCATTATTATCAGCTTATGTTTCGTTTGGATTGATGTTTTAGCCTTTTTATGATCCACTTAACAATATTCGGTCATGCCAAGACTGAGCTGATACTTCCTGGGTACTTGACCAGTTATTTGGTGGCTTAAAATAGGCTTGTTCAAGGACACTGCATGGCAACAGTTTGTTTCAAACAAAATTTCTATGGCACCATGGTCTGAAACTCTTCCATAATGTCACCATGTTCCTCATATTAGGTGGATTCTCATCCATTCAATGTTTCCCATTCTAAGGGCATGTTTTGATTCTGATTATGACATTTCCTCATCATTGCTTTCTTTTAACATGAAAATCATGTCTTACTACATTTATGTACTGATATATGTATTTTCTCTCGGTCTTTTATAATTGTGACTTTTTTTCCTGTGACTTTATTTCCTGTGACTTTTTTTCCGTGACTTTTTTTCCGTGACTTTTTTTCCTGTGACTTTTTTTCCGTCCACCGGATTTTCACACTACTGTAATACACCTGTTTTATGCAGAAAAGTACGTAATTGTTATATTCATAATGAAATGTTCAAATTAATGTAACTTTGATTCGAAGGATGTTTTTGAAAAACAAAGTATAATCCTATATTCTCGTATTCATCAAAATTAAATTCCATTTAAACACTTTTCACATATTTCCATCTATTTCCAAATGGTCTATATTATACTGACCAAGACATGAAAATTAACCATAAACATGAGCCGCGTCATTAGAAAACCAACAATGTGGTTTCCGAACAGGTCTGATACAAACCTAGCTGTACATCCACAGATAATGGCTAGGAGGTGGGAGCTTTGAATTTAGAAATCGTACTATCCCCGAAGCGAAAACAAAGGCGCAGTTCAAAAAGCTGATCTGCGCCTTCGTTTTCGCTTATACGAAATATTGTTGTTTTTCTCATTACGCGGCTGTAATGAGCATGTTAAACTTCCTTCGCCCGCGGCAATTATCGGTGGGGTCTGTTTTTTAATCCCTAATAAATAAACGCGTCTGTTTTTGGCATCTGGTTTTGAATACATGTGATCTGGTCATGTGACATCTGTTTTGATAAGGAAGCGGCGTCCTCGAAACATAAGTATATTATATCATTATACATGTGACAAGATCTCGGATTGATACATTTATGTCTTGTTTAATTTGATATAAGAATATTTTTTTCTTTCTTTCTTTCTTTCTTTCTTTCTTTCTTTCTTTCTTTCTTTTCTTTCTTTCTTTCTTTCTTTCTTTCTTTCTTTCTTTCTTTCTTTCTTTCTTTCTTTCTGCAATAGCAGGATGCAATACGTTGGGATTAATGTTAATTCAAATGAAATTCAGTTATTTTTTTTTTTTTTTTCACGATTAAATACTTTTATGGGTCTTGTTAATTTTCTAATGTACCTTTACACGTTCATGAAGAAATACAAGCCTGTCCCTCATCATGTAGTATTGTATTGTTTTTCATTAGAACAGCTCTCAGCTGTTGTTCCTCATTATTGACATTCCCGGGAATGATCTTTAAAGGGGGTGGGGGGTCGGGGGCTTGTGGGTGGCTTCTAGCATGGATTTTTACCATAAATATGATCTGCAGTGACGAAGTTTTATCGGTGCCTTAAAATGTCATGTGTTATTCCCCTGCCCGAAAGGGGCCGTGGATTCAAATGACCGGTGCATAGTTTGTATTTGAAACTTAAATCCCAGTCCCAGTCGCCTTACCATTGTCTTAATATTAATTTTGGGGACATTTCTGTGACCCCGATGACCCCGATATGCAAATTAAGAAAGGAGAGACACGTTGGAAAAAGGTACAAGTAGGCAAAGATCAGGAAAAGGCGCAATCAGAAAAAGATTCCCACTCCAAAAACCGAGGTGGGAAAAAACCAAACTAACAATCAGGTACTTATACCATGAAACATATCGTAAGCCGAATGAGCAGCTATTTTCCCAATAAGTAGCCACTCAGTTACCTTAACTTAACTAAAAATATGAAAACATACATAAGGCGCCAACAGCACAAAAAATTTTTATACACCAAAACATAAAACAAAAAGAACCACCACAGAAGTATCGACTTGGAACGATCAGTAACACAAAGTTACTGGCGGGCTTAAACCGGTTTTACATGGCCATAACCTCACCCTCAGCTTCTGCAGTGGTTCATAACATTTAGTTAGTTATTCGGTCCTCGGTTATTCGGAAACTATTTAACAATTTTTGCATACGCAGTCTTATCAATAAACCTACATGTATGATTAGACAATTGCTTACGATTCAGTTGGGCCGGCACTTAACGCGACAGATTTCTGTCTGTCGTTCGAACAATACCAATTGCAATACTGTTGAATTAAAACGTTGTACATATGTATCTATCTGTACAATACGAGCATTTCAAGATGTGGACTGCTCCATGTATATTATGGTTGTTACGTTAATGCAAAATGCACAATATCGTAAGTATTATTTTAGTTCTTTCTTTCTTTCTTTCTTACATGGCAAAAGCGATATAAGTGGGGGTCTTTGTCGGTGTATTGTCGCGCAAACGTATTGTGAAAGTGACTAAAATTTTTGAAACGTACAAAAATGCATACAAAATTCGCGCAAAGCTTTGTGCAAACGTTTCGGTCGCAAAAACGTGCTGTGCCCATTTAAATGAAAACACGATAAACATTGAAAACTTTATTTGAAAATATTTTGAATTTGTTTTTCTAAACATATATCTCGTAGGTACACATGTTAGCCGAATCATTGAGGCAAGTCTAAAGAGTTTATTTTATGTTTTAGTGCAAAATGCTTAAAAGGAACAAACATGCATATCTCTGACACCCAGATTTACTATGTACAAGCTCGAAGGAAGATCATATTGCATAAGCCTCATTGGCTTAGTTGGGTGGTAATTTATGAATCGCATTTTGTGTTATGCTGATGCAAGTTCAGGCATTGAAAATAACTTAAACACAGCATTTGCTTAATTTGCATAAAATACACCGCAAACAACGGATTAATAATTAAATACAGATACCTGACGAAATTTGTCTCATCTGTGCCTAAATCATATTTTCTCTCGAGGCGACAATTGACTTTAATAACTTTCTGCTCGATTAATGATCGAATAATCGAGTTATATCGACACGGGATAATAATCGGATACAACCACCTAATAATTTGAAAGGAGAAAGGCTACGAAAAAGATGTGACAAACTCGGACATGAAACTAATCTAGGATGACGTATTTAACCACGAAATCACAATTTCAAGCTTCCAGCCATCTTCTGTAGCTGCACAGGCAGGTTTGTGTCGGACGTCGGAAATTCCAAAGACCGGTTTTCTCGCGTCGAGGCTCAATAGCAAGCAGTATAGTATTTAAGTATTTAAATATGAAACATTGCCCTCTCCAAAATAAAGATTTGTTTCCTGCAACTGATTTGAGTCGATGTTTTATTTTCTCGTGTCGTGGCTAAATTTGAGTGTAATAGATGCCGCCCCTTATATTTTACATAATTTAAAGTGAGTAGGCGTGGCTTGTGACATTTTTGACCAATGGATAAGTCGCAAGTAAACAAAACGGCATTTTGGAGGGGCTAGTACGCCTCACCCTTACCACCCGACATGTTAGCAAGAACTATCACTGGTATGTACATCAAGACTGCCTAGGCAGTGATCATTACCCCATCATATCTAAGTTTAATTATCAATGCAAATCTGTACTTCAATCGCAACAACCGCGATGGAAGTTAAATTCTGCAAATTGGGTCCTTTTTCGCAAACTAACCAGCAAACTACAGCTAGATTACAATGGAAAAACAATCGAAGAGTGTAACGAACTTTTTAATTCGGCACTACTCGACGTATGTTCTAAGACTATCCCCCAAACCAAGCCAATGTTTAAAGGCAAACGGCGGCATCTCCCTTGGTGGGATGACGAGTGTACTTTGGCAGTTAAGGCAAAAAGGCGAGCCTATAAGCTATGGAGACGGCACAAAACTGAACAGCTCAAAGTAGAATACAAAACGCTGCGCTCCAAATGTAAGGAAACTTTGGATAAGGCCCAAAAAACGAAATTTCAAGAATTAATTTCAAAGTTAAACCATAAAACCACCAGTAAGGAACTATGGGGCCTCATTTCTAGATTCAACGGCAAGCCTTTCAAACCAGTAGAAGTTTTGATAAGCAATAACACTCGTCATCAGGAAAACATTGATAAGGCAAACGCTCTGGCTCAACACTATCAAAAAGTAAGCAGTAATGAAAATCTAAGCCCCCAGTTTAGAGCGGAAAAATTGAAGCGAGATCCGGACATAACAGTGACAGTTCAGGCTAGTATTGAGGGGGGTGGGGGGGAGGCCTACAATGACCTTTTTACCTTTAAAGAACTTACTAATGCTCTAAATAGGAAGAAAAGCACTGCCCCGGGAGCGGACACAATTCACTATGACATGCTGAAACATTCATCTGACCAGTGTAAATGGCAATTACTACATCTAATCAACAAATCCTGGTCGGAAGGCAAGCTACCAGATCAGTGGAAGTTAGGCACTATTGTCCCCCTTTTGAAATCCAGCAAACCTCCCCATGATCCTGGGTCATATCGACCTATATCCCTCACGTCTGCGGTCTGCAAAACAATGGAAACCATGATTGGAACTAGGCTAACGAGTTATGTAGAAAACAACCAGCTACTAGCTCCCACTCAGTCAGGTTTTCGGAAGAACAGGTCAACACTAGACCAAATTATTCGACTACAGACAGCCATCCTTAAGGCGAAAATGGAAGACCGGCATCTGCTTTGTATTTTTCTTGACCTCGAAAAAGCCTTTGACCTTATGTGGACCAATGGTGTATTGGCCCAATTAACTAAGTTCGGCGTAAAGGGCAGATTATTAGCTTGGGTTCAGGACTTTTTAAAAGATAGGAAGATACAAGTACGGGTGGGGGGAGACATCTCCGAGGTCAAGCCCCTTGATAACGGTTCGCCCCAGGGCAGTGTTCTAAGTCCTATTCTTTTCAACATTCTTGCTAACACTCAATATGACGTTTTGAAAGATCTGTTCGCTGAGCTTTCCCAGTACGCGGATGACGCCGCAGCCTGGAAATCGGCGAAAAGCAAGGCGCGACTGGTGAAGCTCATGCAAACCATACTAGACATTATATACAGGTGGGCAGCGTCGCTAGGTATCAAAATTTCGGCAGGTAAAACAGAGGTGGTTATGTTCAACTGTAGGACATTACCGGATGAATCAGTACCAAAACTCAAAGTAGGAGATCAGACGTTAGAATTTAAAACACATGGAAAGTTTTTAGGCATGACTTTTGACAACGAACTCACTTGGAAAAAACACATTGATCAGCTCATAGAACGATGTAAAAAAGATTTGAATCTTATGCGTTATCTTTCAGGGACTTCCTACGGTGCAGATAAGATCACTTTAATTAAGATTTACAAGTCACTCATTAGGAGCAAAATAGATTACGGGTGTCAAGCTTACGCTTCGGCAACACAGAGCCAACTCAAAAGGTTAGACAGGATTCAAGCAGCAGCTTTAAGAATTGCCACTGGGGCATACAAATCCACTTCAAATATAAATGTACAGATTGAATGTTGTGTACCCCCCTTACAATTACGTAGGGAAGAACTCATACTTAAGTACTGGGCTAGGTCATCAGCCAATGGAGATCAATTACCACTTAACAATTTATATGATCTTTCAGTTTACGATACTAATAGAGACCGAGCCCAGGGTAAAATTCCATTTGTAGTGCAGGTCAGAGACCTACAGTCTGAATGCCAAATACAGGACTTACAGGTCCAACCACCTGTATATGCTGACATTCATGCTTTAAGATCTATCAACCCCAGGGAGACCTTGAAACCTTTCATAAACAAAAAACGTGACAGTAGCAAATCCATAGAAATTAAAACTAAGGCTTTGATTAAAGATAATTACAGTTCTTACCTACAAATTTACACTGATGGCAGTAAAAATGAATCCACTTCTGAGGTGGGATGCGCCTTCGCAATCCCACAATACCATATAACCAGGAAATTTAAATTAAACGGCCAACTTTCAATTTTTTCTGCAGAATTGACAGCAATAATAGAGGCACTTAAGTGGGTCAATGCTGAAAAACCAGACAGGGTGGTCATTCTCACAGATTCTTTAAGCTCCATACGAGCCATCCGTAGCGGTAATAGCAATTCCAGACCTGATTTACTTATTCAGATTAACCAGCTAGTAGACAGCATCATACGGGCCAACATCATAATATACATGGATTGGTGTCCGTCCCACTGTAATGTGACAGGGAACGACCTAGCTGACGAAGCAGCAAAGGCCGGATCATCCTTTGGGAGGGAATTATCTTTACGGCTGGGGAAAACAGAGGCTTATGGGATCATTAAGAAAAAGGTTAGGCAAAAATGGGCAACTATATGGAAAAACCACGGGAAGGGGCTTCGCTGGGAGCTTGATAGCGAGCTCCCAGTGAAAATGGTCCAATACAGTGATGATAGGCGTATGGACCGATTATACACTAGGCTAAGGTTAGATCGAAATGGGCTTAATTGTAACAATCTGTTCCATAGGGGGGCTGATCCGCTCTGTCTCCACTGCGGGAAATTGGAAGACACAGAGCATTACCTACTTTCGTGCCAGTTTCACTTTAATCATAGACAGGTCATGTTTAAGAAAATCACAGACGCTTTTTCAGATATCAAAAACATCACAGTTAATACTCTTTTAAATCCTAGCCCTGCCCAAGCAGACGTCATCAGAGCAGCAGTTTTTGATTTTATTAGGGACACAGAATATGTTAAGATTATTTAAATATCACATTTTTTGCAAGATTAAGATTTTCCATTTTTTAGCATTTACAAGATTTTTGGTATTTTTAGAATTTTGAATTTTTGCGTAAATCTATATACTGACAGGGGATTAAGAGGAGACAGAGACACAGAGACGATACTACAGCGGGCAGTCTTAGCAGGCCAATCACTGTAGCATCATATTTTAAGCTTCGCTCTAGTCGTACGTGAAACGACATTTTACTATGAGCGAGAGCCCAGGGCCATTTTTTTACTTTTTTCCATTTTTTATTACTAAATAACCTATGTTATTTGGTACTTTTTAGATTTTTTTTTTTTCATACTTTTACACCCTGATGTGGGAACGGCGGGACTTGACCCAGTAGCGGTACTGAAGTGCTGCCTCTCCCATATCAGGGCCCCTATCCTCTCCTCTTTTATACCATACAATCTCACACTTATTTATGTTATATTTACCACACCCCGATAGCGGGAGTAGGGTATAACTAGTGCACGCTACATCCATGGGGCGGCCCGGGAGGCGGCTTCGATTAAATTCGTCTGGTGCTAACCTGGGGCGCTCTATGGGTAATACCACGTGCACCCCTACACCACTGGCGGGTTGCTCACTTTTTTTATTTTATTTTTGTTTTCTTTTTATGTGCAAGTTACATATGTACATGTACGAGCTACACCATTTACATACACTTTTATGAGTTTATTCTATCAACCCATCTTCTTATGTTTTTTGCAATATTAGTAGAATAAGAGGACCCACCCATCCTCTTATTGTTTTTGCAATTCTGGAGAGTAGGAGGTTGTCCTCGGACCGACTTGGTTTTGATGCAAGTGGTGTGCTTCCAATATCAGGAATTCGCTCTCCAGCACCACGAGACATTTATTTGTTTGTTTTAGTTTTTATCTTTTTGGTCCAATTTTTATACAGGGCGTTTCCCAGAGTAAAGTGGTGGGACGGCCCTGGGCTTTATAAAACAGGGATAGGACTCTGGGAGTGAAGCGAGGGAACACAAAACATGGACGGGAACAGCTTGGCACTCCTACGGTCCTTATACCTGCGTACTGCCGCGTTATAGCAGATGATTGGATACTGGCTGCCTCTTAGGAGCGCACTGGCCCTCGCGACAGGACCCGTACGAGGGCAGGGCTGTTCTCGTAAATGTGTGTTCTTGGACTTCATCAGTAGGGACTTTCCACTGTTGAGCCACACTGTATATAGCCACACCATGTATATACGCTGTATTTTGTAACTTTCAATGTGTATTTGTATTGATGCATGTATTTTAGTAATTGTTGTACCATGTACTATACCATGTATTTTTATCCTACAACTATTGTATTGTATGCATGATGACTGTATGTGAGAAGTAGCTATTTTTTATGCCCACAAAAAAAAAAAAGAACACAAAATTCAAAAATATCACGTCTCCTAGAACAAACGAAGAAGAAGAAGAAGAACCACTATTAGGACTAATATCTCCTATCAATTCCTTCTCTCTTTATTTCTACCTGACGTTTGTAAATATCCCCCTCCCCCTTTTAGAATATGAATGGATGTATTTTATTATATTTTTACTTTAATGCTATTATTAATATTACATATTATTTTCATAAAACGATTTTTTCTAACATTCCTAGCTGAGTCGAGGGGTTCATCTGTATTTTAAATTGTTTAAATTGGCCGCATTATTGATATCAACACAATAGGACGTCACCAGACCCCTTGACCTACTCACCGATTTTCTCGCTTTTTGTACAAAGTATTTTGACTAAATGCAATTTTTTGAAGCATTTTTATTAGACAACTGGGACATAAATAAAAATGCTGAATTGACCATTTTTTGTAAACTTTCCAAACTACCAGCACACCAATTTTCATACATTTCCATAAAGTTTTAAGCTAGTTATTTTGTTTTAAAGATGACATTTTTTCACTTAAATTCTCAAAACGCCTCCTTCCTTCCTCGGCCATGATGACTACTCACAGGATGATAACTATTAACACATAGTCGCATACACCACCCTCACTCATACAGTATACAAGTATGAAAACATTATAGGCCCATTCATCTGGCCTCCATTCACAAGCCAATACACACAGCGACGAAAAATGAGAGTATAAGTCTGACATGACCTACTTATGCTCTAGAGCAGTATAGTGTAATCACGATTCGCAGCCAAATTGGCACCGATTACCTATCACATTTAGGCTCACTTTAGACCTGGCGTTCAAAATTTCGAAAAGGCAGTGCTCCACTTTAGAGACACACTCATCCAGTGTCTTTTTAAGTTAAGTTAAGGCCCCCGGCGGACAGCACGATTTGCATATTAGCTTATCTTAGCCTCGATTAGTAGCCATGGAGCACTAAAACTTACGTCTTCTGTGGTGGGGATATGGATTAAGTCCGCTTGGCCCCTGGCAGACGTAAAACAGCCTTAAACATTACTACTACTACTACTACTACTAGTACGCCCGCTCGGTGAGACGGTTCTAACGTGTGTTTTGAGCAAACCAAATCAGAAATATTAAAAGATTTGAATGAAATTTTAATTTTTTACAGCAGAAAAAAAGTATCTGAATATAGCATGGGCATGTTTTCGTAATGCCACGGACGTCGGAACAAACGTATGTTAAGGCATTTGTGTGGTGTTCATGTATGTAGCTTTTTGGTTTGCAACCGCTTCTAAAAATGAGCTTTTCCGACCATATTAAAATTCGTGCATTATAAGTGAAAAGTTGTCCTCTCTCTCTCTCTCTCTCTCTCTCTCTCTCTCTCTCTCTCTCTCTCAATTTAGGAAACTACCATCAGAATAACATGTCCATGAAAAGTCTATTCCGTCATACCCCACTTTTATAAAGTAAAACTGTGATGTTTAGGGGTATAAAAAATTTCTTATTTATGATGCAAAACAGAGATTTTCGTTACTCGTTATAACCACCTTACGCGCAAGGCCCAACTATAAAAAGGATAAATGAAATTTTCAGTTTTTAAAGCAGAAAAACGTATCTGTGTATATCTGTATATAGCATGGGTATGCTTTCGTATAGCCACGGACGTCGGAACAAACAATGTTCAAACGCATTTGCGGGTATATGTAGCTTCTGGAAACTTCCCTATCCGATTAAAATTCATGCATTATTAAAAAAAAATATGAAAAGGATAAATGAAATTTTCAGTTTTTCAGTTTTTAAGGATGTTCGCTGCCAATGAAAAAGTATTCAAACTTTTTTTCTAACCACTCTTTTTTGATTCCAAAATACGACACAAGACATTTGAGAACAAAATAAATATAGGGTAGTGTGCATTTTTTCAAGCTACATGCCTCTGAATGAGATCTCTGAGCACCTTGTTTTAAATTTGGTAAAATTAATTTAATTTATGATTCTTTGAAACATACCTGTCTTGAACAAAAATACACCTAGAATGCTTTTAAAAGTCGTAATATTTACGTAGCGCAGACAGTTTTGGACCAAAAGCATAGAAAAATTTACAACTTTGAGTGGATGACAAAATTTTACGATTCCTTTTCTAACCCTACCCCCATACTTGAAAAGTCGGAAAAATCAATATTTTGAAATGTGCCAAACCCATATTTGTTGATTCAAACTTTTTCTTGTATTTTCACACAACATAGAACTTGATAATATTGTTCGAATAAAAGAAAGAAATATATAGGGTAGTGAGCATATAAGAGAGAACCAACAACTTGAAAGTCGCCATTTTCGGCCTTTTTTCGTCTGTTTTGTTTCTAAAAGCCCATTTCATAAAACCACCTTAAATTTTAAAACCAGCACACCAAAGACACAAAGAATGACTTAGAAGACCATGTACACATACACTGCTGCTAAAATAAACATCGAACTAGTGCAATTAATTTGACGATGTGTAATATTCAAGTTTAATCTACCCTCCCCCCTTAATTTTACTGACAACTAAAATTTTCTGAAAAGTTGCAGAAAATGGGGTGAAAAAATGAAGTTTCTTAGATTGACAATTTTCATGGCTCATTTGATGCATATTATCAATATGTATCTAAATATAAAATATTAGGAAAATATCTGCAACCGTTTAGAAGATATTCAAGAAAAGAAAAACCGGAAGTTCCGAAATGTCAAATGTTAGCAGCGAACATCCTTAAAGCAGAAAAAACGCATCTGTGTGTATCTGTTTATAGCATGGGCATGCTTTCGTATAGCCACGGACGTATATTTTTTTTTTTTATTTATGATGCAAAACATAGATTTACGTTACTCGTTATAACCATCTTATAACCATCTTACGCGCTAGGCCCACAATAAATGTTTTGAGCAAAAAAAAAAAAAAAAAAAAAAATACAATCAGAAATATCTTTTTTTTTCTCTCAATTTTTACAGCAGAAAAAAAGTATCTGTATATAGCACAGGGCATGCTTTTGTATAGCCACGGACGTCGGAACAAACAATGTTCAAACGCATTTGCGGGTATACACATGTATATAGCTTCTGGAAGCTTTCCTATCCGATTAAAATTCATGCATGCATTATTAAAAAATAAAATATAAAAAGGATAAATAAAATTTTCAGTTTTTAAAGCAGAAAAACGTATCTGTGTATATCTGTATATAGCATGGGCATGCTTTCGTATAGCCACAGACGTCGGAACAAACAATGTTCAAACGCATTTGCGGGTATATTTAGCTTCTAGGTTTCCAACCGCTTTCAAAAAATGAAGAAGCTTTAAAAGAAGCTTTCCTATCCGATTAAATTCATGTATTATAGTGAAAGTAGTCTCTCTCTCTCTCTCTCTCTCTCTCTCTCTCTCTCTCTCTCTCTCTCATTTCATCATACTGTCTTTATACTTTCTGAAGGTTTTAATGCACATATTCATCACATACTGTGCCTTGAATCCCATCTGTCTAATGAAATGACTGAGAAAGATGCAGACTGGAGATGAGGGCTTGGCTTGTCTATACAATCTTGTGAACGGCCTCGGTAGCTCAGTAGGTAGAGTGTCCGCTCCGAGATCGCGAGGTACCGGGTTCGATCCCGGGCCGCGTTCTTGAAAGCGGTCCGGCGAAAACAAGATCGAGCGCCGAAGGCACGAGAGGGGGAGAGCACGAGAGCCCCCCCCCCCCTCCCTCATTTCTGTAGATACGTTTGCTGAATGCTCGAATCCTTCTTCATCGTTTGTCAATGTCAAAGTTTCGGGGAAAATGAATTCGAAAAGACTTTTGCAACATGGTGCTAACGCACATAGGTTAAATCGTTTGGAAAGCAACGTACGCCGAGGGATTCACTCAATTGTAAAATATGTTCATATATCGAGTGCCGAGATATAAAGCAAAATCACTGAATTGTAAAATTAGGTCACAATGACATAGGACTACATTAGGTTCAAAGGTTTATCATACGCAAACATAGTGTGAAAGAAGTATGTTCATAAACCATCCAATCTTACCGTCATAACACAAGTCAGTGTCACAAAGTTGAACGATGAATTACCAACCATCTTCCAGCGATGTTTCTCTTCAGCGAGTTCCACGTTTTGATCTCTAGTCCCATCCCCTGAATCCGATGCCATGGAACTTAAAAGTGTGTGAAGTATGAATGCCTTATGATCAGTTGTCAAGATATGGACTCTTTGTAACAATTACACAACAGTAAATACATTTTACAGAGTTCTTGCTTTTAACCTATAGCCCCGACCCCAGGGATACGATGCCATGAAATGAAATTCAACCCTACAGCGTACCTATGGTCCGCGTATGAAAGCCCTCTGATAAAAGGTTTTCATGACATAGACTTCTATAATACTATATCACAAAACGCCATTATCAGTTTTGTTCTGGCATGGCTCCAGGGATCCTAAGGGGTATTAATGGCCCACGCATACGGGAACGTAAACGACCGCTCTATGCACTTCGTGCAGTCGAGGTAAAAAGTGAGTGGGAAAACATAAATTACAATTAGGTATTTACACTAAGAAAATATATCGAAAGTCGAGTAGAAGTCGCCTTGATGAGAGGGTCGGGCGAGGTGCTCTATTACGACGGCAAATGGACAAAATCAGTCGCTACTGGGTTTATGTTTACTAATGGAATCAACATTTCTCCAGATAAGTCGTAAGTTAGCCTTTTAGTCAGAAATATAAATTCACTTAAAAAGTTTGGCTTGGTTTTTCAGAAAAAATATTGAAATGTTTGGAAAAACTATTTCAATTCTTATTATAATTTAGTTATTTTATTCGCGTCTTGGTAATTTAAATATGGTTCAAACACAAACTAAACTGAACGTTCTATGCAAAACCTTGGTACTCTCAAATTGGCCGGGTAAGAAATGTCCCTCCAAAAGTTCTAAGCTACATGTACCGTTTTGTAAGCATCGCATAAGCGCGATTCCAGTATTTTACATATATATCATTTTGCTACAGTGATGATACAATTTTATCTTCAGCACTATCTATGTAGCCGACTTCGGCAACAAGCGGCTTGTTGGGTTCAAAAGGCTTCCTGGGAACGGGTTAGCCGAACAATGGGTAAGCAATCTTTTGGCAAAGTCGGAAGAACAAATTAATACAAAAATTATCAACTTTTCAATTTATCTTTATTTCCATTTTGGAAAATACATGTATGGGGGACAGGATGATCCGTAAACCAGAAATTAAAAATACATCATGTTTTCAAATGCATATAGCGAAAGCCAATTCTTCCCGTACATCATCCGCATAGTGCAGATTTTACTTTCCTTTTGGTCCTTTGAGATCAGCGAGCCTATTCTGAGAAATCAGAAAAATAGATTCAATTTCTTACCAACGTTTTAATATATTTGGCACAATTTCGATTTTACTTAACTTTGTATCAACTACTAGTACCCTGTTAACGTTGCAAAATTACAGTAATTCTCTTTGGCTCCATGTTGCCAAATTTATAGGGTCACTGAAGAGGCTTAAGTAGCCGAAACCGCGGTATGGTCCATCCCCTTTTTCATCAATATGTTCACTGCTCTTTAAGGATCTCCGTTTTATTTAAAATAAAGCCAAGTAGTCAAAAAAACTAAAATTCACTCATTGTCAACAACCAAGTTAACTAAAGTTAATTACAGTTTGAACGTCACGTTAACTTTCATGTTAGCTAGTTAACTACAAGTTAACTTGGTTTAAATATTATGCCGGATAGAACTGTACAATGATAACTGAGGGTCTGGATTGTGGGGGGGGGGGGGAGGATCCTGTATTCACTAATCATTAAAAGTTTAATCATTTATTCACTGTCATTAAAGTTTTGGCTTATTCATTAAAATAAGCTCGATTATTCATTAAAATGTGATAACTACTACACGCCTATTCACTCAGCTTATTTATTAGCAAAGGGGTGTTTATATACTTGGTCCCCCACCGAGGTATCCCTCAATACAGGCCACAAGGGCACATTCTATGTTAATATTATCAAAATGTGGACTACATGGTGCAAATTGTACTGTTTACATATTGAGATGTGCATGCATACTAATATTTTGTCAGACCACAATGCCTCGTAGAAACTTTCTGAAATGCAGATTCCAGAGCAATTGAATTGTTAGATAACCCTTTTTCCATTTGTGTATGTGTGTGTGTGTGGGGGGGGTGTATAACCCCTTTACCTTTAATACTGAAAAATCTCTAAATTTTACCCGAGTCCTGAATACTTTTTAATTTCAGCCATGCATGCCAAATATTATTTAAGCCATATCTGTAACTGGAAAAGGTGAAGAGACATTTTGTTATTTAGTATACTAGTTGTAAGGATTCATGCTTGTGCCTGGTTGCAAAACACCTTTTATTGTTTTAAACAACGAGCGAAGCGAGCGAGTAAAATATGATATAGCCCCATATAAATTGCCATAGACAAATTCACAATAATCTTCTTGGTGCTTGTGTCTGATTGCAAAAGACACTATGATGTTCTATCATGTTTTCAAATACTGAACGAGGGATGAAAAACCCACAAAATTACTAAAGAAACATACATAATGTCCTTGGATCCAAGTATATGTGCTTGTACCTTATTATTCAGTACCTTTTCCAATTGTCGTCTGAAGTATGAAGTATCGAGTGAGTGAAGTATGAACTTTAACAAACTGAAAAGATCAGGGAAGCATTCTGACTACTCTAAATACTGATTGCGCTATACATTTACTAAAGTAAGGAAAATGAAAAGGTCAGAAAAGCATTACATAATGAGAAATTAGGTTAAGAACACATTGCTTAAGTTCTAAGAAAAATCTATTATAATCTGTTGGGTTAAAGAGGGCCTTTCGGAACCTGAATTTTATGGTGACTTGGTTTACAAATTTAAGAAACTTAAAGGAATTAATGATTTTTCTTTTCAGTTCAGAAAAATCATAACACGTTACAGACGTACAGGTTATAACTTGAATGTTATGCGACAATCTGCATGCTTAGTTTTTAACCCAATCATGGTTGATAACTATGCTGCCTTCTTTAATTGCACGCCGGTGGGTCGGGCGTCAGACTCTATGATGGCCCCGACATAAAGCTATTCATTTTAGTTGGTTGGGGCCGGAGCTTCTTGTCTGTTGCTTGGCCCACCGGGGTCCAACTGGTGTTTTTCTTTTGCTCCGGAGTTAGTAGGTTATTCGGCGCCCAGGGATCTCCATCGTCGGGCAGCTTACTCAGTCTGTGAGTCCTGGTTTTGATTCATCAGGATGTTTATCATGATTTATTTGTTTGTTCTTGATGATTCATTGACTAGTTAGAGATTCACCACGAGAACCGAATAACTAACTAAATGTTATGAACCACTGCAGAAGCTGAGGGTGAGGTTATGGCCATGTAAAGCCGGTTTAAGCCCGCCAGTAACTTTGTGTTACTGATCGTTCCAAGTCGATACTTCTGAGGTGGTTCTTTTTGTTTTATGTCTTGGTGTATAAAAATTTTTTGTGCTGTTGGTTTCATATTTTTAGTTAAGTTAAGGTAACTGAGTGGCCACCTATTGGGAAAATAGCTGCTCATTCGGCTTACGATATGTTTCATGGTATAAGTACCTGATTGTTAGTTTGGTTTTTTCCCACCTCGGTTTTTGGAGTGGGAATCTTTTTCTGATTGCGCCTTTTCCTGATCTTTGCCTACTTGTACCTTTTTATGTGTCTTGCACAAAGACATTGCCAAACAGAGGTGAAATAATATCCGGCTCAGTAACAACTCAGAACGATTTGAATCATTTTCGCTCCCTTCATATGACTTATTTATATTTCAATTAGCCCATGTTGCGAGCCCCAACATGCTCAATGCTTCCTGCAGCCAAGAGACATATTGTCCATTCAAACATTCAATAATTCTTTGTAATATACAGCATTTGAGTTAATTGGGTCTGAAGGTGACCCCCAGACCCCAGAAAAAAATGCAAATCTGGAATGTCAGGGAGGCTTTTAAGACAATTCTGAGCCCAATTTTGTTATATTCATTATTCTTAATAATCTTGGTATTCACTATTCATTATATTATTCTGTTATTCATTAAAAAAGGACATATATTCATTATATTATAGAACACCATTATTCACTACTCATGATCTTTTTTGCTCTTTATTCACTCTCATTAAAGATTTTGTCCATTATTCATTAACCATTATATCCCATCCAGACCCCCATAACTTTTCCCCATGAATATTTCAGGAGGAGGATATGAATACGTGTGTTGATAATATTGAGGTCGACCAGCAGACAGGGGATCTATGGATCGGTTGTCACCCCATGCTGTACAGGATCCTGGATAACCTTAGAGAAAAAGATCAAATATTACCTTCTAATGTACGTTGTAAACTAATTAATTAAAATTCAATTGAAATTTACAAGTTTATTTACAAATCGTAGGCCTACATTTAATTTATGTCCTATATAACATATGCAATATCCAACATACTGTTTTTTGAGAATATCAACTGTCCGCGTAGTAAACCTGGGCCCAGTAACTCAAAGCCATCTTAACTTAAGGTCATCGTAAGTCATTTTACTTCTGTATCAAAGCAGCAACACAGATCTCGTGAATGTAACCCTTTAATATGGTTGAGATGCCCACACCAAGATGACAAAGTTAGACACTTTTATCTTTGATAGTCTAAGATTTATAGTATTCCAGAATTCTTCTTAAGATCACCTTAAGCTTAAGATGGCTTTGAGTTACCAACCCCTGGTTTGCATGAATTTCTTTCTTTCTTATTGATAATAACATACCTAATGGATTGTTTTGCCGTCTGACTCAAGTACATGTACATTGACACAATGCCAAGTTTATATACAAAACAAAGTGTGTAAAACAAATAAATCATGATAATATTAACCACCATGATTAATAAAAAACGAGGACTCATAGATTGAGTAAGCTGCCCGACGATGGAGATCCCTGGGTGCCAAATAACTTACTAACTCCGGAGCAAATAAAAACACCAGTTCAACCCTGGTGTACCAATCAATAGACAAGAAACTCCGGCACCAACCAACTAAAATGAATAGCTTTAAGTGGGAGTTCCCATAAAATCAATTTCTAAAACAGCTTGCAATAACATCATCATTACTTGGGAAATTTTCAATGTATGACAGTCAGACATCAAAATGATAAAAAAATATTTTGACGGCAGACTAGTCAGACTTATCCTGGTCTACACTGGAAAATAGCCAAAAAACGATATCTTCACTGGTAATCATCAACTCATTTCTAGGTTCTGCAGGTGAAGATAAAAGACAACATGATGAGTGAAGTGATCGAGGTCTACTCTGACAGAGATGGTTCGGAGATGTTCGGCGTTGGTGCAGCCACGCTGGTTAGAGACAAGCTTATTATTGGTGCAGTGTCGGACCAACTGATTGTCTGTGACGTCAAATATGCACAGTGATCACGTGACTTTGTTGTGTCACTCATACGATGAACTGTGTGTTAAAACGATGTGGAAAAAGCTGATTACATGTGACGTCAAACATGTGAATACTGATCGCGTGAATGTGTAATGTGACATCAGAGATAAACTGTTTATTAGAGGGTTGTGTGATTAGTTGGTCGTGTGACAACTGGTTGTTTTTCACTCCAATATGTATAGTGATATCGTGACGCTAGAGAAAAGCTTATGATTGGAGAGTTCAGATCAGGTCAGCTGACTCTCTGTGTGTAATGTGACATCAGTGAAAAAATGCATGATTATTGGAGAGTTGTGCAAGATCAACTGATTGTCTGTGTGTAATGTGACATCAGAGATAAGTTGCATGATTATTGGAGAGTTGTGCAAGATCAACTGATTGTCTGTGTGTAAAGTGGTGTCAGAGACAAACTGCATGATTATTGGAGAGTTGTGCAAGATCAACTGATTGTCTGTGTGTAATGTGACGTCAGAGATAAGCTGCATGATTCTTGGAACGTTGTGCCTGTGTGTAATGTGACGTCATAGACAAACTGAATCATTATTGGAGCGTTGTGTCGGATTTGTCTGTGTGTAATGTGACGTCAGAGACAAAACTGTATGATTCTTCAAACGTTGTACCAGATCAGCATTACCAATGCGACCGTGAATGATCAAATGATGTTGTACTGTGATACGAAATGTATTGCCACAATATCCGCAGTGTGTCGTAACTTATAAAAAAAATAATGAACTTCGAACATGTATGATGAGCTTGAAGTGCTTTGTTGTTATTATATACCTAAGACTCGTTCAGTTAAGAGCGCTTGTACTTTCGCTTGTCCTTCGGCACAGGCACAGTAAAGTATGTTTAGGTATATCAACACAATGGTGAAGTATTGTCAATTTGGCGTGCCTCTTGTAAACCATTCATATACAACTAGGCATGTTTGTGCTGGGAAGCATTAAAAGCGATCCGTATGCTGTTGGGTAGTTACAATGGTGATAAATTCAATTGATTGTATCAACATGTACTGACGTCTAGAATGTAACATGAACTGTAACCACATAACCCGACGAATATGTCTCAATTTCTCATTATGAAAACACTAAATTCCAGTCATTTTTCACAGTCAGTTTACCAATTTTTTCCAAAATCTTCAACGGCCTTTTCCTAAATACGTAAGGTGTCTCTAGCCACACATACTGCTGAACCTCTGATACTACAACTTCTTTCCCTCTGAAACGTTGGTAGATGGCATTTGCCGTAGCTTTGTCACTTTCCTTCGCTTTTTCGGGTAGACGTAATTCGTAGGGTTCTTTAAAATGCTTGTAGCTTGTAAAGCAACATATAAGGTGTTCTTGTAATGATTTGTGGACTGTATTCATTGCCTCTTTCATGTATTTGAAACTGCACATTTGGCTGGCCCCAAATAGCACATGCCCTGTAACAGTGTTGGTATATCCCTGCGTCTCCAATGAAAGGTAGAAATCGTTTTTCGCGTTCTGTTTCAGAGTCTGTTCCAATGCATCGACCTCTCCTTTTGTAAGGTGGTTTCTTCTTCTGCTCGCCGCTCTGCTACCATTTGTATTGGTGACTTCCACTTTGCTAGTCAATGTTAGTAAAATTTGCTTCCGATAATCGATGATTCGTTTCATCCGATCTACAGGTACTTCATTGTCACCCTGTGAGTTCAAAACCAGAATATCGCTTGCCGAAACCGGTGTAACTTTGATCATTCCCGCATGAACAATATAACAAGCGACAAGATATTCGCTGTTAGGTCGTTTTGTACCTTTGAAGTCACAACGTATTTTACAGACACCATTTTTGAAGTTCTCTTCTTCATCTACCCTGATCCTATACATCGTTATTATTTTCAAGACGTTTTTCACAAGCTCTTTGTAAGCATTCTTGTCACTCTCAAAAAAGACCAAGATAACCCTATGCTTGTCTGTAGGGGGAATTTCGAATATATCACTAGCATACATTTCCAGATCAGCGATTCCATCAAGGTAGCCACTCACGTCAAATTCTCTGTTGTTGTCGAAGACTACGTCTTTTCTCGAACTCTCCTTCTGTCTAAAATAATGCAGTGCTACGCGGAGAGCAATTATTGGCGTTTCATAATGTTCGATCTCCGTTGGCCATACTAGGTTCGTGGCTCTCCCAGTGCCTGCAATTCCATCAATGATTTTAACCCGTTTGTCTTGAATCGACATCATGGACGGTATGTATTGCTGCAAATATTTCTTGTAAATCAACCTTTTTGCCAGTATGTGTGGTGCTTCGCGCTTTAGTTTTTCTTCAATCGGGTTAGGTGTTATGGTTGCATTTTGACCTGTGACAGTTTTACACCGTGGACCAGAAGTGTCTTCCTCGTCAGAGCCTAAGTAAATGTCATCAAGGCTGTCAATCATATCTCTAGTGGTCGCGTCACCATGATCCACCGAACTTGATAAAGATCTCACGCTGTCTGTACTGTATCCACTGTCTTTCAGTCTTGCGCTGCTTCTACCGCTGTCCCAGTAATGTTTAGGTTTCGTTCTATGGCCCTGTTTGGGGTAAGCGTCATCGTCATAACTAAATCCAGATGCTGACCCAACACTTACTCCACTATCCAGCGACGTGGTCGAACATTTTCCATAACCGTGTCCAAACGATTCTCTACCGTACTCACTCTTAAAAGACTCACTTCTGAACTTGTTCTCAAGTGATCCCGAATCATAATTATTGTGAAATGATCTTTGACCGGAGTCCTTGTTAACCTCTCTCCCTCTTGAGTGACCACTGAACCCACGTTTACCTCTTCTATTTCCTTCTATGGACGATCTCGGCCTACACCCCGGTAGGGATTGGACCGCAGTTTTGGCATCATGGACAAATTGTGCATCCGGGCTAGGTTCTAACCTTCTCGCATCACTATCCAGAGAAGCGCTTTGTTTTTCTGAGTTTGGTGGCAGGCTAAGTTGCATTGATTCATAGCTTGGGTATGTTCTTCCTGATGCTGTATGATTAAGTCTTCTTGGATCGCCTGGTCCAGACCTTGACCCTGCTGACAGCAGATTCGGTCTATGAGCGCCCCGAGAACTACCCCGCCCTTGACGATTCATGGCGGACGCCATTCTGAAAAACAAATAATCAAAATAACAATTATAGGTATATCTACATGTACATAGAGCTACAAACGCTGTAGGCATCACTGAAATCTCTGTTTGAGTATGCAATAGCTTTTCATCAGAATCGACTTCTTACATATCTGCTTTGCTCTCTGAGTTTTTCCTGCAAGCACATTTTTTAAAACAAAATTTAGCTTAAAGAATACAAAAACGTTTCTATTTCAGAAGCATAACACCCTAAGGTAATTTGAGCATGTGCATGAGAAAACAAACAGTTTGGGTTCCGACCAGGTCCGAGACGAACCGGACTGTACAGTCACAGAAGATGGTTAGAGGCTGGAAATTTCAGATTCAGAAAGTAGAGGAATTGTACTATCCGTGTAGCGAAAACAAAGGCGCTGATCAGCTTCGCAGTTACTGCGCAGCTGATCTGCGCCTTTGTTTTCGCCTATGCAGATTGTTGGTTTTTCTATGCGGCGGCTCATTTCAATTCCTATTATTCCATTGAATGAGAAGGAAACTTCAAGGTTGAACCGAACTGAAGTATTGTATTATAATGTCATATACTGATAGCAAATGTATGCGTCTCTTCGATTGCAATAAAGGCTGGTCGATTTTATCACAACTGCAAACAATTCGTCGTGCTTAATCACCAGGAAAACATGCCCATGATATTTACACCCCCTTAAAACCCACTTTAATCTATTAAAATTGGAGTGTACAAGGTTATAGATTTTTTTTGGTTCAAACACGTTTCAATCAGTGTTTTTAGCATATACGAGAAAAATATCCAATTTTTCTACGGAAATTTTGAAATTTTACAGCTTTAAAATGGCCGTATATTTCATGCACATTTTTTCATAACTACTTGAGTTTAGGTATAACTACGTAGAGCCCTTTCTTAATCCATGACAAAATTCCGATGTTGAACTTAACTCATTTAAGCCTGGCGTCCCTTTTATGGGACATAGGCAAACAGCATAGCCCCAGATGTGACGCCGCAGAACGCGGCGTCCCATCTGGGACTATTCTGTTTGCCTTGAGAAATTTCATCGAAAAATGAGATAAAAACTAAAAATCACTCCTGACACCATTAAAAATAAAAGTGGACTCATCCAATTGATAATGATGGTAGAATTCATTCGTCAAATATGGGTTAATCAATAACAAAATTCCGATGTTGAACTTAAAATGGCCTATACAAAAAGGCCGCAATTGAAAAAAGGTACACATGGAGTTTGGTAGGCGGAGTACTGTCCGACAAAGGAGCTCCGCCGCAAACATGCCTACAAGAAGCGTAAACAAGGACACAATCATGCCCTCGTTCGCGTCAGACTTCAAAAAGCGAGGCCACAAAACATTTTAAAAGAATAACATGACAAGACTTTGATGAGCATGGAGGGACCTACGAGAAGTCCTTTAGATGATCAGACTTCGGACAAACATCAGGAAAACATGTCCGTGCAATGAATATCCCCTTAAACCCCACTCTTTTATATAGTAAAACTGGGGTATGCAGGGGCATACCTATTTTTCTTAAATATTTTTGCTCCAAAACATAGACAAGCACTACCACATGCCTGTCTGTACAACCTATTAAACATTTGGTTTGATGAAGTTCAAGTTCGTGTTAAGATCTTACACTTCCAATGCAGTTACACCGAATGCGCTTCAGTTAAAAATCAGGGCCCAGTTGTTAAAAACTTCGTTAGCTTAACGCTGTCGTTAAGCCCTCAATTTGTTAAATATATATATCGATTTCAAAAGCAAATACACTGTTATTTTTGTTGATAAATGGGAGAATCAAGATTCTCACATTTCATCAACAAAAAATAACAGTGTATATGTAATATTCACGTTTGAAATTTTGACAAATCGTTAACTAACGACATCGTTAATTTTTGTTGATAAAATGGGAGAATCAAGATTCTCACATTTCATCAACAAAAAATAACAGTGTATATGTAATATTCACGTTTGAAATTTTGACAAATCGTTAACTAACGACATCGTTAATTTTGAACAACTGTCAACTGGCCCCAGATTATCTTCTGTTATGTAGCAATATCTGCGGCTGACTGTCCGCTCCATCCGCCAACACTTTCCCTCGCATTCCGAAAACATGCCCATGCAATATACAGAGACTTTTAAAGTTGTAGAAAATAAAAATTTTCAGAAAAAAAAAATCGATATTTTTGATAGGTTTGCTCAAAACATAGATTGTGGGTACACGTTAGAACCGCCTCGCAGTATGTATGTTTTGGATCAAAAGTAAGAAAATTAGGTATACCCCTGCCTACCCCAGTTTCGCTATATAAAAGTGGGATTGAAGGGGGAAAATATACCTTTCATGGACATGATGACTATCCCTCGGCTGTTTTACATGTAAGTGAGACACAGATTTGTCTATCCCATTCACTTTCTATTGAATGTTTTCACTTCTTATGTTGAACTAATTTTGTGGGTTATTTGTAAATTACTTTTGAATTATCATAACAGTAAATTCCCTATCCATGGGCTATTCAGTCATAGAAAATTTACATACCTTTAAAATCTTCTTTCTGTTAACGGTCAATATCTGCCCACGCTTTTATTTTCTCCCATATAGATTTTCTCCCATATAGATAATTCCTATCACCTATAAACAAATAAAACAAATTTTAAACACTTATTTTATCTAACAGCGTATCCTTTCCGTATTTGTTTTTTCACTTTTGCTCATCATAAATGATAAAATTTTCTGATTTTATCGCCCAAAAGAGATGTTTATAATCATGATAATGGCTACTGCAGATTTTTTAAATAAACGTTTAAAATACCAACGCATTTAAAAAAAAAATCACACGTGAAAATTTGAGGCGATTTCGAAATTTTCTTGAATATTACTGTAAGATATTTATGTATTTGGTATACAATGTTTTCTATTTAGTACTTACTTGTCTCTTTCACCATGTTCACTGGTGTGATTTCTTTCAATCAGTACCATTATGGTTGTCAAAACGAGGCTTGGAACACTGTATGCAAAATAGCCTATTATACTATTCTACTTCCTGCTTGCGTTGTGCAATAACCCTTCTAAGTATACAGAGGCATTTTCAGAAAATTTCGATAAAGCGTTTCTTTACGACAATCATACATTATACTATGCTATAGGTGTTGAGAAATAACCTTCCCATACATCAGGCAAACATGTCCGTGTAATGTATACCCCCTTAAACCCCACTTTTATACAGCAAAAATGGGGTTTGCAGGGGTATAGCTATTTTTCTTATTTTTGCTCCAAAACATAGATTGTGGGCTCCTCGATGAGGCGGTTCTAACGTGTACACACAATCTATGTTTTGAGCAAAAATAAGAAAAATATATAAAAAAAAAAAAAATCAGCGGAAATTTTTCAATTTTTAAAGCTCAACAAATCATTGTTTATTGCATGGGCAAGTTGTCGTATTAATGAATAACCTATCCCATATTATACAGCGGCATTTTCAGAAAATTTTAACCACTCCTTTTATTGATAAATGTATAAAAATATGTCATTGAGTCAACTCGGTAGTATTTCTATTCAAAGTACATTTTTTTTCTGGTCGGGTGGTAATATGAAACCCGCCTACTCGGGCCTAAAGAAATAGATGGGCTACTTGTGCCTTCTGGCACAGCTTATACGATGCTAACTGACCATCTGATTACTGGTTAAACCGCTCGATCTGATCCTGCCCAGGAAAAGTGGTTTCAAGTCAAATCATTCATACACGTAAGCCTTATTGGCTTGGTAGGGTGGTTATATTTAACTCACTTTTTGGATGTCATGACGCTCTTAATTTTGGGTACAAGTCCCTTAAAATGAAGGCAACGTCCCGACATGACCATAGCTGTTGACTGGGACGTTAAGCCATTCATACACGTCAGCCTTTTTGGCTTGGTTGGGAAGTTATATTTAAAACACTTTTGGGATGTCATGACGACCTAAATTTTGGGTACAAATGGAGGCAACGTCCCGAAATGACCATAGCTGTTGAATGGGACGTTAAAAGCAGCAATTCAAACGAACAAAATTTTATAGCCTGTCAACACGAATACACACGCAGTTAACCCATGTGATATACAGAGACTTAAACCAAATCAATTGAAAAATTTCGATATTTTACTTGTTTTTGTTAAAACTTTATAAGAAAAATAATGTACTATACTCCAGTGGGGTATATGGGGAAATAAATGAGCCACCTCGTGAGAAAACCAACAATCTGCATATGCGAAAACAAAGACGCAAATCAGCTTCGCGGTACCGCGAAGCTGATCAGCGCCTTTGTTTTCGCTACAAGGATAACATAATTAATCTACTTTCTAAATCCAAAATTTCCAGCCTCTAACCATATCCTGTGACTGTACAGCCCGGTTTATGTCGGACCTGGTCGGAACACAAATTGTTGGTTTTCTCACGCACAGGCTCAAATTACACGTACATCTTATTCTGATGCACTAACCCTGGTAGTCAGGGTGACGCACAACCGATCATGTCAAAATAAAACAAGACCATTCATACTGGAGATAGACGTCAAACTAGGCATTTGTACTTAGCTAAGCAATTCTGCTTCTTAGACGCCGACCGTCTAGTGGTAGGGGAAAGCCAGGGCACTTCTCGACGTTCTGGAAGGTGACAGTCAAACCATTGGTACATACCGATGCAGGAACCATTGATAGTTTTTTTCACAGGATCCATTTTTTTTTTTTTGCACAGGATCCATCGTCGTCGAAAATATGAGTTCTGGCCTGTGCCTGGGCGTCGTGAACGAAACCTCATAAGGCCCAATTCATTCGTTCCAATTGGCGAAACTGAAACATACTAGATCTAAAAATTGTAACGAGAAAAAAAATCAAATTCAATGACCAAGAATCTACGATTCATACGATCTGAAAACAAAAATAAAGAAGTTCAATGCTTCGCGGTAACAGCGAAGCTGATCAGCGCCTTTGTTTTCACTACATGGATAGGATAGTACAATCACTCTTCTTTCTAAATCCAAAATTTCCCGCCTCTAGCCATCTTCTGTGCATGTACAGCTCTATTTGTGTCGGACCTAATGTTTTCTCATGACGCGGTCCATTTGATGTTGTATAGGGTGATGCCTTTTAAGCCATTCTAAAATTCATCTAGAATCTAAATTGACCCATACAGAAGCAATGTTGCAAACTAAGCATGAAGGGCAAAGCCTAAACTTGACTATATCAAAACGTTCTGAACTCTTTTACATTATGATACATATAAAATGCAAATTGTAAATTTTCAATAATTCCGAATGGTTGTCCCAGGACCTACATGTATATTCAGAGTCTTTCTGTGAATACTCTGTCTTTCATTTTTGTTTGATTGGTCCCAGCTATGGCCATATCAGGACGTTGCCTCTATTTCATGGGAGGTCTTCCCAATAATGGGAATGTCTTCCTTCTTTTGTTTTTTTGTAATACTGACTGACCATCTGATTACTGGTAAACCGCTTAGGTCTGAGCCTGCCCAGGAAAAGTGGTTCGTCAAATCATCCATATTGGTTTATTTGGATGGTTACATTTAAAACCACATTTTGGGTGTCATGGTATCATGTTGGGTAGAAGTCCCGTTAAATGGAGACAACGTCCCGACATGGTCATAGCTGACTGTTGACTGGGGCGTAAAGCATCAATTCAAACAAACCGACAACAAACTTCTTTCGTTTATCAATAGGCATATTTTTGAAGTAAGAGGTTGATGTGCCCTATAACCAGACTTCTATAAACCAAACATAGAGCTAAACATACTATAAACAGACACAGGTCAATTCAGTTGAGTGGTACCATAGATAAAACCGCTTAAACCAGTACGCGAACAACGTACACACAGACTTACAACCAGCAATGAAACATCCGCAGGTTCTTGCTGTAGAGAGAGAGAGAGAGAGAGAGAGAGAGAGAGCATTTAAGTCTGCAGCCGTTAAATTTATGTCTGGTTAAGGACACCGAAACAGGTAGGTTTTCATTTGACTGGATAACCTGGTGCTAACAAAGCATAAAATCAGAGAGTTAAACTAACACTAGGTTAAAAGTTAGCTGTGCTTTACTTTCTAAGAAAAAAGTCAAATTTTACTCGTTAAATTTTGGATATATATAAATTTTACAAGTGTACGGATAAATTTAATCACGTTGATATTTTATCAAACCATTTAGTTTTGATTGTGGGTGAACTGTACTTTTATTGCTAACAATCTGTTACTTAAACATGCCAAAAATACAAAACAAATAGAAAGCTTTCAACTAATGAGGCAAATATCTTGTTAGGAGCGTATTCATTACAAAATGATGGCTTCAAGCTGGAACTTCATGTGAAATTAGATTGTTTTGACATTTAGAATTGCAACTGTAACAGGAAACTGGTAGGAAACATCTTTGTACACTGCTGAAAGAGTGTCAACGACGTAAAAACTATAAGAAATTTACAAGGCATTATTAGAAATCTATTAGACATTAATAGCTCGGTTGATCTTTTTGTGTCCAACTTTGCTATTGTACCGATAAATATTCCCTTAAACCACACTTTAATAGGGTAACACTGGGATATACAGGGGTTTACTTTTTGCTTATTTTTGTTTGCTTGTTCGTGCCACAATCAATGTTTTGAACAAAATCAAGAAATACATAGGCCATTCAAAAAGTAATGCAATATGTAGCGTATTTTGTGTATTTTGGTCTAACAGAGGTAATGTTTTATTTTCTGAAAGTTTGATTCAATCTGCATTCAGGAAAATACACACCAACTAGATCGGACCATATACTTTATGTTGCTTAGCAACCATGGAATGGCAGCGAAGGTGTCGTTGCCGCGAAAACCACTTTTCAAAACTCAAATAAATAAACATAAAGCTTAAATGGTGCTTTCAAAACTATCTGCTTACCTGTTTGTGTAATGTCACCTTCGCCAGAACTTTCTAGGCAACTGCAATGTCCATACTGCCACAGGTGTGTCAACATTTGCTTAGCAACGCCAGAAAATATGCAGTTTCGGTTTTATGCATTTTCCATACATTTTTGTTGCTAGGCAACCAAATATGTCATCTGAGACTTGCATTTTATAGCAAGTAGTTTACAAAGCGTCAATGGCAGAAACAAATAGGTATATAAATGTAAGATTAAACAAACTAGATGTGAAACTGAAGCAGAAATTGTATCTCTACGCCCATTTTCTACCCATCGATCGAGAAATTTTAGCAAATTTTTCAACTTTCATTGGGTAGCATTTAAAATATATCAATCAGATTACATTATCTTGAACACTAAACACAACGGTTTTAAGTTCGGTGTGCGAAATTAAAGTGAATATGTTAATTTGGTTTTCCTGTCACCATGACAACCGATTTAAGAGTCGTGGCCAAGTGCTTTTTTCCAGTGTTCTATTGTTGCTAGGCAACAGGAAGCCGAGCATGTGACTAGGTGTTGATCTGTCTCGCAGAGGACGAATTAAATTTATGTTTCAAGAAAACTAGATCAAACTTTAATAACGTGTTCTAACAAAAAATTACAGTCAATATTGCATTACTTATTGAATGACCCTCGTATATACATTTTACAAAACAAATCCAACTATTTTTTTTTCCTATAGTTTGACAGCTTCAGAAAATAATGTATGTTAACTCTGATTGCACCAGTTCCTATTTATGCATACTTTTAACGTTATCTATTAAAAATACAACATGTGAATGCGGTTTGTCACTACCTTCAACTTATAGTGTAGGTAACTTGTTTCAATATATCCAGATGGTCAGTACACGGTGTAACAGTGTGCATAAAAGGCCAAAACGATAATTTAGATATGAATTTTACGAAAATCTGACGACACAAGATGTGTTTATGTCACACTTGAAAAAGACACCGGACCATTCAGCTAAGCACCCTTTTTGTTTTTTTTAATAATAGTGAAATAATCAAAATTTGCAGAAATTTAGTTTAAATTTTACAAGCCAAGCGATGTATCTTGCAAATAAATGTTAAAAATGTTAAATGTTTGTTTCCTCTTGGAAATGTCATATCAATCTGTTTCCTCTAAATGGCATAACACGTGCTGTTTTGTGTGAATACCATCATATTCAACGTGTGGAGAGTTAATTCGGACTGCACAGTCAATTCCAATAATGTATGTACATGTACATTAAATTGATTTGATTCCATTTCTGATTGCGCCGTTTCCTGATCTTTGCTTACTTGTACCTTTTTCCTGATCTTTGCCAACTTGTACCTTTTGCTAAATATCATGTTTAAGAAGTATAACTATGCTATAAACTCCATTAATGGTACCATTGAAACGAAATAATCCGGTTACCGTGGTATGGCCCATTCCGTTTCTCATCAATATGTTCACTGCTCTTAAAGGACCTCATTTTTATTTTTATTTGCTATTACTGCAGCTGGTGTTGTGCCGTGTGGCGGCCCTAAAAAATCTCGCCGTACATCATCCATAGTGCAGATTATATTTTCCTTTTGGTCCTTTGAGATCAGCGAAGGTATTCTGAGAAATCATAAAATTATTATAGTTTTAGATTCATTTTCTAAACAACTTTTAATTTATACTATTTTGGTCGCATTTTGATTATACTAGTCTTGTATCGACTACATTGTACCCAGTTGAAAAATTAAAAATTTCAGTAATTTTCCTTGGCTCCATGTTGCCAAATCTATAGGGTCACTGAAGAGGCTTGAGTAGCCGAAACCGCGGTATGGCCCATGCCGTTTCTCATCTATATGTACACTGTATATGTTTATTTATTATTTATGTGGCAAATAATGACGGACCACAAAGTTACTATTTTCTCGGATTGTAAGGCAATCCGCCAATTAAGTGCAATCTTGGCTGGCATCAAAAGTCTTGAGAAAATGAGCCTTCGCATGAGAAAAACAACAATTTGGGTTTCCGACCAGATCTGACACAAATCGGCCCGTACAGCAAAAGAAGCAGGCTAGAAGCTTGAAATTTCGGATTTAAGAAGAAGAGAGGTTGTACTATCTGTGTAGCGAATAAAAAGACGCTGATCAGCTGTACAGTTACTGCACAGCTGATCTTTGTCTTTGTTATCACATATGCAGATTGTTAGTTTTCTTGTGCATTGGCTCAAATGTTATCAGCTACGCCTCCCGTGTAAAGTACAAAGAGATAGAAATGATAAAGAAAGGCAATAACCAGTAGCCTTGCATTAATTCATGGAAATTGAATTATATTATTATGTTAAAATGTCCATATTACAGACACGAATCTGTATACATGTACATGATACTTACATGTACAACCATTACATTAATTGGTAATAAATATGCGTCCAAGTGATACGTTACCTAAGACAAACTCTTCCTCGCCACTGTGAATTCATATCGGAATGAGGGGAAATCAATTAGAACAGATATGAATCTTGTCTGAAAGCAATTTCTAATTTGTCACCTTGTTTTTGTAGCATTGCCTAATCAACAGTCAAATCTAATTTAAAGATTGCTCCGGCTCACATGCAATACAAAATTGGTTACACTTTGTTAATGTAAGAGTTCTTAGAATGACTTATGCGGTCTCCTATAAATAAGATATAACATATATATTCATATCCTATAAATAAGCCGCCTCGTTGGAAAACCAACAATGTGGTAACCGAAAAGGTCTGACACAAACCGGCCTGTACAGCTACAGAAGCAGGCTAGAAGCTTGAAATTTTGGAGTTAAGTTGAGGAGGAATTGTACTATCCGAGTAGCGAAAAAAAAAGGCGCTGATCAGTTTCGCGGTTACCGCGAAGCTGATCTGTGCCTTTGTTTTCGCCTATGCAGATTGCTGGTTTCCCCATGGGGCGGCCCAAGTAAGATATAACATAAATATTTATATTAAGCAATTAGCCTGAAAATGACAAAAATGTCCAAGACAGATGACAACCAGGCTATCCTGAATAAATAGGATGACAGGTACAGCGAGTTATTGGTCAATGATTGACAATTAGAGTGTCTAAAATAGGCATCCAATCTCACATGGGATTACTCATGATTAACTATAAACATGGGAAAGTTGTAAAGGAAGTTATACTTTAAGAACGTCTTTCTTTCATTGTTATAAAAAACATTAATATATTTACTATAATGCCATTTTGTAAACATGTCGTGGCAAAGGTCATATTGGTTCCGTGTTCCGTTTACTAAACAGTTAAAAGGAGATTCAGTCAGTCACGGGGAGGTGACAATAAACAATGCAAGGATTATAAATCGAAAGTGTTAACAAATCATAATTATGAACCAATCAGTGTAAACGCTTTCCCTTATCATACATGTACCTCTCAAGTAGGTCAATCATGATTCATTGATTGTAAGAGAGGCTGAGCTATAAATACACACACTGTTTACAGCATTGTACATAATATGTGCTCATTAAGAATCACTGCATGACCCGATCCAGGAAATTATAACAAATGAAAATTTTCCACGATTTGTAAACAATGAAACTGGCTTGATGACCTTGGTTTAATCTCATTTCAGGCAATCCCGGTTAGTGTAAATGTTTGTGGGAGGGATCATAAATTATAAATGCTATAATTATGATCTTAGAATGACTTGAAAGGACCTTCAGTTAAGGTGATAACATAATAGCATCGTAACTTTACGGTCAACTCAAGTCACATTAGCATCGTCTTATCTTACGAAGTGGCATCTTTCATTCAAGAAAAGTTACGATAGTTTAAAGTAGCTAGAATATCCAGGGCGTAAATTCTAAGGCGGTCACCTTAAGATCATCGTAAGTTTGTCGTAAGAAGGGGAACTTACGATGCCTTCGAGTTACTAACCCCAGGTTCATTTGATAATTGATTTTTCGTCCGTTTCTTGGTAAACTCGTCTGCTTTAGCCTGGTGGTGGCGCCGATGCATGATTTTTGCGGGAAAAGAGATAAAAGTTACAATTTAGCTAGATAGCTTGATCACTGAATGTGAAGTGAAACATTAAGATTGAATTAACATTTTAAAATTCAACATAACCAAACAATTTTTATGGACTTAATATTTGCACCTGGCAACATAGAGTGTGCATTGTGCATGGAACTAACAATACTCATAGCATTACGAAAACTTAACCATTCAATATACAGAGATTATTTTCAGAAGCAAACATGGAAAAGTTTCATTGGGAAAATTTAGATTTCCTTTTACATTTTCAAAATACATTGGGGACACGCTAGGACCGCATAGGGGTGGGGTTCTAACGAAACCCACAATCTATGTTTTGTATCAACAGTAAGAAAATGGATAATAGAAAATAACTATCGGTTTAGAGTCATTTTCTAACCAACGTTTAAATATTTGACCCCATTTGGATTTTACTAGTCTTTGTATCGACTGCCCTTTTGAACGATGTAAATTACAGTCATAATCTTTGGCTCCATGTTGCCAAATCTATAGGGTCACTGAAGAGGCTTAAGTAGCCGAAACCATGGTATGGCCCATCCCCTTTCTCATTAATACGTTCACTGCTCTTAAAGGATCTCCGTTTAATTTTTATTTCCTATTACTGCAGCTGGTGTTGTGCCGTGTGGCGGCCCTAAAAAGTCTCCCCGTACATCATCCATAGTGCAGATTATATTTTCCTTTTGGTCCTTTGAGATCAGCGAGGGTATTCTGAAAAATCAGAAAATAACTATCGGTTTAGAGTCATTTTCTATCCAACGTTTAAATATTTGACCCCATTTGGATTTTACTAGTCTTTGTATCGACTGCCCTTTTGAACGATGTAAATTACAGTCATAATCTTTGGCTCCATGTTGCCAAATCTATAGGGTCACTGAAGAGGCTTAAGTAGCCGAAACCATGGTATGGCCCATCCCCTTTCTCATTAATACGTTCACTGCTCTTAAAGGATCTCCGTTTAATTTTTATCCCCTGTAAATCCCTGTAAATCCGCTTTTTCTATATAAAAGTGGGGTTTCATGGGGTATACATTTCATGGACATGTTTTCCTGATAATATTACATCCTTGTATAACTGGAATTGTTGGTCTTCAGAAGACAGTGACGTTCAAAAGGTTCAACGGAATACCGAGCGCACATATTGTCAGGGTTATATAGCCATGCCAATTCCCATACATGACACTGAAGTTTTGAAGTAACGGGCTTTCATAAGGCTCCGGTTCGTAGGAATTATTCATCGTATAATTCAGGATATATTATGCTGAAATAAATAGGACTCAATTAGAAAACATACGCCTCGATGATATGTTTCAAGCAATTCGTTCGTTGGAAAACAAAGGACTGATAATCTACAAGTTGTCCCGATGACTTTTCATAACTGGCCATATGTGAGAAAGTACCCTCTACCACCGCACGTCCCTCTTTTCGACACATTGGTAATCATTTCCCGTCCTACATTTTCCTCGTCAACCAAAACTATAGTCCAATCCTAATCTGCAGCAGTCAGCATTTTTTCCACTTTGAACGTTTAAATTGTTTGTGTCAAGTTCTTGAAATTTCAATTAATTGCGTTTTATCTAGGATATCAAACATAATTCGTCATTCGGTTTCCTTTTGTCGCAACTGTTCTATCAAATTCTCAATTTCCTCACGTAAAATCCAAATCCGTTTCGAGATACTTTTCAAAGTCAATCGAGAAATTGCTCTCTCGAGTGTCTAAACTTTCATTGTCGTCGAGACATTTTTATTCTATTGGACACTTAACAGGGAAACGCTGTTAATTCGGTTAATAGCATCACTATCTAGATGGCGCCTGGTACTTTACGTAATAAAATGCCCATATTCTTCAGATCAAACTAGTTTCAGCATCCCCTGGTGTCTGTTCTGTTACTCATATTTGAAAGGTAAAACAAAAACACAATTCACTGAAACGTATGTACAAACACTTGTATCGTAGACGACGTGAGTGGATAGGATTGCGTTTGAAAACAATTAAAACGAATGTGAAGCGACCACTGTGACGAATTCTTGAATCATCAAATACAAGTACACTCTACAGACCCCATGGAATGAATCACTGTTACTGTAATGTCATGCAGGTCAGTCAGTACAACTTTGACTACATTTATGCATCACTTATTCATTTGCATTAAATTGAGATACTAATTGACGTTCGTAAAAACAAACGAACAAATATCGGTGTGTTTCGCTCGTAATCTTTTAAATTCTTCAATACTGTCCCATTTATGGAAATTTAAGGAATTGATGTCGCGAATGAGCTTAAAAGCAGATATTTTCTCAACTAGTTCTTCGTTGAACATAATTCACAACAAATTGTAAAACACATATATTTATTATACAGCTTTCTGTAGTGTTACATTAAATTTCTGTACACGCATAATATGACTCCTGAGTATCGGAGACAAATCTTAAAAATGTATATGTATTTCTGCATTTAAATACGTTTGGTTGCATATACGGTCTACCCTTCATACGGTCGCATCAACACTGAATAAAATCACGATAGTGCACGCTTTATTTAACAACGACACTGATATAATAGCATTGCCTTGAACGTTAAACTACAAACAGATTCCGTAAAATTAAATCAACTTATAGCTGGGATAAAAAACAAGCCATTAAAACTGACGTTGCCGCGAAAACCGACATCATGTTTTGTTCCATGAAATCACAGCGGGTTGCATTAAAGGATGGCAATCAATTTTGTACATGAATGTCAACACATAACTTATTCATATGAACTACGGTGCGATACTAATTGGCCGCTTTTCTTAATAGCTGACAAAAATATTTGCGTGATGCTCGCGATCTGAAAGCTTGCAGCGATAAATTCTATACAGCTCCATTAAAGCATATGGTTTATCTAACCTAGTTCTGCGTAATTGGCAGTATTATGTGGCACACATACGTGTACTATAGGACGATGTTCGTGTGCAGGAAGTTACCGACTGCCAGGAACTACAATACATGAGAACAAATACAACTTGATGAATTGATGAGGTGTATTAATTACAAAATATATATTACCTATTCAATGGAGACCTGACTAGGATTAAAATCGCTTAAGGTCAGGTCGTTGTAGATATGCTATCCGTTATGAGTTTTATTTTCTTTATTTTATTATTTCTTTTTCAATATCGGTGCATTAATTACTACCCTATCAGAATATGCAAAAGTTTGATACCCTACCGTATTCGTTTCTGAGATGAAGGTGATCCAAAAATACTAATTTTGCAATTAAGCCCAATCGGGATCGGATTTTACACCTAGCAACATTTTTTCGCGTACATTCCACCAGAGAATTTCTTTAAAAATGATACTGTCTTCTTGAATCATTTCACCAGAGCTTTCACGAGCAAAAAAAGTTCTTGCCAATTATGCTCGGTTTCGTGCTATCTGAAGTTTTGTCATGAAGTTTACATGTATATAGTTATTAAGATTATTGGTTATTGGAGATTCTATTTACAGCGTCATTTGATATTACGTGCAGATGAATGACAAAGCGTTTTCCCTTTTTACTTTTTGACCATGATATATTTAAGTTATCAGATAACAAACAATTTCAAAATGGACCTGAAAGATTCTTGTGACATTATTTTTATGAGTCATCATGCCTTCAAAATCCACATTTTGCAATATCAAAGCAGGCTTAAGGCTATATTACATTTGAGCTGCAAACGTATCCCTGGAGATTATCACATTCTGTAATTTGCTGTAAAATTGTAAATAAAGACTGACTTTTTGTGTATCTAAGCTTTTCAGACATGTAGTCAACATCATGGCAAAAAGTCTTCTGAGATTCGCCTGCGTAGCCTACTATTGAAGTTATCCAATAAAATTACGCTACCAGATCAGTGACAGTCCCCATACATAGTGACAAAGCCATTCACGATTGCTACATTGAATTAATTTTAACTCATCAACGCCGTTGCGCGTGTGGACTCTTTAAAGCCGCGACCTATAGCAAAACTGGGGTATGCAGGGGTATACCTATTGTTCTTATTTTAGCTCCAAAAAAGAGTGTGGGTAAACGTTAGAACCAAATATAGATTGTAGGTACTCGTTAGAACCGCCTCTGCGAGAATCAACACGTGCAACGGCGTTGATGAGTTATAATTAATTCAATGTAGCAATCTGCGAGGCGGTTCTAACGTGTACGTTAGACATGTACAATCTATGTTTTTAGCAAAAATAAGAAAAAAATATCAAATATGTACTACGGAAAATTTTTACAACTTAAACATCTCTGTATATTGCATGTGTGTGTTTACGTAATTTGTTTATTGTGAGCTCGCCCTATAACTCTCAATCTTGAGATCTATAATCGCACGAGTCGTAGGAGGCAATTCAGACTACCAATAACTAGACATCCCGATACACTGGGGACAGAAAATCTCGTTCTGTGTGTAATCTCACAGGAAGAGATGAGATACTAAACCATTCAGTTGTTTTATTGTTTTGTTATAATTGTTTAGAACTAGAATGCTTAGTTTTTTATCATAGACTATTGAAACATTAGCAAAATCGCCCGGCGATCTCTGCAAAGCGTCACTGATGAGGATTGTTACTCGAAATTGCGCAATATGGCCAGTCCACTTTCTCCTAGTAATAATAATAATAATAATACAAATAATAATCTCTATATTTATAGAGGATAACGTATTTAGCACAACGGCCAGTCTTCCATACGGTCTTCTAGTGAATACAGACATTGGTTATTTTCGGACCCTTTTTGATATTATTCGGACTTTTTCATATTAGACATGCGATGTTAGTGATGCTGTATTTTGTTTTGGGAGAAGAGAAGCCAGTGCTTGCCTTATAATGCTGAGCGCCAAGCAGGGAAGCCACTGGTACCATTTTTAAAGTCTTTGGTATGACCCGGCCCGGGATTGAACCCACGACCTCCCGCTCCAGACGCGGACGCTCTAACCATTACGCTATCGGAATCGGTTGCGTAAATGCTATCCGGCTTCAATATTTTATTTAATATGATTATGTCCAGAAAAATATAAACACAATATTCTCGTCTGACTTTTGATCAGGGACAAATGTACAGGATTGATACTGTATCGTCCCAACAGCTAAGACCATATAGAGGCAGGATCTCGGATTAAATCCTTATCCCAAAGACCGGAGAAGCCCGTGCTGAGATAAACGACTGTTTGACATGAATAGTGGATTATCAACTGCAAAACGTAAGTATCTCGCAAAAAGTTTTATCTGTACTCCTTTCAACCTCGAAACGACAGTACCTTAGTTAACTGTTCAAATGTTATCTGAAGTATGCATGTTCGACGTCGTAATCGGCATATAAGAATTAAAATAGAAGAGTTTTGTAAATTGGAATGCACTTGCAACGATGCGTTAATTAACGCTTATACAGCTTTTGAGTAGTTGAAATGAGAAAATCAATAACGCATCTAGACGTTCATTAAAAGAAAAGAAATGCCTGGATAAAGTGATCATTATATTATTAGCGACCATTTAAGCCATTACTCGCCTACACATTTATACCAATGTGAAAAATATTGGGATCTTCAATGCAGTATTCTCACAGATATAATAGAATTATGGCTGATAATATACGGTTTATAATCAAATTCACAAACAGCAATATGCCGAAGTCATCCATATTGCAAAATGAGAAAGATTAAGAACACAATAAAACAATAATTACTAATTTTATTTCACCGCTTTAACGGGGCCACAATCATCGTTCCTAGTGCGTGTCATTAAGTAACAGAAACAACGAATATAATCATTGTGACAAAAACAAGAGAACTAAACATTATGCTGAGTCTGAAATACCGGAAGAAAACAGAGCCAATATTCAAAAGCATAGTCAAGAATATTTTGTCACATTATGTAGGAATGAAAAGGTACAAGTAGGCAACGATCAGGAAAAGGCGCAATCAGAAAAAGATTCCCACTCCAAAAACCGAGGTGGGAAAAACCAAACTAACAATCAGGTACTTATACCATGAAACATATCGTAAGCCGAATCAGCAGCTATTTTCCCAACAGGTGGCCACTCAGTTACCTAAACTTAACCAAAAATATGAAAACATACATAAGGCGCCAACAGCACAAAAAAAATTTAAACACCAAGACATAAAACAAAAAGAACCACCACAGAAGTATCGACTTGGAACGATCAGTAATACAAAGTTACTGGCGGGCTTAAAAGGTGCAAGTAGGCAAAGATCAAGAAAAGGCGCAATCAGCAAAAGATTCCCACTCCAAAAACCCGAGGTGGGCCTTTCGGAACCTGAATTTTATGGTGACTTAGTTTACAAATTTAAGAAACTTATAGGAATTAATGATTCTTCTTTTCAGTTCAGAAAAATCATAACACGTTACAGACGTATAAGTTATAACTTGAATGTTATGCGACAGTCTGCATGCTTAGTTTTTAACCCAATCATGGTTGATAACTTAATACCGGCGTGCAATTAAAGAAGGCAGCATAGTTATGATGATCATAACTATGCTGCCTTCTTTAATTGCACGCCGGTGGGTCGGGCGTCAGACTCTATGATGGCCCCGACTTAAAGCTATTCATTTTAGCTGGTTGGGGCCGGAGCTTCTTGTCTGTTGCTTGGCCCACCGAGGTCCAACTGGTGTTTTTCTTTTGCTCCGGAGTTAGTAGGTTATTCGGCGCCCAGGGATCTCCTTCGTCGGGCAGCTTACTCAATCTGTGAGTCCTGGTATTTGATTCATCAGGATGTTTATCATGATTTATTTGTTTGTTCTTGATGATTCATTGACTAGTTAGAGATTCACCACGAGGACCGAAGAACTTACTAAATGTTATGAACCACTGCAGAAGCTGAGGGTGAGGTTAGGTACCTGTAAAACCGGTTTAAGCTCGCCAGTAACTTTGTGTTACTGATCGTTCCAAGGCAATACTTCTGTGGTGGTTCTTTTTGTTTTATGTCTTGATGTTTAAATTTTTTTGTGCTGTTGGCGCCTTATGTATGTTGTCATATTTTTATTTAAGTTAAGGTAACTGAGTGGCCACCTATTGGAAAAAATAGCTGCTCATTCGGCTTACGATATGTTTCATGGTATAAGTGCCTGATTGTTAGTTTTGTTTTTTTCCCACCTCGGTTTCTGGAGTGGGAATCTCTTTCTGATTGCGCCTTTTCCTGGTCTTTGCCTACTTGTACCTTTTTGTAGATTTTACAGAGACTTCTTGCTCTCAGTTATTGCAAGACACTATTAAGATACCACAAAGTCGGCTATTGTGTCACTGTAGATTGTCGCAGAAGGAACAACAAACCGTTCCTAATTGGATATTAGGTCATCCCATTGCTTTATTGTGCGAACATCTCATTTATTGTTTATTAGCCGGATTTCCTTCTATTTTTCTTGCATTAGCAGTCGACTGAAAAACGGCGAAAGTCTTTTCTCGTAAATAAAAGTTATAAAAGACGGTCTAGTACATGTCTTTTATTAGCTCACCTGAGCCGTTAGGCTCACAAGATGATCTTATAGGATGGCTATCATCCGGTATCCGTCCGTCCGCCGTCGTCGTCGTCGTCTTCCGTCGTCCACATGTTTTAAAGGTTATCTTCTCTGAAACCCCTTGGCCAATCAAAGCAAAATTCTATATGAAATAAAAATTAAAACTGAGATCCTTTCAAAGCAGTGAACACATCAATGAGAAAGGGGATGGGCCATACCGCGGTTTCGACAATTAAAGTCTCGTAAGTGACACTTTAGATTTGGCAACATGGAGCCAAAGATAATTACTGAAATTTTGCATATTTCAACTAACTAGTCGATACAAAGACTAGTATTATCTAAATGGGGTCAAATATATTAAACATTGGTAAGAAAATGAATCTTAACCGATAATAAATTTTTGATTTTTCAGATTATCTTCGCTTATCTCAAAGGACCAAAAAGAAAATATAACCTGTACTATGGTTGATGTACGGCACAACACCAGCTGCAGTAATAGCAAATAAAAAATAAAACTGATATCCTTTAAGAGCAGTGGACACATCAATGAGAAAGGGGATAGGCCAAACCGCGGTTTCGATTATAAAAGTCTCGTCAGTGACCCTTTAGGTTTAGCAAAATAGAGCCAAAGAGAATTACTGAATTACTGAAATTTTGCAACTTTAAACTAACTAGCCGTTACAAAGACTAGTATCATTTAAATGGGACCAAATATATATAACATTGATTAGAGAATTACTCTTAACCGATAATAAATTTTATATGAAGCATCTATGGGAAAGGAGAACCAATGTGTTTATAAATATTCCAGGTCACATGACCAAGATGGCCGCCACGCCCATATATGGTATGTACACTTCAAAAATCTTCTTCTCCAGAACCGGTGGACCGATTTCAACGACACTTGGCATGTAGCATTGGGCACTAGAGTACTACAATGTATTTATAAATCATGGCCTTCGGTACTACAATGTATTTATAAATCATGACCTTTCTGACATGCAACTTCGCCGTGTGGCGGCCCTAAAAAGTCTCCCCGTACATCCATTTAATGCTCTTATTTTTCCAATCCTCAGGGATTGCTTGCAATCAGTTTGTATTTTCCTATCTCTAACTACCAAATGTTATGAACCACTGCGGAAGCTGAGGGTGAGGTTACGGCCGTGTAAAATCGATTTAAACCCGCCAGTAACTTTGTGTTACTGATCGTTCCAAGTCGATACTTCTGTGATGGTTCTTTTTGTTTTATGTCTTGGTGTTTAAAATATTTTTGTGCTGTTGGCGCCTTATGTATGTTTGCATATTTTTAGTTAAGTTAAGGTAACTGAGTGGCCACCTATTGGGAAAATAGCTGCTCATTCGGCTTACGAAATGTTTTCATGGTATAAGTACCTGATTGTTAGTTTGGTTTTTTCCCACCTTGGTTTTTGGAGTGGGAGTCTTTTTCTGATTGCGCCTTTTCCTGATCTTTGCCTACTTGTACTTTTTCAGTTTGCGATTGCTGACATAGTGACTATATGAAATCTGGTCTGTATCGCCGTCCATGTCTGTATACTGTGCCAAAATTCACTTTCATCTTGAATTGTATTTCATTGAATCTTAATCTCAAGCTGCACTCTTACCAACTCCTTGTTTTAATAAGGACTGAACATATTATCTCATTTTAACTTAACCATGTGTCTTAATAAACCCGCCATTTTTGAAAACAACTGTTTAATTATTTAATTCAAGGTGTCTTTAAATGTTTTAGACTCACTCAAATGATTCCTAGGCCTAGATTTTACTGATCCATTTGTAGATAGTTGTGAATTGTAATGAATTGAATATATGTATGTGTTCTATGAATGTATGATTCTGTATATATGTTTTATGCATGTTTCATGTTTTACAGAGGACCATATGTTAGATAAGTTCATGTTTATACTTAATATGTAATCCTCTCAAAATAAAGACATTATTATTATTTTTATTACCTATTTTACGGCAAGGTCAATATAGGTCGCCCATGCATTTAAATGGGGAAAATTGTTTGAATGTCATTTGAAAGGGAAAACTTGCTGGAAATGGGCAAATGGACTGAAGATATATGATTCTGAAAAAAATGATTCCAGGGGTTGGTCCGCCCCCATCCCGGGGCAATATACATGTATATTACAATAATACTCAAAGATCTTGTTCTCTGAAACCAATCAAAGCCAAAATTTATAGAAAGCATTTATGGCAAATGGAGACCACTGTGTTTATAAGCAATCCAGGTCACATGACCAAGATGGCCGCCATGCCAAAATATTGTAAAAACCCTTTAAAAAATCTTCTCTGGGACACCTGGACCGATTTCAACGAAACTTTGCATGTTGCATTGGGGACTGGCGAACTACAATGTAATTATAAATCTTGGACTTTGGATCTCCTTGATCTATTTTACGGCAAGGTCAACATAGGTCGCCCATGCATTTAAATGGGGAAAATTGTTAAAATGTCATTTGAAAGTAAAAAACTTGCTGAAAATGGGCAAATGTACTGAAGATATATGATTCTGAAAATAATTTGGACTTGGTATGCCCCACCCCGGGGCAATATACATGTTTATTACAATAATATTCAAAGATCCTCTTCTCTGAAACCACTTAGCCAATCAAAACCAAATTTTATACTAAGCAACTATGGGAAGAGGGAACTAACGTGTTCACTGAACCTATTGCAATGAAACTTGACATATTGCAATGGGGACTTGAGTTCTACAATGTGTTTATAAATCCCTGTGATGACCTTGACAAAAATTAAGGCAAGGTCAACTTAGGGAAAACTTCAGGAAATGAGCAAATGGACAGAATACTTATGATTTTGAAAAATAAATTGACCACAGGGGTTATTCTGACCCTGCCCTGGGGTTCATAAACATGGTTATAAACATTACAGTCAAACAAAATTATTGTCATATATCTCAGTTCTCATGTGAGCATTCACAGGACCATTGGTCCTCTGGTGAATAATTAGGTTCAACATTTAACCAGCGTAAGCATGGTAAGAGAGCCTGTGAAATTCCGTCGACATGAAGTGGTGAACATGCAACTGGCGATGCTGTCGGGGCATGGTTGTTCGTCTCTCACTGGTAAGAAAGACCATCATTATTTGTTGAATAGGTTCGTGTGTGTTGGTGTGTTCATTGATGGTTGACTAAGCAAATTCTAGCTCTAAACTGTCGGTTGCAAGTAGAGAAAGTCAATGTCATTGAATCAGCTGGTGGCCCGTTGGTATTGGCTTTGTGTTCTCTGCGCTTTCTTTCAGCTTCACAGATTCTCTTTTTTTCATAGGGAGCTGCTCCTTTGTTTATGAGACCTCGCCACTTTGATCGTTCCTGTGCAGTCTGTTCCCAAGACCCAATTGGTATGTCGAAATCTTTCAGAGAGGCTTTGAGAGTGTCTTTGTAGCGTTTCTTCTGGCCTCCTTGAGGGCGCTTTCCCTCTTGTAGTTCTCCATAGAAGGCTTTTCTGGAAGTCGCTCATCAGGCATTCTTATTTCATGGCCAGTCTACCTTAGCTGTGCTAGCTTTAAGACAGTATGCATGCTTTGCATCCCTGCTTTCTTCAGGACCTCATAGTCTGGGATCTTGTCTTGCCACTTGATTTTAACAACTTTCTCAAACAGCTAAAGTGAAAACGGTTAAGTCTCCTTGCATGACGCTGGTATACTGTCCAGGTCTCACATGCATACAAGAGGGTTGGCAGTACCACAGCCTTGTAGACTTTCAGCTTGGTGTCAAGCTTGATTCCATTTCCCTCCCAGACATTTGTCGGGAATATAGCACAGGTGACCCCCATAAAATGAAAGATAAAGTAATTGTAAAAAATGGTTCAACAACCACCAAATATGCGATTTTTTGTTTGACATTTCTCTGGTGAATGTTGTTTGTACAATATAGAGAGGTATGCGCCGTTTGACTAACAGTTGGGGCCTGGAGCAAGAGGTATGGCTTTCCAAACCGACCGACACTATGCTGGGACCTTGCGCTAGACGCAAATTACATATACTTGTACCCTCATAGTGCTGAATATGTTCTAACTTTTAAATGTCCCCAATTTGACATTTTTTATCATTTTCGTTTTAAGATCTGGTCAGTACAGAAAAGTTCAAACGCTTAAAACAAGTTGACTCAATTAGACTCACTACAACATTGACAAATATACGGATAAATTTTACCACGCTGATATTTTATCAAACCATTTTGTTTTGATTTTGGGTGAACTGTACTTAAATTACTAACACTCTTGTACTTAAATGTGCCGTAAACACACACACAAAAAAAAAAACGGAAAGTGTTCAACTATTGAGGCAAATGTCTTGTTTGGAAAGATATCCATTACTCAGTGATGTCTTCAGGCTGGAGTTGGTGACATTAGATTATGTTGACATTTAGGATTGCAACTGAAACCGGAAACTGATCGCAAACATATTTGTGCACTGTTGAAAGAGTGTTTATAAGTTTCGTCCACGACGTAAAAGATACAAGAAAGTTACAAGACATTCTTAGAAATTTATTAGACATTAAAAGCTCTGTTGATATATTTCATCAGGAAAACATGTCCGTGACATATGTACCCCCTTAAACCCCACTTTTATATAGTAAAACTTGGTTTTGCAGGGGTATACCTATTTTTCTTATTTTTGATCCAAAACATAGGTTATGGATACTCGTAAGAACCGCCTCGCAGTACCCACAATCAATGCTTTGAGGATAAGTGTTAAAAATATCATTATTTTTCAAAAGAAAATTTCAATTTCTAGAGCTGAAAAATATATGTTTATTGCATGGGCAAGGTTTTGTAATGTTGTGTCCAACTTTGCTATTGTATCACACAGACTTGTTTGTGTAATGAATATTCCCTTAAAACACATTTTAATAGGGTAAAACTAGGACATACTTGTTTTTTGTTTGCTCCAAAACATACAACATGCAATTTGGCACTTCAACTTGTAGGTACTTGTGCAACAGTGTAAATGCTGACTGAGATACCAGTTTTACGAAACCCGACGACAGAGTGTTCGAGGTGTGTTATTGTTACCCATGAAAAAGACACCAGGTCATGAGGTTATATTATTGAAGGTTTTTGAGGTGCACGCTCAACTCAGCTGAGCACGATATTTTAATAAATAACGAAATTATAAAAAATGTGCAGAAATTTGAGTTTTAATTTTACAAGCCAAGCCATTTATATCGCAACTAAATGTTTAAATGTCATTTTTATTTCCTCTTGGAAATGTCATACCAATTTGTTTCCTCTGAATGGCATAACATATGCTGATTTGTGTGAATAACATCATATTCAAATTGTAGAGAGTTAATTCGGACTGCACAGTCAATTCCAATAATGGATGTACATGTAATTGATTTGATGTGTTAAATATCATGTTTTAGAAGTATAATTATGCTATAAACGCCATTAATGGTACAATATGAACGAACTATAATCTGTTTATGTGGTTAACAGTGATGGATACACAAAGTTACAATTTTCTCGGAATGTAAGGCAATTCGCCGATTAAGTGCAACCTTGACTGGCACTAAAAGGGTTTAAAAAATGTTCGCATGTCAAATGTTTGAGCCGCGTCTCCCGTGTAGAAAGAAAGACGATGATCAGTAACTATCCATGCTTTACTTCATGGAAATCATACTAATAATAGAGTGAAAAAGTTAGTTAGATGTTAATGTTCATATTACAGACAAGCATCTGTATACGTGATACTAACATATTCATTTACAAACATTATCTTAACTGGTAATAAGTGGGCGTCCGCGTGAAACATTCTCTATGACGCTCCTTGTCACTGTTGATTCGTATCGGAATGATGGAAAATCAATCAGACAGATATGAATCTGCTCAGAAAGCAATTCCTAATTTGTCACTTTATTTTTGTAGCATTGCCTAATCAACAGTCGCATTCCACATCAGGCAACGGTCACTGTGACCCGCATGTAAAACATCATAATTCCTGAGTATATAGAAAGTGTTACTCGTAATTTGCATCATGGTCAGTAACAATGAAGCAAAAATGATACAAATAATGTAACATGTGCTGAATCTGAATCTGAATAGTTTACTGGTGACACGCCAAATGACATTATTTCACCAGGGGGTTCGGATGGGGGAGAAATTAGTCCCTTGAACGCACGAGTGAAGCGAACTTGGACACACAGTCATCAGACATTGCAGCAGAGGAGACAAGTGAATCAGGGAGGTCATTCCAGTCCCTGATAGTCTGTGGAAAGAAACTACTTTTGTACGCTTCTTTGCTAGCTGAAGGTATCTGAAAAGCCAAAGAGTGTTGATTTCTACAACGCCTATTCTTTGGGATAAGGTCATCTGTGGGTATTCTGGCTTTACCCTTTAGACCTTTGTATAGCAATATACATGTAAGTCTACTATCCTTCCTCCTTTTCTTAAGAGATTCCCATTTCAGTTGACCTAAAATGCCACTCATGCTCCCAGTTTCAAAAACATAATTTCCCGTCACAAACCTTGCCGCACGATTCTGGACCTTTTCCGGTTCTTCCTGGAGGCCATGAGTGTGAGGGTCCCAAACTGAGCTTCCATATTCCAAGACCGGCCGCACCAGTCCTTTATAAGCTGCTTCTTTCACATCTGGGTACATCATTTGTAAAAACCATAGGAGTCGATCTGCTATCATTTGTTGTAGGTTCATGAAATTACTAACTGTCCCCAGAAGGATCTGGTGTGATCTAAGTCCATGTTCTATGGTTTTATTCTTTTTGCTTCTTCGTTGTACTCATCATCTCTGGTTTGACTGATACTAACCGGATGGTAAAAAAATACTTTTGGGAAAGAGCTTGCCATCTCGCCCTTTGTTGGTACTGTAAAAATGGTATGTGATAGTTTATGTTTTGTGCTGTACTTTTATTCTATCCAGGTGTCCGAGTTGAGATTTTAAAGGTAAAAGAAGGCAATGATCAGGAAATGGCGCAATCATAACGAAATTATCACTCCAAAAACAGAGGAGGGAAAAATCTAAATTAACAATCAGGTACTTATACTAAAAAAACATATAGCAGCCATTTTCCCAATAGGCGGGCGGCCACTCAGTTGCACAAACTTAACTAGAATATAAAAACGCACATTACGCGCAAAATCTACTTGCATCAATTCATGTTTAAGATTGCTCCGGCTCACATGCAATACAAAATTGGTTACACTTTGTTGTTGTCAGAACTCTTAGGATGACTTATGTGGTCTCATATAAATGAGCCGCCTCGTGGGAAAACCAAAAATGTGGGGTTCGAAAAGGTCTGACACAAACCGGCCAGTACAGCTACAGAAGCAGGCTAGAAGCTTGAAATTTTGAATTTAAGTAGAGGAGGAATTGTATTATCCGAGTAGCGAAAACAAAGGCGCTGATCAGCTGATCGCCTATGCAGATTGTTGGTTTTCCCATGGGGCGGCTCAAATAAGATATAACATAAATATTCATATTTAGCAATAAGCCTGGAAATGACAAATATGTCCAAGACAGATGACAACTAGGCTATCCTGAATAAATAGGATGCCAGGTACAGGGAGTTATTGGTCAATGATTGACAACTAGTGTGTCTAAAATAAGCATGCCATTACACATGGGATTACACGTGATTACCCAAATAGGATGCCATGTACAGGCGGTTATTGGTCAATGGTTGACCATTAGAGTGTCTAAAATAAGCATGCAATTACACATGGGATTACATGTGATTACCTAGTATACATGTATAAACATGGAAACGTTTTAATGGAAGTTTTACATTAAAAACGTATTTCATTCGTTTATTATAAAATAAGATATTTACTAAATCGAATGTAATTTGTAAATGGACCAATGTGAAGTGAAACATAAAGATTTAATAAACATTTTAAAACTCAACATAACCAAACAATTTTGATACGACCTTATATTTGCACCTGGCAACATAGAGTGTACATTGTGCATGGAAATAACAATATCCATAGCATTACGAAAACTTGTCCATTCAATACATGTATACAGAGATTATTTTCAGAAGCAAAAAAGGAAAATTTTTATTGGAACAATTTAGATTTCCTTGAACATTTTCACCCAAAACATACATGTACATTGTGGGTACACACTAGGACCGCCTAGGGATGGGGTTCAAACGAGTACCCAAAATGTATGTTTTGGATCAACAATAAGAACAATGGCTAAACCCTGTAAATCCCAGTTTTTTCTATATAACACGTGGTTTGCATTTCATGGACATGTTTTCCTGATGGTATTACATCCCTATGTAACTGGAATAGGCTATTGATGGTCTTCAGAGTGCACGTTCGTAGAGCTGCGAACTGTCAGTAACACTCTCTCAATGTCGTAATGAAATGTTGACAATTTCACAGTTTTATGAAATTAAAGAATCCCCATCACAAAGGCAGCACAATAATATCTGTTTCCATTAACTATCCCATTAGTAAAAGACATAACTCGCTAAGTGTAACTATTCAATGGAATAAGACTAGCATTTAGAGCATTTCCATGAAAACTTGTTGACACAACCGCTTTATTACGTTGATTTACGCGCCTAATTGAGCAGAAAAGGCGGATAAATGTTTTCCTAAACTCTTGGCTCATGGTACAATACAACACAAAATTAATGCTACTGTTTACAAGAGCGATAATATCCATAAAATCTCCAAGAGGCACATAGACGTTATCAAAGAAGCCTTTAAGGAATACACAGCACAGTATAAGCACACCTTGTGGCAGCTCAGTAATGAGAAATAGCACAATCACAATCAACAACATTACCGTTGTCCGTGACGTATCGATGTTACGTTGCACGTGCGCCACGCCATTTTCTGACAAACGACGTCGTTTTGACCGCAGTTTGCTATTCAGTGTTCGAAGAAGTAATCTTCCGTACACTATGATTAAAACACAAGGCACTAGTTTTGCAACGACACTGTATAGTATTAAATTTATCAGAACAATCGGTTTTACATTCCTTGTTCCCAGAAACCATGGCTCGAAAATGTAAAGTGACGTATTTCCTCCGTATTGTACTTCCTCTAAACTGTAAGACACATAGTTTGGAATGAGAATCAAAACTGAGCATACAACGATCAAACACAAAGCAAGTCTAGCGCGTATCAACCTCCGTATTCGTGTAAGATTGCCTTTTGCGGGTGACTGTATATGTCGATAACTAAGAATAGCCAATGCCACTCCCAACCAAATTGATATGGTATGCGCTGTAGCTGAAAAATTCAAATATACCATCAGGAACGTCATCCATGAAAGACTATTTTGGTCGCAGAGATCGAATTTGATGAATGTTCGATGTAAAAATGGACAGAAAAAAGGAACATACAAAATCATCGTGGCCATATCACTTACTGCCAACCAGGTCAGTATACAGTTGATGGGCGTTTGCATGTTCTTCCGCGTCAAGACAGTGACGTTCAGAAGGTTCAATGGAATGCCGATCGCACATATTGTCAGGGTTATATAGCCATGCCAATTTCCATACATGGCACTGAAGTTGTGAAGTAACGGGCTTCATAATGTTCCGGTTCGTAGGAATTATCTATCGTTATAATTCTGGATATATTGAAAAATATGATAAAATTATTAGGATTCAATTAGAAAACATACGCCTCGATGATATGTGTCAAGCAATTCGTTCTTTGGAAAACAAAGAACTGATAAACTACAAGTTGTCCCGAGCCTTTTCATAACTGGTCATATGTGCGAACGTACACTCTACCATCGCACGTCCCTCTTTTCGACACATGGGTAATCATTTAATAGTCACGTGTTTTCCCGTCCTACGTTTCCCTCGTCAACCAAATCTGAGATCCAATCCTAATCTGCAGCAGTTAGCATTTTTTCACTTTGAATGTTTAAATTGTTCCTGTCAAGTTCTTGAAATTTCAATTAATTGCGTTTTATCCAGGAAATCAAACATCATTCTTCACTCGATTTCCTTTTATTGCAACTGCCCTATCAAATTCTCAATTTCCTCACGTAAAATCCAAATCCGTTTCGAGATACTTTTCAATGTCAATCGAGAAATTCCTCTCTCGAGTGTCTAAACTTTCATTGTCATCGAGACATTTTTATTTTATTGGACACTTAACAGGGAAACGCAGTTAAACCGGTTAATAGCATCACTATCTAGATGGCGTCTGGTACTTTAAAAATGCCCATATTCTTCAGATCAAAATAGCATCCCCTGGTGTCTGTTATGTTACTCATGTCTGAAAGGTAAAACAAAAACACAATTCACTGAAAACACTGATTTGCAAACACTTGTATCGTAGACGACGTGAGTGGATCGTATTGCGTTTGAAAACAATTAAAACCAATCTGAAGCGACCACCGTGACGAATTCTTGAATCAACAAATACAAAGGTACAAGTAGGCAAAGATCAGGAAAAGGCGCAATCAGAAAGAGATTCCCACTCCAAAAACCGAGGTGGAAAAAAACAAACTAACAATCAGGCACTTATGCCATGAAACATATCGTAAGCCGAATGAGCAGCTATTTTCCCAATAGGTGGCCACTCAGTTACCTTAACTTAATTAAAAATATGAAAACATACATAAGGCGCCAACAGCACAAAAAAATTTTAAACACCAAGACATAAAACAAAACGAACCTCCACAGAAGTATCGCCTTGGAACAATCAGTAACACAAAGTTACTGGCGGGACAAGTACACTTTACAGACCCCATGAAATCACTGTTACTGTAATGCCATGCAGGTCAGTCAGTACAACTTCGACTACATTTATGCATCACTTATTCATTTGCATTAAATTGAGATAATAATTGGCATTCGTAAAAACAAATGAACATATGTCGGTGTGTGTCGCTCGTAATCTTTGAAATTCTTCAATACTGTCCCATTTATGGAAATTTAAGGAATTGATGTCGCAAATGAGCTTAAAAGCAGATATTTTCTCAACTAGTTCTTCGTTGAAAATAATTCACAACATATTGTAAAAAACATATACAGCTTTCTGGAGCGCTACATTAAATTTCTGTATACGCATAATATGACTCCTCGGAGACAAATCTTAAAATGTATATGTATTTCTGCATTTAAATACGTTTGGTTGCATACACGGTCTACCCTTCATACGGTCGCATCAATACTGAATAAAACCATGATAGTGTACGCTTTATTTAACAACGACACTGATATTATATCATTGCCTTGAACGTTAAACTACAAACAGATTCCGTAAAATTAAATCAACTTATAGTTGGGATAAAAACAAGCCATTAAAACTGACGTTGCCACGAAAACAGACATCATGTTTTGTTCCATGAAATCACAGCGGCTTGCATTAAAGCATGGCAATCAATTTTGTACATGAATGTCAACACATAACTTATTCATATGAACTACGGTGCGATACTAATTGGCCGCTTTTCTTAATAGCTAAATTTGCGTGATGCTCGCGATCTGAAAGCTTGCAGCGATAAACTCGATACAGCTCCATTAAAGCATATGGTTTATGTAACCTAGTTCTGCGTAATTTGCAGTATTATGTGGCACACATGCGTGTACTATAGGACGATGTTCGTGTGCAGGAAGTTACAGACTGCCAGGAACTAAAATGCATGAGAACAAATACAACTTGATGAATTGATGAGCTTAATTAGGTGTATTAATTACAAAATATTACCTATTCAATGGACGACCTGACTAGGATTAAACTCACTTAAGGTCAGGTCGTTGTAGATATGCTATCAGCTATGTGATTTATTTTCTTTATTTTATTATTTCTTTTTTTTTTTAATATCGGTGCATTAATTGCTACACTATCAGAATATGCCAAAAATTTGATACCCTACCTTATTCGTTTCTGAGATGAAGGTGATCCAAAAATACAAATTCTGCAATTAAGCCCAATCGGGATCGGATTTTACACCTAGCTGCATTTTTTCGCGTACATTCCACCAGAGAATATCTTTAAAAAATGATATTGTCTTCTTGAATCATTTCATCAGAGCTTTCTCGAGCAAAAAAGTTCTTGCCAGCCATGCTCGGATTCGTGCTATCTGAAGTTTTGTCATGAAGTTTACATGCTTATAGTTATTAAAATTATTGGTTATTGGAGATTCTGTTTACATGGTCATTTGAAATTACGTGCAGATGAATTACAGATTTAAAGCGGTTTTCCTTTTTACTTTTTGACCATGGTATATAATATTTAAGATATCAGATAACAAACAATTTAGACTTAACTGGCATTTTCCAGTAGAAAATTCAAAATGGACCTGAAAGATTTCTGTGACATTATTTTATGAGTCATCATGCCTTTAAACTCCACATTTTGCAATATCAAAGCAGGCTTAAGGCTATATTACATCTGAGCTGCAAACGTATCCCTGGAGATTATAACATTCTGTAATTTGCTGTAAAATTGTAAATAAAGACTGACTTTGGTGTATCTAAGCTTTTCAGACATGTAGTCAACATCATGGCAAAAAGTCTTCTGAGATTTGCCTGCGTAGCCTACTATTGAAGTTACGCTACAAGATCAGTGACAGTCCCCATACATAGTGGCAAAGCCATTCACGATTGCTACATTGAATTATTTTAACTCATCAATGCCGTTGCGCGTGTGGACTCTTTAATGCCGCGACCTATAGCAAAACCGGGGTATGCAGGGGTATACCTATTGTTCTTATTTTAGCTCCAAAAAAAGAGTGTGGGTAATCGTTAGAACCAAATATAGATTGTAGGTACTCGTTAGAACCGCCTCTGCGAGAATCAACACGTGCAACGGCGTTGATCAGTTATAATTAATTCAATGTAGCAATCTTCGAGGCAGTTGTAACGTGTACGTTAGACATGTACAATCTATGTTTTGAGCAAAAATAAGAAAAAAATATCAAATATGTACTACGGAAAATTTTTACAACTTAAACATCTCTGTATATTGCATGTGTGTGTTTACGTAATTTGTTTATTGTGAGCTCGCCCTACAACTCTCAATCTTGAGATCTATAATCGCACGAGTCGTAGGAGGCAATTCAGACTACCAATAACTAGACATCCCGATACACTGGGGACAGAAAATCTCGTTCTGTGTGTAATCTCATAGGAAGTTTATCATAGACTATTGAAACATTAGCAAAATCGCCCGGCGATCTCTGCAAAGTGTCACTGATGAGGATTGTTACCCGAAATTGCGCACTATGACCAGTCCACTTTCTCCTTGTAATAATAATAATAATAATAATAATAATCTTTATATGTATATAGAGGATAACGTATTTAGCACAACGGCCAGTCTTTCATACGGTCCTCTAGTGAATACAGACATTGATTATTTTCGGACCCTTTTTGTTATTATTCGGACTTTTGCATATTAGACATGCGATGTTAGTGATGCTGTATTTTGTTTTGGGAGAAGAGAAGCCAGTGCTTGCCTTACAATGCTGAGCGCCAAGCAAGGTAGCCACTGATACCATTTTTAAAGTCTTTGGTATGACCCGGCCCGGAATCGAACCCACGACCTCCCGCTTCCGAAGCGGACGCTCTAACCATTACGCTATCGGAATCGGTTGCGTAAATGCTATCCGGCTTCAATATTTTTTATTTATTATGATTATGTCCAGAAAAATATAAACAGAATATTCTCGTCTGACTTTTGATCAGGGACAAATGTACAGAATTGATACTGAATCGTCCCAACAGCTAAGACCATATAGAGGTAGGACCTCGGATTAAATCCTTATCCCAAAGACCGGAGAAGCCCGTGCTGAGACAAACGACCACTGTTTGACATGAAAAGTGGATTATCAACTGCAAAACGTAGGTATCGCGCAAAAAGTTTTATCTGTACTCCTTTCAACCTCGAAACGACAGTACCTTAGTTAACTGTTCAATTGTTATCTGAAGTACATGTATGCATGTTCGACGTCGTAATCGACATATAAGAATTAAAATAAAAGAGTTTTGTAAATTTGAATGCGTTAATTAACGCTTATACAGCTTTTGAGTAGTTGAAATGAGAAAATCAATAACGCATCTAGACGTTCATTAAAAGAAAAGAAGTGCCTGGTTCACATTTAAAGTTGTTATTATATCATTAGCGACCATTTTAGGCATTATGCGCCTTTAAAAATATTGGGGTCTTCAATGCAGTATTCTCACAGATATAGTAGAATTATGGCTGATAATATACGGTTTATAATCAAATTCACAAACAGCAATATGCTAAAGTCACCCATATTGCAAAATGACAAAGATTAAGAACACAATTAAACAATAACTACTAATTTTATTTAACCGCTTTAACGGGGCCACAATCATCGTTCCTTGTGCGTGCCATTTATTACGAAAACTTGCCCATGCAATTAACAGATATTTTTTGAGCTTGAAATATTGAAAATTTTTAGCTGAAAATTTTTGATATTTTTCTTACTTTTGCTAAAAACATAGATTGTGGGGATCGTCGAGGCGGTTCTAACGAGTACCCACAATCTATGTTTTGGAGCAAAAATAAGAAAAATAGGTATACCCCTGCATACCCCAGTTTTGCTATATAAAAGTGGAGTTTGAGGGGGTATACATTACACGGACATGTTTTCGTAATGTTAAGTACCAGAAACAACGAATATAATCATTGTGAAAAAAGAGAACTTAACATTATGCTGAGTCTGAAATACCGGAAGAAAACATAACCAATATTCAAAACCATAGTCAAGAATATCTCATGACATTATGTAGGAATGAAAACATTTCGGCAAAATTGGACAGTGCCTAAGATCAACCATATTTGAAAGTGTAAAGTAAAAAGCAATGGTCAGAACTGGTTCAATAACAACGAAAACCCCCTCACACAATCATGGCCGAAAAATCGTAAAGGAAATAAAAGAAGAGAAATATCGACATCAACAATGGTAATAACACATAGAATAATAACAGACGCGTCACATTGGAAAGACCATTAAGTAACATATTAAGTTCAGTGTTTATGTTTGACTTCAGTTTCTTAAATAAATCTGTTCACCAGATTTTCCCAACCATTTAAATTCAAAGATACATGTTTTGTAGATTTTACAGAGACTTCTTGCTCTCAGTTATTGCAAGACACTATTAAGATACCACAAAGGCGGCTATTGTGGCACTGTAGATTGTCGCAGAAGGAACAACATACCGTTCCTAATTGGAAATTAGGTCATCCCATTGCTTTATTGTGCGAACATCTCATTTATTGCTTATTAGCCGGATTTCCTTTTATTTTTCTTGCATTAGCAGTCGACTGAAAAACGGCGAAAGTCTTTTCTCGTAAATAAACAGTTATAAAAGACGGTCTAGTACATGTATTTTATTAGCTCACCTGAGCCGTTAGGCTCACAAGATGAGCTTATAGGATGGCTATCATCCGGCGGCCGTCCGTCCGCCGTTGTCGTCCGTCGTCCGTCGTCAACACTTTTCAAAGATCTTATTCTCTGAAACCCCTTGGCCAATCAAAGCAAAATTCTATATGATATAAAAATTAAAACTGAGATCCTTTAAAAGCAGTGAACACAACAATGAGAAAGGGGATGGGCCATACCGCAGTTTCGACTATTAAAGTCTCATCAGTGACCCTTTACATTTGGCAACATGGAGCCAAAGATAATTACTGAAATTTTGAATATTTCAAATAACTAGTCGATACAAAGACTAGTATTATCTAATTGGGACCAAATATATTAAACATTGGTAAGAAAATGAATCAAAACCGATAATAATTTTTTGATTTCTCAGATTATCTTCGCTTATCTCAAAGGACCAAAAAGAAAATATAACCTGCACTATGGATGATGTACGGTGAGACTTTATAGGGCCGCCACACGGCACAACACCAGCTGCAGTAATAACAAACAAAAAATCAAACTGAGATCCTTTAAGAGCAGTGAAGACATCAATGAGAAAGAGGATAGGCCATACCGCGGTTTCGACTATAAAAGTCTCCTCAGTGACCCTTTAGGTTTGGCAACATGGAGCCAATGAGAATTACTGAAACTTTGCAACTTTTAACTAACTATAGTCGTTATGTACAAAGACTAGTATTATCTAAATGGGACCAAATATATATAACATTGGTTAGAAAATGAATCATAACCGATAATAAATTTTATTTGAAGCATCTATGGGAAGGGGGAACCAATGTGTTTATAAAGAATCCAGGTCATATGACCAAGATGGCCGCCACGCCCATATATGGTAAGTACACTTCAAAAATTTTCTACTCCAGAACCGGTGGACTGATTTCAACGAAACTTGGCATGTAGCATTAGGCACTAGAGTACTACAATGTGTTAATAAATCATGACCTTTGGATGACCTTGACCTAGTTTACGGCAAGGTCAACATAGGTCGCCCATGCATTTAAATAGGGAAAATTGTTTGAATGTCATTGGAAAGGGAAAACTTGCTGGAAAAGGGCAAATGGACTAAATATATATGTTTCTGAAAAAAAAAAATGATTCCAGGAGTTGGTCTGTCCCTACCCTGGGGCAATATACATGTATATTACAATAATACTCAAAGATCTTCTTCTCTGAAACCGCTTGTCCAATCAAAGCCAAATTTTATAGAAAGCATTTATGGCAAATGGAGACCACTGCATTTATAAGCAATCCAGGTCACATGACCAAGATGGCCACCATGCCAAAATATTGTAAAAACCCTTTAAAATCTTCTTCTCAGGGACCTGGACCGATTTCAACGAAACTTGGCATGTTGCATTGGGGACTGGAGAAATACAATGTAATCTTAAATCATGGCCTTTGGATCTCCTTGACCTATTTTACGGCAAGGTCAACATAGGTCGCCCATGCATTCAAATGGGAAAAATGTTAAAATGTCATTTGAAAGGAAAGAACTTGCTGGAAATGGGCAAATGCACTGAAGATATATGATTCTGAAAATAATTTGGACTCCAGGAGTTGGTATGCCCCCACCCCTGGGCAATATACATGTTTATTACAATAATATTCAAAGATCTTCTTCTCTGAAACGGCTCAGCCGATCAAAACCAAATTTTATAGTAAGCAACTTTGGGAAGAGGGGACTTACGTGTTCACTGAACCTATTGCAATGAAACTTGACATGTTACAATGGAGACTAGAGTACTACAATGCGTGTATAAATCATGACCCTGTGATGACCTTGACAAAATTTAAAGCAAGGTCAACTTACGTAGGTCACATAATGCATAATGGTGTAAATATGTCATTGACGGGAAAAACTTCAGGAAATGAGCAAATGGACAGAATACTTATTATTTTGAAAAAAGAAATTGACCAAAGGGGTTAGTCTGACCCTGTCCTCGCTTCATATACATGTATATAAACATTACAGTCATTACAAACAAAATTATTGGTATATATCTCAGTTCTCAGGTGAGCATTCACAGGACCATTGGTCCTATAATATATAATTGGGTTTTACATTTAACCAGCGTAAGCATGGTAAGAGAGTCGGTGAAATTCCGTCGACTTGAAGTGGTGAACATGCAACTGGCGATGCTGTTGGGGCATGGTTGTACGTCTCTCACTGGTGAGAAAGACCATCATTATTTGTTGAAAAGGTTCGTGTGTGTTGGTGTGTTCTTTGATGGCTGACTAGGCAAATGCTAGCTCTAAACTGTCGGCTGCAAGTAGAGGACGTCAATGTCATTGAATCAGCTGGTGGCCCATTGATATTGGCTTTGTGTTCTCTGCGCTTTCTTTTAGCTTCACAGATTCTCTTTTATCATAGAGAGCTGCTTCTTTGTTGATAAGACATCGCCACTTTGATCGCTCCTGAGCAGTCTGTTCCCAAGACCCAATTGGTATGTCGAAATCTTTCAGAGAGGCTATGAGGATGTATTTTGTAGCGTTTCTTCTGGCCACCTTGAGAGCGCTTTCCCTCTTGTAATTCTCCATAGAAGACTTTCTTTGGAAATAAAAATAATTGTTAGATCCTTTGGAAGCAGTAAAACATTGAAAGCGAGAAGATGGGCCATATTGTACAATTTCGGGTTATGAACCTTCGTCAGTGACCCTTTACAAAACTGGCAGCGAAAGCCAGACATTTTTGCTGCAATTTCAAAAATTTACATCCGTGTAGTCTAAATCAAAGACTTGTATTCCCAAAGCGGCTAAATAATCAAAATACTGTTAAGAAGATGATTCTTAACGTACAATATATTTGAAACACTCCAAATATATTCACTGATCCCAAAGGATCAAAAGAAAAATATAATCTGCACTATGGATGATGTACGGGGAGACTTTTTAGGGCCGCCACACGGCACAACACCAGCTGCTGTAATAGCAAATAAAAATAATTGTTAGATCCTTTGGAAGCAGTAAAACATTGAAAGCGAGAAGATGGGCCATATTGTACAATTTCGGGTAAGTCGCTCATCAGGCATTCTTATAACATGGCCAGTCCACCTTAGCTATGCTAGCTTTCAGACAGTATGCATGCTTTGCAACCCTGCTTTCTTCAGGGCCTCTGTGTCTGGGATCTTGTATTGCCACTTGATTTTAACAGCTTTCTCAAACAGCTAAAGTGAAAATGGTTAAGTCTCCTTGCATGACGTTGGTATACTGTCCAGGTCTCACATGCATACAAGAGGGTTGGCAGTACCACAGCCTTGTAGACTTTCAGTTTGGTGTCAAGCTTGATTCCATTTTCCTCCCAGACATTTGTCGGGGCATATAGCACAGGTGACTCCCATAAAATGAAAGATAAAGTAATTGTAAAAATGGTTCAATACCCATCAAATATGCGATTATTTGTTTGGCATTGCTCTGGTGAATGTTGTTTGTACATGTATAATATTGAGAGGCATGCGCCGTTTTACTAACAGTTGGGGCCTGGATCAAGAGGTATGGCTTTTCAAACCGACCGTTACTATGCTGGGTCCTTGTGCAAGACGCAAATTACATATACTTGTACCCTCATAGTGCTGAATGAGTTCTAACTTTTAAATGTCCCAAATTTGACATTTTTTTATCATTTTCGTTTCAAGATCTGGTCAGTACAGAAATGTTCAAACGCTTAAAACAAGTTGACTCAATAAGACTCACTACAACATTGACAAATATACGGATAAATTTTACCACGCTGATTATTTTATCAAACCATTTTGTTTTGATTTTGGGTGAACTGTACTTAAATTACTAACAATCTTGTACTTAAATGTGCCGTAAACACACACAAAAACGGAAAGTGTTCAACTAATGAGGCAATTGTCTTGTTTGGAAAGATATCCATTACTTTGTGATGGCTTCAGGCTGGAGCTGGTGAAACTAGATTGCTTTGACATTTAGGATTGCAACTGAAACCTGAAACTGATAGCAAACATATTGTGCACTGTTGAAAGAGTGTTTATAAGTTTCGTCCACGACGTAAAATATATAAGAAAGTTACAAGACATTCTTAGAAATTTATTAGACATTAAAAAGCTCGGTTGATACATTTCATCAGGAAAACATGTCCGTGACATATGTACCCCCTTAAACCCCACTTTTATATAGTAAAACTTGGTTTTGCAGGGGTATACCTATTTTTCTTATTTTTGATCCAAAACATAGGTTGTGGATACTCGTAAAAACCGCCTCGCAGTACCCACAATCAATGTTTTGAGCATCAGTATTACTAAAAATATCACTTTTTCCAAAGACAATTTCAATTTTTAGAGCCGAAATAATCTGTATATTGCATGGGTAAGGTTTTGTTATGTTGTGTCCAACTTTGCTATTGTATCACACAGACTTGTTTGTAATGAATATTCCCTTAACCACATTTCAATCGGGTAAAACTAGGATATACTTAAACTTATACATATACTTAACCTTTGTTTGCTCTAAAACATACAACATGCGGTTTTGCACTGCAACTTGTAGGTACTTGTGCAACAGAGTAAACGCTGATTGAGATACGAGTTTTACGAAACCCGACGACAGAGTGTTCGAGGTTTGTTATTGTTACCCTTGAAAAAGACACCAGGCCATGAGGTTATACTATTGAAGGTTTTCGAGGTGCACGCTCAACTCAGCTGAGCAGGATATTTTAAAACAAAATTTGCAAAAAATTGAGTTTTAATTTTACTAGCCAAGCCATTTATATTGCAACTAAATGTTTAAATGTCGATTGTTTCCTGTTAGAAATGCCATTCCAATCTGTTTCCTCTGAATGGCGAAACATATGCTGATTTGTGTGAATAACATCATAATCATTCAAATTGTAGAGAGTTAATTCGGACTGCACAGTCAATTCCAATAATGGATATACATGTAATTGATTTGATTTGTTAAATATCATGTTTTAGAAGTATAATTATGCTATAAACGCCATTACTGGTACAATATGAACGAAATATAATCTGTTTATGTGGTTAACAGTGATAGATACACAAAGTTACAATTTTCTCGGATTGTGAGGCAATTCGCCAAATAAGTGCAACCTTGACTGGCACTAAAAGGGTTTAAAAAATGTTCGCATGTCACATGTTTGAGCCTCGTCTCCCGTGTAGAAAGAAAGACGATGATCAGTAACTATCCATGCTTTACTATAATGAAATCACACTAATAATAGAGTGAAACAGTTAGTTAGATGTTAATGTTTATATTACAGACAAGCATCTGTATACATGATACTAACATATTCATTTACAAACATTATCTTAACTGGTAATAAGTGGGCGTCCGCGTGAAACATTCTCTATGACGTTCCTTGCCACTGTTGATTCGTATCGGAATGATGGAAAATCAATCAGACAGATATGAATCTGCTCAGAAAGCAATTCCTAATTTGTCACTTTATTTTTGTAGCATTGCCTAATCAACAGTTGCATTCCACATCCGGCAACGGTCACTGTGACCCGCATGTAAAAACATCATAATTCCTGAGTATATAGAAAGTGTAACTCGTAATTTGCATCATGGTCAGTAACATTGAAGCAAAAATGATACAAATACTGTAACATGTGCTACACTTCATTAGTAAAAACCATAGGAGTCGATCTGCTATCATTTGTTGTAGGTTCATGAAATTACTAACTGTCCCCAGAAGGATCTGGTGTGATCGAAGTCCATGTTCTATGGTTTTATTCTTTTTGCTTCTTCGTTGTACTCATCATCTCTGGTTTGACTGATACTTACCGGGTGGTTAAAAAAATACTTTTGGGAAAGAGCTTGCCATCTCGCCCTTTGTTGGTATTGTAAAAATGGTATGTGATAGTTTACGTTTTGTGCTGTACTTGTATTCTATCCTGGTGTCCGAGTTGACATTTTAAAGGTCAAAGTAGGCAGTGATTAGGAAATGGCGCAATCATAAAGAAATTATCACTCCAAAAACAGAGGTGGGAAAAATCTAAATTAACAATTAGGTGCTTATACTAAAAAAAAAACATATAGCAGCCATTTCCAAAATAGGCGGGCGGCCACTCAGTTGCACAAACTTAACTAGAATATAAAAATGCACATAACGCGCAAAATCTAATTGCATCAATTCATGTTTAAGATTGCTCCAGCTCACATGCAATACAAAATTGGTTACACTTTGTTGTTGTCAGAATTCTTAGGATGACTTATGCGGTCTCATATAAATGAGCCGCCTCGTGGGAAAACCTTACAAAATGTGGGGTTCGAAACGGTCTGACACAAACCGGCCTGTACAGCTACAGAAGCAGGCTAGAAGCTTGAAATTTTGAATTTAAGTAGAGGAGGAATTGTACTATCCGAGTAGCGAAAACAAAGGCGCTGATCGGCTGATCTGTGCCTTTGTTTTCGCCTATGCAGATTGTTGGTTTTCCCATGGGGCGGCTCAAATAAGATATAACATAAATATTCATATTTAGCAATTAGCCTGGAAATGACAAATATGTCCAAGACAAATGACGACTAGGCTATCCTGTATAAATTGGATGCCAGGTACAGCGAGTTATTGGTCAAGGATTGACAATGAGTGTCTAAAATAGGCATCCAATTTCACATGGGATTACTCGTGATTAACTATAAACATGGAAAAGTTTTAAAGGAAGTTATACTTTAAGAACGTCTTTCGTTCGTTTGATATAAAATCAAGATATTTACTCACTCGAATGTAATTTGCAAATTATCATTATGGACCAATGTGAAGTGAAACATAAAGATTAAATTAACATTTTAAAACTCAACATTACCAAACAATTTTGATAGGACCTAATATTTGCACCTGGCAACATAGAGTGTACATTGTGCATGGAAATAACAATACTCATAGCATTATGAAAACTTGTCCATTCAATATACAGAGATTATTTTCAGAAGCAAGAATGGAAAATTTTCATTGGAAACATTAAATTTCCTTTAACATTTTCACTCAAAACATACATTGTGGGTACACACTATAACCGCCTAGTGGTGGGGTTCTAACGAGTACCCAAAATGTATGTTTTGGATCAACAATAAGACTAATGGATAAACGCTTGTAAAGCCCTGTAAATCCCAGTTTTTTTCTATTAAAAATGGGGTTTCATGGGGTATACATTTCATGGACATGTTTTCCTGATGGTATTACATCCCTATGTAACTGGAATAGGTATTGATGGTCTTCAGAGTGCACGTTCGTAGAGCTGCGAACTTTTAATAACACGTTTTCAATGTCAGAATGAAATGTTGACAATTTCACAGTTTTATGTAATTAAAAAATCCCCATCACAAAAATATCTGTTTCCATTAATTATCTCACTAGTAAGAGACACAAATCGCTAAGTGTAACTATTCAATGGAATAAGACTAGCATTTAGAGCATTTCCATGAAAACTTGTTGACACAACCGCTTTGTTACGTTGATTTACGCGCCTAATTGAGCAGAAAAGCCGGATAAATGTTTTCCTAAACTCTTGACTCATGGTACAATACAACACAAAATTAATGCTACTGTTTACAAGAGCGATTATATCCATAAAATCCCCAAGAGGCACATAGACATTATCAAAGAAGCCTTTAAGGAATACACAGCACAATATAAGCACACCTTGTGGCAGCTCAGTAATGAGAAATAGCACAATCACAATCAACAACATTACCGTTGTCCGTGACGTATCGATGTTACGTTGCACGTGCGCCACACCATTTTCTGACAAGCGACGCCGTTTTGTTCGCAGTTTGCTATTCAGTGTTCGTAGAAGCAATCCTCCGTAAACTATGATTAAAACACAAGGCACTAGTTTTGCAACAACACTGTATAGAATTAAATTTATCAGAACAATCGGTTTTACATTCCTTGTTCCTAGAAACCATGGCTCGAAAATGTAAAGTGACATATTTTCTCCGTATTGTACTTCTTCTAAACTGTAAGACACATAGTTTGGAATGAGAATCAAAACTGAGCATACAACGATCAAACACACAGCAAGTCTAGCGCGTATCAACCTCCGTATTCGTGTAAGATTGCCTTTGGCGGGTGACTGTATATGTCGATGTCTAAGAATAGCCAATGCCACTCCCAACCAAATTGATATGGTATGCGCTGTAGCTGAAAAATTCAAATATACCATCAGGAACGTCATCCATGAAAGACTATTTTTGGTCGCAGAGATCGAATTTGATGAATGTTCGATGTAAAAATGGACAGAAAAGGGAACATACGAAATCATCGTGGCCATATCACTTACTGCCAACCAGGTCAGTATACAGTTGATGGGCGTTTGCATGTTCTTCCGCGTCAAGACAGTGACGTTCAGAAGGTTCAATGGAATGCCGATCGCACATATTGTCAGAGTTATATAGCCATGCCAATTCCCATACATGGCACTGAAGTTATGAAGTAACGGGCTTTCATAAGGCTCTCGTTCGTAGGAATTATTCATCGTTATAATTATGGATATATTAAAATATGATGAAATAAATAGGATTCAATTAGAAAACATACGCCTCGATGATATGTTTCAAGCAATTCGTTCGTTGGAAACCCAAGAAATGATAATCTACAAGTTGTCCCGATGCCTTTTCATAACTGGTCATATGTGAGAAAGTGCCGTCTACCACCGCACGCCCCTCTGTATCATTTAATAGTCACGGTTTTTTCCCGTCCTACATTTCCCTCGTCAACCAAATCTGAGATCCAATCCTAATCTGCAGCAGTCATCATTTTTCCACTTTGAATGTTTAAATTGTTTCTGTCAAGTTCTTGAGATTTCAATGAATTGCGTTTTATCCATGATATCAAACATCATTCGTCATTCGGTTTCCTTTTATCGCAACTGCCCTATCAAATTCTCAGTTTCATCACGTAAAATCCAAATCCGTTTTGAGATACTTTTCAAAGTTAATCGAGAAATTCCTCTCTCGAGTGTCTAAACTTTCATTGTCGTCGAGACATTTTTTTTTATTTTATTGGACACTTAACAGAGAAACGCTGTTAAACCGGTTAATAGCATCACTTTCTAGATGGCGTCTGGTACTTTTCGTAGTAAAATGCCCATATTCTTCAGATCAAAATAGTGTTAAGCCTCTTCTGGTGTCTGTCATGTTATTTATGTCTGAAAGGTAAACAAAAACACAACGTTATCATTTACTAAAACGTACTTGCAAACACTTGTATCGTCGACGACGTGAGTGCATCGTAATTGCGTTACCAATGAGAAGTGACCACCGTGCATCAGGAAAACATGTCCGTGTAATGAATACCCCCTTGAACCCCACTTTTATATAGCAAAACTGGGGTATGCAGGGGTATACCTATTTTTCTTATTTTTGCTCCAAAACATAGATTGTGGGTACTCGTTAGAACCGCCTCGGCGAGGCGGTTCTAACGAGTACCCACAATCTATGTTTTGAGCAAAAATAAGAAAAATATCAACATTTTTCCGCTGAAAATTTTTCATTTTTAAAGCTTAAAATATATATGTTTATTGCATGGGCAAGTTTTCGTAATGACGAACTTTTGAATCAACAATCCACGTACACTTTACAGATCCAATGGAAACATTGTAATGGCAGTACAACTACGACTACATTTACGCATTACCTTTTCATCTGCACTAAATTGAGATAGTAATTGACTTTCTCAATAACAAATGAACACATTTCGGTGTGTGTCGCTCGTACTGTCCCATTTAGGGAATTAATGTCGCGAGTGAGCTTAAAAGCAGATACTTTCTCAGATACTTTCTCAACACGTACATGTACTTCGTGGAACATTATTTACAACAAATTGTAAAACACATATACTGCTTCCTTTAGCAGTACATTAAATTGTCTGTGATTCCTCATTATCCTGAGTATCGAAAATAAAATTTCTACACTTAAATATGTTTGGTTAAAGTACAGTGTACGGGCTAACCTTCTTACAGTCGCATAAACATTGAATAATAACATGATAGTGTAAGCTTTTTTTAACAATGACACTGATATATATCATTGCCTTGGACAAACACATTCCGTGAAATTTTAAAAACAACAACAACAGCAACAACAAAAAGCAATAACAAAAAAGCAATTACATGTAAAAGTGACGTTGCTACGAAAACAAATACCATGTTTTCTTCCATAAATCACAGCGACTTGCATTAAAGCTTGGCAATCAATTTTGTACATGAACATAAACACATAACTTATTCATATGAACTAGGGTGCGATACAGATTGGCCAATTTTCTTAATAGCGAAATGAGCAAAAATCTTTGCGTGATGCTCGCGATCTAAAAAGCTTGCAGCGATAAATTCGATACAGCTCCATTAAAGAACATGGTTTATCTAACCAAGTTCTGCGTAATTGGCAATATAATGTGGCACTATAGGGCGCTGTTCGTGTACATGCAGTAACAAACTGCCAGAAATTAAATTGCATGAGAACAAATGAAGCTTGATAAATCTATGAACTAAATGATGTGTATGACTTATATAATGGATGACCCGACTAGGACAAGAGTCACTTAAGGTCAGGTTGTTGTGAAAGTGCTATCCGATTTTTTTTTTTTTTTTTTTTTTTTGTTTGTTTCATGACGATGCATTTATTACTCTGCTGTTGGACTATGTAAATGTATTGCTACCCCCGTCGTATTCGTTTCTGTGATGAAGGCGATCCATTAGTACGAATTTTGCCATTAAACCCAATGGGGATCATAGAAATTAGAGTCGGATTTCACAGTTACCAGATGCATTTTTTCTCGTAAATTCCACCTGCGAATTTCCTATTAAACTGATGCTTTCTTCTTGAACCGTCCTGTCAGAGGTTGCTCGAAAAATTAGTCAATGAAACCCGTGCTCGCAAAATAACAAAAAGTGTCTCTTGTGGCAGAAAATTTCATTTTTGGTGAAAATTTGCCGCAGCCTTGAATGGAGAAAAAACGTATAATTCGTACCAAATCCCGTAAAATGTATAGGTTTCCCTGGTTCAAATAGGCGCGACGTAAGAGCTCGACTCTCGTTCCTCCGGCGTCGCAAACCAACGTCGCAGGTAACGCTGCATTACAGTTATTTACAACACACTGACCTTAAGATTAAAAATAGACATTACAGGATTTTTGTATATATAAGTTTAAAATCCTAACCCAGGCAACAGGTAGGAAACTAAGGACAGCACAAAACATCACATTTTACAACACGCATGAAGAGCAAGTACCTAGCTTTTTTCCTATCACCCAACAAGGTACACGTACATCTTCTATGTAGATATTCACTTAGCATAAACTACAAACAATATTTTCGAGTAAATCAGAGAGACAAACATAAAAAAAAAACAGTAATGGTGAAGATAAGTCACAATATAACACTTAAAGAAAATATTGGACAAAAGTTGAGAGTATTGAAAGTTACAAGTAGGCAATGAGCGGGAAAATGTGCAATCAGAAAAAATCGGAATCCAAAAACCGAGGTGGGAATAAAAACTAAATTGACAATTAGGTACTAATACTAAGAAAACATATCGTAAGTGAAGTTAGCAGTACTTTCCCAATAGGTGGCCACTCAGATGCCCAAATCTAACTAAAATATGAAAACGCACGTAAGGTGCAAACAGCAGAAAAAATCAACACCAAGACATAAAACATTAAGAACCACAACCGAAGTATCGCATTGGAACGATCAGTAATATAAAATTACTGGCGGTTTCAACTAGTTTTACATGGCCATAACCTCTCCCTCAGCTTCTGCAGTGGTTCAAACCATTTAATTGTTCGGTCCTCGTGGTGAATCTCTACCTAGTCAATGAATCATCAAGCACAAACAAATAAATTATCATAACCACCATGTTGAATCAAAAACGAGGACAAAGATTCAATAAGCTGTCCGACGATAGGGATTCCTATGCGCCGAATGACTTACTGAAAAAGAAATGTTTCTTTTTACAAAACCTCACACTAGATCATAGCATGAGCTCTCCCACTCCCAGTTTCATCAAACGCCTGCAGTATATTTTTTTCTTCAATTATACTCCTGTACAGACAAGGTGTTACACTGTGAAACCTGCTGTAAGATACAATGCATGCTGATAGATGTGTGTTTTCGCTTAAACAACATGCAAATGAATGATATGGAAACATGATGACAATACCATTCGTTGTCTTAACGACCCATGTACATCGTCCGTTACAGCCAAATATTTGTTTTGAACAGCTCGATATTTTAGCAACTGGTTTGTGCATTGTAACAATGTTTTGCCGTTGTTCGATATTTTAGCGGATTGTTAGCACTGTTATCACAAGACAAATGTGCTAACAGTTGTTTAGAGCCTGTGTTAACGGTTTTCTAACTCGTCCACCTGAATCTTTATTTCTGAAGAGGCTCAGAACATCTAGTTGTTCACACAATTCACAAAAATAAGTCAGAGATGCATCTGGTGAACCAATGAATCACACAATTAACTACTATGATGAAGCAATGATCAGATATAACATGTTACCTGCCAGCTTTGAATCAATGGTATAAACCACGCGACACCACAGAAATTTGAAACTTAAAGTAACATCACAGAAATTTTGAAACTTAAAGTATTGTCATCCTAGCAGCGGTGTATCATGCGACAGACGAAATTGTTCTGATCCCAATCAACGCTAACGAAAATGTTTTACATGTAGCTGTACTTTCATAGCGTATAACGCCCGGCCCCCAAACCCGCGGCGTACAAGTATAGTATGCAGCAAAGCCACAAAAATTGATTAAGTAAATAAGTATGCACGCAGATTGTCGTAAAAAAGATATGGCCCATATACGATTATATTATGTATGATACGTTTTCTAAATTGATCATCAAATTCTTTCGTATGGTTATTTTTTTCTAAATATTGATATGTAAAGTGCCAAATAAATAGTATTCCTTATATAGATGAATGCTCATTTAAAGATATCAATGAAAAAAGATATTCTTAAACAGCTAGTTAAGCACACAATGAATAGAATGCTACTTTTGAGCGAGCATACACTACTTCATGCATATTTATTCAAATATCCATGACTTCAACTAATCCATGACTTCCAGTTGATTGTCATATTTCAAAACTTAACAGAGTAACAGAATCATTACAATATTAATCCATGACTTAATAATCCATCAAATGCAATTAGATGTAGTTTTGTAAAGGTATTGTCGTTTTGCAATATTCTGTTTGGAAGTAAATGTTCTCCCTCATTTTTAGCAGCGGTTCCGAAACATGAAAAAACATTTTTATTTATTTATTTATTTATTCATTTATTATTTTTTCAGGACATTTTATGTTACGCATGAACAATCAAATTATTGTGTTGTCACCTATGCCTTACGAAATGCGCTATAATACTAAATTTCCAGGAACTTAAAATGCCAACGAATCAACTTAAAAACAAATCATCATACCTTCATATATGAAAAAACAATACAGTAAGCCGTCCTGTCTAACATATTTCAGGCCTTATCCACACAATTCCAATATTCTGTTTTTGCTGGTTATACAACATAAAGTGAGCAACATGAGTTGCGTGATTCTGTTTCGAAGCTTGCTGCGTAAATTCGATACCACTTTTAGTGGTGAAGCTCTTATAAAGGTTTTTAAAAATATTGTTGCAAAAATGTACCAATGTATCATACGGAAAAGAGGCTTTAATAGTCGTTTTGGAATCGTACGATTCAATTAACGGCATGTGATATCATAGTATCGATGCATCCCTCAAAGAATTCCCAATCAATCTACGAAAATAAATGTATATATTTACATCAAAATTGCATTGGTATTCAGTGCATGTGTCGATAGAGAAATAATTTGATCACATTGATGACTGATCGTGCCCCGATTCAATTAATTGCATGTAATGTCAACGTCTTCATCATTCCCTATTCGATCCTTTATTCCTCAAAGAATTCTTACCAATTACAAAGATAAATGTATTATTAGTTTAGTTCTACATCAAAATAACGTCGGCGTTCAGTACACATGTGGTAGACAAGTAATTTGATTCCATATACAGTTAATGACCGATTGGTACCCAACATTTTTGACGATTCAGGCGATTGTGTAGATTGTTAAGACTTTTGATGTAATCTCGCTTTATTTTTCCAGACTATAACATGTAATGGGTATTCATTGGCAAACGGCCTATATTATACAGTCGGTACTATAATTTAATCGGACTTGAAGAACAACTCTGTGTTCATCGTCTTCCTTAATACAAAATCATTCAAATATCGGAACATCTAATAGCGACGCGAAACGTTTTTTCTGGTTGGTAGAAGGTGGTAAGATGTTATGTTCTATTCTGTTCTGTTCGATAATAGTAATTCCTCTCTTGAGTGTCTAACATGTCTAAACTTTCATTTTCTGCGAGACACTTTTATTTTATTGGACACTTAACAGGGAAACGCTGTTAAACCGGTTAATAGCATCACTATCTACATGGCGTCTTGTACTTTACGTAATAAAATGCCCATATTCTTCAGATCATAATATATTTCAGCCTCTTCTTGTGTCTGTTATGTTACTAATGTCTGAAAGGTTTAAACAAAAACACAACGTTACCATTTACTGAAACGTATTTGCAAACACTTGTATCGTAGACGACGTGAGTGCACCGTATTGCGTTTGAGAACAGTTAAAACCAATGAGAAGTGACCACCGTGACGAAATCTTGAACCAACAAATACACGTACAGTTTACAGACCCCATGGGAACTCTATAATGCCATGCAGGTCAGCCAGTACAGCTACGACTATATTTACGCATTACTTATTCATTTTGCACTAAATTGACTGAGATAGTAATTGGCTTTCTTAAAAACTAATGAAGAAATATCGGTGTGTGTCGCTCACAATCTATTAAATTCTTCAATACTGTCCCATTTAAGGAATTAATGTCGCGAATGAGTAAAAAGCAGATACTTTGGCAACAAGTTCTTCGTAGATTATTATCACACATTGTAAAACACAAATACAGCTTTCTGTAGCAGTACATTTCAAAATTGTCTGTACACGCATAATATGACACCTGAGTATCAGAGACAAATTTAAAAAAAAATGAGAATGTATTTCTGTACTTAACTATATACACATGTACGTTTGGTTACATATACGGTCGACTCTCATACAGTCACATAAACATTGAATAAAATAATGATAGTGTAAGCTTTATTTAACAACGACACTAATATATATCATTGCATTGGGAACAGATTCCGTGAAGTTAAGTCAACTTATATTTGCGATTTTTACAAAAACAGGAATTAATTTTGACGTTTTTACGAAGACAAATGCCATGTTTTATTCTATGAAATCAAAGCGACTTGCATTAAAGCATGGCAATCAATTTTGTACAAAAATGTAAACACATAACTTATTCATGTGAACTACGGTGCGGTACTAATTGGCCGCTTTTCTTAATAGCGAAATGAGCAAAAATCTTTGCGTGATGCTCGCGATCTAAAAAGCTAGCAGCGATAAATTCGATACAGCTCCATTAAAGAATACGGTTTATCAAGCCAAATTCCGCATAATTGGCAGTATTATGTGGCACACATGCGTGTACTATAAGACGCTGTTCGTGTACAGGTAGTTACAGACTGCCTGGACCTAAAATGCATGAGAACAAATAAAACCAGAAAGAGACTTTATTGATTTACCAAGCATATTCCAAGATAAATCAGTGATACAGTCTATACCTACCTACTTCCAAAATTCAGAACCTCCTATTATTTGTTACAAATATAACAAACCAATCAGAAATACTATTTTTAATTTCAATAAACTTGTTTCTGATCTTGATATCCATGCTAATACTCCCAAGTCTTGAGATTGTAAAGATTCAAAATATGTTTATCAACCTGCCGGACATATAGTTACTGGAAATTTAAAAATAATTTCGGATTCTAGAATTCGCAAAATTGTTTCTAAAGGTCCGAAATATAGATTTCCTTCCTACATTAATTTCGACAAATGTAGAGAGGAGATTGCATCTGCATTAAATGGTTTCGGTAATCGATGGTGTAAACGAGAGGGTGTTGAGGATAATGCTCTTAAAGAATGAAAAAGAAGTATCTTCACTATCGTGGATAAACGTATTAAGTTTTATTCACAAAATACTAATCTTTTACCTCCTAAACCCAAATCGTCATTTAGGCATTTGAAGCAGGGTATCCAAGAATTTCATAGAAAGTATGTCTTGGTTCCGGCAGACAAAGCCGCAAACAATGTTGTTGTCGTTTGTAGGCTTCACTACGTTAACACCTTAAAACAGGAGCTTGATGGTACCAGGGCTTATCTGGAGACAGATACTGATGAAGTGTCTGTAGTTAATGTCCACTTAAACGATTTACCTGTTAAGTTTTCTGTTTGTGTCAATGAAGGCCAAGACAAACTTCCTACGATGTATTATTAACCTAAACTTCACAAAAGACCATACAAAGCTAGATTTATTGCAAATTCTAGCTCTTGTACTACCACTGAACTTTCCAAATTATTAACTTCCTGTCTTACTGCTATCAAATCTCATGTTATAAGATACTGTGAGACAGTGTATGAAACTTCAAATAGAAATTGGTTTTGGTCAATAAAAAATTCTGGTGAGGTGCTTAGTAAATTGAAGTGTAGAGGGTTCCGTGCGACAAGCTTGTCCACGTGTGATTTTTCTACTCTGTATACAACATTACCACATAATCTAATAAAAGAAAAACTTCTGGATTTGATAGAGTGGACCTTCAAAAGGGCATTAAAAAACTATGGTTCACTTTATTTGGCATGTAATAACAGAAAGGCTTTTTTCACTTCCTCTGACCAAAGTCGGTATACACTTTGGTCATGTCAGAATGTGTGCGACGCCTTGTCCTATCTCCTTGATAATATTTATATTAGATTTGGGACCAGGTTATATAGACAAATTGTTGGAATTCCGATGGGTACAAATTGCACACCTCTCGTAGCTGGCTTATTTTTATACTGCTACGAAAGAGATTTTATGGATTCTCTTAACCATGATAATCAAGCTGATGTTATCGAGGCTTTTAATTCCACATCTAGGTACCTCGATGACCTTTTGAACATTGACAACCCTTATTTTGGAGGAATGGTCAATCAAATTTATCCACCTGAACTTCAGTTGAACAAAGCCAATATCTCAGATACCGAAGCCCCCTTTTTAGATCTACATCTTTCTGTTGCAAATGGATTTGTTTCTTCTAAAATCTATGATAAGCGCGATGACTTTGATTTTGATATAGTAAATTTTCCTTTTTTGGATGGTGACGTTCCTCGTCGTGCTTCTTATGGTGTTTACATTTCGCAACTTATTAGGTTTGCTAGAGTCTGCAATCATGTTACAGACTTCAACGCTCGAAATAAATGTTTAACGGCAAAAATTCTCCAACAGGGCTATCGGTATCATAAACTTCGAAAAACCTTTGCTAAATTTTATCGTAGGCACTATGAATTGATTTCCAAATTATAATGTTGGGTTAAAGACGCTTTTAAGTGAGGGCCTTTCGGAACCTGAATTTTATGGTGACTTGGTTTACAAATTTAAGAAACTAATAGAAATTAATTTCAGAAAAATCATAACACGTTACAGACGTATAGGTTATAACTTGAATGTTATGCGACAGTCTGCATGCTTAGTTTTTAACCCAATCATGGTTGATAACTATGCTGCCTTCTTTAATTGCACGCCGGTGGGTCGGGCGTCAGACTCTATGATTGCCCCGACTTAAAGCTATTCATTTTAGTTGGTTGGGGCCGGAGCTTCTTGTCTGTTGATTGGCCCACCGGGGTCCAACTGGTGTTTTTCTTTTGCTCCGGAGTTAGTGGGTTATTCGGCGCCCAGGGATCTCCATCGTCGGGCAGCTTACTCGATCTGTGAGTCCTTGTTTTTGATTCATCAGGATGGTTATCATGATTTATTTGTTTGTTCTTGATGATTCATTTACTAGTTAGAGATTCACCACGAGGACCGTAGAACTTACTAAATGTTATGAACCACTGCAGAAGCTGAGGGTGCGGTTAGGATCCTGTAAAACCGGTTTAAGCCCGCCAGTAACTTTGTGTTACTGATCGTTCCAGGGCGATACTTCTGTGGTGGTTCTTCTTGTTTTATGTCTTGGTGTTTAAATTTTTTGTGCTTTTAGCGCCTTATGTATGTTTTCATATTTTTAATTAAGTTAAGGTAACTGAGTGGCCACCTATTTGGAAAATACCTGTTCATTCGGCTTACGATATGTTTCATGCCTGATTGTTAGTTTGGTTTTTTCCCACTTCGGTTTATGGAATGGGAATCTCTTTCTGATTGCGCCTTTTCCTGATCTTTGCCTACTTGTACCTTTTCATGGATTCTCTTAACCATGACAATCAAGCTGATGTTATCAGGGCTTTTAATTCGACTTCCTGCTCTTTCGGCTTAATTTATTTTTATTTTTATTTTTATTTACGATATGTTTTCATGGTATAAGTACCTGATTGTTCATTTAGTTTTTTTCCCACCTCGGTTTTTGGAGTGGGAATCTTTTTCTGTTTGCGACTTTTCCTGATCTTTGCCTACTTGTACTTTTTTCCAGGTACCTCGATGTCCTTTTAACATTGACAATCCTTATTTTGAAGGCATGGTCAATCAAACTTATCCACCAGAGCTACAGTCGAATAAAGCAAACAACACAGATACCGAAGCCCCCTTTTTGGATTTACATCTTTCTATTTTGTATTTTTTTTCTTCTAAAATTTATGATAAAAGCGATGACTTTTGATTTTGAAACAGTAAATTGTCCGTGCTTCTTATGGTGTATACATTTCGCAACTTATTACGTTTGCTAGTCTGCAATCATGTAGCGGACTTCAACGCGCGAAATAAATGTGTAACAGCCGAGCTTCTGCAGCAGGGCTATCGGTATTATAAACTTCGAAACACATTTTCTAAATTTTATGGAGGCACTATGAAATGATTTCCAAATATAATGCTGGGCTAAAGATGCTTTTACTTGAGGGCCTTTAAGAATCAGAATTTTATGGCGACTTGGTTTATATATTTAATACTTATAGGACGGAATGTTTTATCTTTTCAGTTCAGAAAAATCATAACACGTTATAGACGTTAAGGTTATAATATAAATGTTAAATAACAGTCCGCATGCTTAGTGTTTAACTCAATCATGTTTGATAACTATGCTGCCTTCTTTAATTGCACGCTGGTGGGTCGGGCGTCAGACTCTATGATGGCCCCGACATAAAGCTATTCATTTTAGTTGGTTTGGACCGGAGCTTCTTGTCTGTTGCTTGGCCCACCGGGGTTCAACTGGTGTTTTTCTTTTCGGCGCCCAGGGGTCGTCATCGTAGGACAGCTTACTGATTCTGACGAGTCCTCGTGGTAAATCTCTAACTTGTCAATAAATCATCAAGTACAAACAAATAAATCATGATAATCTCCATGATGAACCAAAAACGAGGAATCACATAAAATTATTCAGTAAGCTTCCCGACGATGGAGATCCATGGGCGCCCAATAACTTACTGGAAACCCGGAGCAAACGAAATACACCAGTTGAACCCAGGTGATTCCGTTATTACTAAAAACTTGTTTCTTTTTACAAAAACTCACAGTAGACCATAGCATGAGCACTGCCACTCCCAGTTTCAGTTTCATCAAACGCCTACAGCATACATTACTCGTATGTTTCAAACACACTCTTGTACAGAGAAAGTGTTACATTCTGAAACCTGCTGTCAGATACATGTAAATGAATGCTGATATATGTGTGTATATGCATAAATTCTATGCAAATGAATGATATGGAAATATGATGACAATTCCATTCCTTATCGTAACGACCCATATACATTGTACGTAACAGTTACAACCAAATATTTGTTTTGAACAGCTCGATATAATAGCAGCTTGTTAGCGTTTGTCGTTTTGTTCGATATTTTAGCGGATTGTTAGCACGATTATCACAAGACAAATGTGCTATCAGTTGTTTAGATCCTGACGTTTATATTGTCGGCGCGGGGGAATGACGGCCAACCCGTGTATTTGAAAACAGAAAACGACCAGGAACTGCCAAAATAATACAAATGAAACTGAACGGGAAATAACGAAAGCGACAACTTTAATGCCAGCTACGAAAGGAATGAATGGTAGACCTAGACAATTGGCAAGTTAACTGAACAAAATATAATTCGAATGTAATACGTAAATGTATAAAATGGATAGATATTGTTCATACTGACATCAAAACGATCATCAGAATGAGCCACAACTAACATGCCATCATGGAACTTCCAGTAATTAATTGCTTTAACCGGCTTTAACTGAAGAGACTGAAGTAGCCGAAACCATTTTATGGCCCATCCCCTTTCTCATAAAATGATCACTGCTCTTAATTTTATTTATTTTTGACACGTCAGCCTGAATCTTAATTTCTGAAGTGGCAAATAACGTTTAGTGGTTCACATACCAATCTTTTACTAAATCAGAGATGTAAATTTTGTAAACCAATGAATCACAACTAAACAATGACGATATAACATGTTGCATGCCAGCTTTAAACAAATTGGAAATCAAGCGACATCACAGAAATTTGAAACTTAAAATATTGTAATGTCATGCGACAGACGAAAATGTTCCGATCCCAATCAACGTTAACGACAAGCGTTTAGCTGCACTTTCGTAAAGTATAACGCCCGACCCCCCCCCCCCCGACCCCCACCCCCGCTCGCCATATATATAGTTATAGCCCATACGCTTTTTATGTATTATAAGTTTTCTTAATTGATCATCAAATGCATTCATAGTGTTACATATCATCGATGAAATTAATTTTAATAAAGCTAGATAAGCACATAAAATGACAAGCTCGGTAGTTCATTGTGTAGTAACTGTATGCTACGTTGGAGCGAGCATGCACTAACTCATGCATATCCATGACTTCAAGTTGATTGTTAACAAAGTATCAAAATCATAACACTCACTTTTCCATCAAATGCAATAATATGTAGTTTTGTAAATATATTGTCGTGATGCAATATTCTGTATGGAAATAAATCTTCTCCTTTAAGATTTTTTTTATGCATTGGGTCAAACGAACGGATCCAAAACATGAAAAAGTAGCACACATGTAACTTTATTTTTGTATTATTTTACTTATTTCTTATTTAATTATGTTTTCGTTTTCAGGAAACCTTGTGAAAACTATATTTTAACGGTTACACAGGAACAACCACATGATTATGTTTCCACTCATACCTTAAATTATGTGCTACTTGGTTTCCGGTAATTTATAAAGCAAAACATTGAATTTATAGAACACATCATAATACCTTTACATAGAAATTCAATATAACAAGCCGTCTTCTCTAACATAACATATAATATAAGGCCTTATCAACACAATTCCAATATTCTGCATTGTCTGGTTATACAACATAAGTGAGCAAACTGAGTTGCGTGATTCCCTTAGTCTCGAAGCTTGCCTCTCGTAAATTCGATACAGCTTTTAGTGGTGAAGCTCTTATAAAGGATTTTGCAGAAGCTGAGGGTGAGGTTTGGGCCATGTAAAACAGGTTTAAGCCCGCCAGTAACTTTGTGTTACTGATCGTTCCAAGTCGATACTTCTGTGGTGGTTCATTTTGTTTTATGTCTTGGTGTTAAAATTTTGTGCTGTTGGCGCCTTATGTATGTTTTCATATTTTTGTTAAGTTAAGGTAACTGAGTGGCCACCTATTGGGAAAATAGCTGCTCATTCGGCTTACGATATGTTTTCATGGTATAAGTACCTGATTGTTAGTTTGTTTTTTTCCCACCTCGGTTTTTGGAGTGGGAATCTTTTTCTGAGTGCGCCTTTTCCTGATCTTTGCCTACATGAACCTTTTTAGAAAATATTGCTGCAAAAATGTATCAATGTATCATACGGAAAAGAGGCTTAAACAGTCTCTTTGGAATCGTGCGATTCAATTTACGGCATGTTATATCAAAGTCTTGATGTGTTCCTCAAGAATCCCAATCAATTTACGAAGATAAATGTATGTAGCAGTGATATTCAGTGCACGTGTCGATAGAGAAATAATTTGATCACATATGCAGTTAATGACCGATCGGCGCCCAACTGTACGATTCAATTAAATGCGTTTAATGTCAACGTCTTGATTTTTAGCCTCAAAGAATTCTTACCAATTACAAAGATAAATATATACATGTATAAGTTTAGTTCTACATCAAAAGAGCGTTTGCGTTCAGTACACATGTGGCAGACAAGTAATTTTATTACATATTCGGTTAATGACAGATTGGCGACCAACTTTTTTGTTTTTGACGATTCAGACGATTTTGTGGGTTGTTTTTCAACAGACCATTTTGCATGGCTAAGAGCTTTGATGTTATCTCGCTTTATGTTTTACAGACTATAACATGCAATTGATATTCATTGGCAAACGGTCTATATTATACAGTCGGTACTATATTTCAATCGGACTTAAAGAACAACTTTGTGTTCATCGTTTTCCTTAATACAAAATCATTCAAATCTCGGAACATCTAATAGCGACGCGAAACGTTTCTCTGGTTGGTAGAAGGTGGTAAAATGTTATGTTCTATTTTGTTCTGCTCTATAATAGTAATTCCTCTCTTGAGTGTCTAATCTTTCATTTTCTGCGAGACACTTTTATTTTATTGGACATAAAACAGAGAAACGTTGTTAAATTGTTAATGGTATCACTATCTAGATAGCGTCTGGTATTTTATGTGATAAAATGCCCATATAAAGTTCTTAAGATGAAAATTGTTTTCAGCGTCTCCTGGTAGCTCTTATGCCTCGTATGTATGAAAAGCAACACAAAAACCACACGTCAAGAGTAATAAAATATGTTACATTTGCAAACGCTTACATCAACGTGTGTTTATCGTAATATGTTCCAAAACATAATGGGCAGCTACCACCTTGACGAAATCTGGAATCAACAACAAACACGTACACTTTACAGTACACATGGGAATACTGTTACTGTAATGGCATGCAAGTCAGTCAGTGCAACTACGACTACATTTACGCATTACTTATTCATCTGCACTAAATTGAGATAGTAATTGGCTTTCTTAACAACAAATGAACAAATGCCGGTGTGTGTCGCTCGCAATCTCCTGAATTCTTCAATATTGTTCCATTTAAGGATTCCGAATTAATTTCGTGAATGAGCTTAAAAGCAAATACTTTCTCAATAAGCTCATCGTGGAACAACATTCACAAGGTTACAAATTGTAAAACACATCGACAACATTGTTTTTTTCTTTCTGTAGCAATGCATTGAATTGTCTGTCCATGCATAATAGGATTTCCTAGTATCGGATGCTTATATGTGAATGCATTTTTACGATTCAGTGTGTTCCGTTGCATACATGCATAATAGTACATGAATGTATGCCATTTAAGTTTTCATGTACTGTTATCGTTGCCATAATTATGATAGCGGCTGAACAAATGGTGCGCGCACATAAAATGATTTTAACAACATTTTAATGATGATCAATATTTTCATTATAAACATCATTTGGCTTCTGTCTCTTGAAAGTCAATTGGTTTAGACAAGTTTTAAGCATAACATAAGCATAACAAGTTATTGCCGGTACAACGATATACTTGCAAACACAGAACCCTTCAAACATATTGTAGTTTGGGAGAAATGATATCATTACAAAAGCATGCCCATATGATATACAGTAATTTTTTCAGGTCAAAGATCGATTATTTTCATAGGAAAATTTTTGATATTTGTCTTATTTTTGCTCAAAACATAGATTGTGGGTACACGTTAGAACCGCCTCCTCGAGGCGGTTCTAACGAGTACCCACAATCTATGTTTTGGAGCAAAACTAGGACAAATAGGTATACCCCTGCATACCCCAGTTTTACTATATAAAAGTGGGGTTTAAGGGGGTATTCATTGCACGGACATGTTTTCCTGATGTCTAACTGGTATTTCTTATACTACTGGTCATGACACTGAAATGTATCATTGCCCGGGACGGTAAACTACAAACACATTCCTTGAAATTGAATCAAATTAATTTTGTGCACTTTTACGCAAACATCAATTAAAACTGACGTTCAACCGAAAACGAATACTATGTTTTATTGAATGAAAAAATAGCAACTTGCATTAAAACATGCAGTCAGTTCGGTGCATTAAGGTAAACACACAAATACTACGGTGCGATACTAATTGGCCGTTTTACTTATTATCGAAATGAGCGAAATGAGCCTGGCGTGTTATTAGCTCACCTGAGCCGAAGGCTCACAAGATGAGCTTATAGGATGGCTATGATCCGGCGTCCGTCCGTCGTCCATCGTCCGTCGTCGTCCACAATTTCAAAGATCTTCTTCTCTGAAACCACTTGGTCGATCTAGTTGAAATTTTATGTGGCCTCCTTGGGTACAGGCATTTCAAGTTTGATCGCGAAATCCAGGTCACATGACCAAGATGACCGCCACGCCCATATATGGTAAAAACCCTTCAAAAATCTTCTTCTCCAGAACCGGTGGGCCGATTTTCACGAAAAATGGTATGTAGCATCGGGGACTTCAGCCTTTCATAGTTTGATAAAATGATGACCCTTGGATGACCTTGACCTATTTTACGGCAAGGTCAAATTTGGAAACATAGGCTTTTACATGGGAAAAGGCGAAAACTATGGATTTTTTTTAAAACTATTGCAGCCTGAGGCCTGAAAAGTGGTAGATGCAGACAACTAATGGAGTAGATGAAGGTATGTGATTAATTTAGGTCAAGGTAATCTCTTGACCTTGGCCTTGTCGTCCATACACACTTTTCAAAGATCTTCTCTGAAACTGCTTGGCCAATCAAAGTGAAATTTTATGTGGAGCTTCCATGGGTAGGGGAGACGAAAGTTTGATTGCGAAATCCAGGTCACATGACCAAGATGGCCGCCACGCCCATATATGGTAAAAACCACTCAAAAATCTTCTTCTCCAGAACCGGCTGGCCGATTTTCATGAAATTTGGTATGTAGCATTTGGGCTCCAGCCCATCACAGTTTGATCAAATGATGACCATAGGATGACCTTGACCTATTTTACGGCAGTCAATTTTGGAAACACAGGCTTTTACATGGGAAAAAGTGAAAACTATGGATTTTTTTGAAAACTATTGCAGCCTGAGGCCTGAAAAGTGGTAGATGCAAACAACCAATGGAGTATATGAAGGTATGTGATTGATTTAGGTCAAGGTCATCTCTTGACCTTGCCCTGTCTGTCGTCCATACACACTTTTCAAAGATCTTCTCTGAAACTGCTTGGCCAATCAAACTGAAATTTAATGTGGAGCATCCATGAGTAAGGGAGACGAAAGTTTAATCGCAAAATTTAGGTCACATGACCAAGATGGCCGCCACGCCTATATATGGTAAAAACCACTCAAAAATCTTCTTCTCCAGAACCGGCAGGCCGATTTTCATGAAACTTGGTATGTAGCATTTGGGACTCCAGCCCATTATAGTTTGATCAAATGATGGCCCTAGGATGACCTTGACCTATTTTACGGAAATTTCAATTTTGGAAACATAGGCTTTTACATGGGAAAAGTGAAAACTATGGATTTTTTGAAAATTGTTGCAGCCTGAGACCTGCAAACAACTAATGGAGTAGATGAAGGTATGTGATTAATTTAGGTCAAGGTCATCTCTTGACCTTGGCCAGTCTGTCGTCCATACACACTTTTCAAAGATCTTCTTCTCTGAAACTGCTTGGCCAATCAAAGTGAAATTTTATGTGGAGCTTCCATGGATAGGGGGAACAAAAGTTTGATTGCGAAATCCAGGTCACATGACCAATATGGCCGCCACGCCCATATATGGTAAAAACCACTCAAAAATCTTCTTCTCCAGAACCGGCTGGCCGATTTTTATGAAATTTGGTATGTAGCATTTGGCACTCCAGTCCATCATAGTTTGTTAAAATGATGACCCTATGATGACCTTGACCTATTTTACGGCAAGGTCAATTTTGGAAACATAGGCTTTTACATGGGAAAAGGCGAAAACAATGGATATTTTGGAAACTGTTGCAGCCTGAGACCTGAAAGTTGCTAGATGCAGACAACTAATAGAATCAATGAAGGTAAGTAATTAATGAAGGCCAAGGTCATTTGTTGACCTTGACCCAAGGTCATTTAAATATCAAAATTAAAATTATGATTTTCTCAGAAATCACTGGGTTTGGAAACAATTGCAGCCTGAGACCTGAAACTTTGCAGATGCAGACAACTTGTGAAGTCAATAAAGGTGTGTGAGTATTCAAGGTCAAGGTCATTTCATGATGACTTAATACTCCAAGATCAGGCTTCAGGTGAGCGTTCCCAGGACCAATGTTCCTCTGGTGTTTGATATTTTGTAGACCCTGAGTTTCAGTATAGCCTGTGGGAGGTCTAACTCGGAAAGTACAGTCACATTCCTAGCTCTTGGTGCTCAAGTAAAACTTACATCAGGTAATGTATCACATGGGGGTGGGAATCAATTACACCAGTAGAAAATATTCCCTTTACTTTGCTATGTAAATTACATCAACCTAGCTCGATCGATCAATGTTTATTTTAAGCTCACCTGAGCCGAAGGCTCACAGGTGAGCTTATAGGATAGGCAGGCATCCGTCGTCCGTCGTCGTCCGTCCGTCGTCCGTCCACAATTTCAAAGAAGAATATTTCTGAAGCTAGTAAGCCGATCTTGATCAAATTTAATGTGAACCATAATTGGGTTGGGGGATTGATGGCATAAGGTTTTGGAGCAGATTGTATCAAAATTGTGGTTTCCATGGCAACAGATAGGTCCCATAGACTTACAATGGGAAAAACTAAAAAAATCTTCTTCTCTGAAACCACTTGGCCAGCTTTGATATTTGGTATGTAGCAATGGCTAATGGTCCTCTACATAAATTGTGCCATTCATGCCCCTTGGGTCAAATTTGGTCACGCCCCGGGGGGTCGATAGTCTCCATAGACTTACTATGGGAAAAAAATAAAAAAAAATCTTGTTCTCTGAAACCACAGGGCCCACAGCTTTGATATTTGGTATGTGGCAATGGCTAATGGTCCTCTACATAAATTGTGCCAGCCATGCCCCTGGGGTCAAATTTGGCTACGCCCCGGGGGTGGATAGTTTCCATAGACTTACAATTGGAAAAACTAAAAAAATCTTCTTCTCTGAAATCACTAGGCCCACAGCTTTGATATTTGGTATGTAGCAATGGCTAATTGTCCTCTACATAAATTGTGCCCTTCATGCCCTTGGGGTCAAATTTGGCCACGCCCCGGGGGTTGATAGTGTCCATAGACTTACCGGCTATGGGAAAAAAAATAAAAAATCTTCTTCTCTGAAACCACAGGGCCCACAGCTTTGATATTTTGTAGGTGGCAATGGCTAATGGTCCTCTACATAAATTGTGCCATTCATGCCCCTGGGGTCAAATTTGGCTACGCCCCGGGGGTCGATAGTCTCCATAGACCCACAATAGGAATAAAATAAAAAAAATCTACTTCTCTGAAACCACTAGGCCAACAGCTTTGATATTTGGTATGTAGCAATGGCTAATGGTCCTCTACATAAAATTGTGCCATTCATGCCCCTGGCGTCAAATTTGGCCACGCCCCGGGGGTTGATAGTCTCCATAGACTTACTATGGGAAAAAAATTAAAAAATCTTCTTCTCTGAAACCACAGGGCCCACAGCTTTGATATTTTGTATGCGGCAATGGCTAATGGTCCTCTACATAAATTGTGCCAATCATGTCCCCGGGGTCAAATTTGGCCACGCCCCGGGGGTCGATAGTCTCCATAGACCTACAATAGGAAAAACTAAAAAAAATCTTCTTCTCTGAAACCACTGGGCCCACAGCTTTGATATTTGGTATGTAGCAATGGCTAATGGTCCTCTACACAAATTGTGCCATTCATGCCCCTGGGGTCAAATTTCGCCACGCCCCGGGGGTTGATAGTCTCCATAGACTTACTATGGGGGGGAAAATAAAAAAAATCTTCTTCTCTGAAACCACTAGGCCCACAGCTTTGATATTTGGTATGTAGCAATGGCTAATGGTTATCTACATAAATTATTCCATTCATGCCCCCGGGGTCAAATTTGGCCAGGCCCCGGAGGTTGATAGTCTCAATAGACTTGCAATGGGAAAAAAAAAATCAAAAATCTTCTTCTCTGAAACCACAGGGCACACAGCTTTGATATTTTGTATGTGGCAATGGCTAATGGTCCTCCACATAAATTGTGCCAGCCATGCCCCTTGGGTCAAATTTGGCCACGCCCCGGGGGTAGATTGTCTCCATAGACTTACAATGGGAAAAACTAACAAAAATCTTCTTCTCTGAAACCAAAAGGCCCAGAGCTTCTATATTTTGTATGAAGCAATGTTTGGTAGTCCCCATTATAAATTGTGCCAGTCATGCCCCTGGGTCAAATTTGGCCATGCCCCGGGGGTCAATAGTGTCCATGCATAGACTTTCATTGGTCGATTCTCAATTTATTTAAATCTCATGAGCTTACAATGTGATAATTTCTCAGGTGAGCTACAGGACCAATGGTCCTCTAGTTTATGATACATAGGCAAACAGTATAGCATTAGATGTGACGCCGCAGAAGGCGGCATCCGATCTGCGACTACTCTGTTTGCTTAAAGGAATTTTATTGAAAAAAAAAAAAAAAAAAAAAAAAAAAAAACTCTCCTGATGCCCCTAAGGATAGCAGTGGACTCTGCCATTGTGTGTATTTGTCAGAAATGGGTTAATAGCGAAGTGAGCAAAAGTCTTTGCGTGTCGCTCGCGATCTAAAAGCTTGAAGCGATAAATCCGATATGGCTCCATTAAAGAATATGTTTTTGCAATGAGATTAATCTAATCAAGTTCGCCGTAAGAGGTACATGTACACACGAAAGCCGATAGAGGACATTTCTCTTGACGGAGTTAGACGTTTTCCTACACTTAAGGACACTGAACACTGACATTATATTACCCTTAAAACTTAAGCGTTTCATTGTACTTAGTAGGTACAAATTTAAAAAGTCATGTAATTGACAGTAGTCTGTGATACAATATTAATACTTGTCCTATAGGGCGCTTTTCTGCTACTTGCTAATTGCCAGGAACAAAAATGCAAGAGAACAAACAGAAGCTTGTAAACATGAAGAATTGCACGAACAACAATTACCTATTAAATGGATGATCTGGCTAGGATTAGACGCATTTAAGAGTAAGACTAGAAAATCCAGGAACAGATACATATGCAAAGGTACAATGATCAGGAAATGGCGTGAATAGCTGTTCATTCGGCATACGAGATGTTTTCTATAAACTAGTACCTAATTGTCAATTTAGTTTTTCCCACCTCGGTGTTTCTTTCTGGTTGCTCCTTTTGCTGATCATTGCCTGCGTGTACCTTTATAATCAGCAGGAATGAAAAAAAATATAACAACAGTCTTAGATTGGCCATTCAGGAAAATATACAGTTTAAGTCTACCGTTTAGATCTACAAGCATAACTTGAGAGTACTGAACTTTGTTGCGCAAAAACTACCATGAATTTAGGGATCAAACATAATTTTCCATTCATAAAGTCTGCAGAAACGAAAAAAATAATGGTGCACTATATTTTACAGCCTCATCACATTCTCATACGAGTTAAAGCTTTTGTTTTTATGCTCATTCCGGGCGGATTTCAGTTTCTCATTATTAGCACGTGCTTTGCGTGGCGTCCGGTAACGAGCATAAGTAAACGCCATGTATAAACAGCACGTGCGCGTGTGAATTGCAATATTAATGCATGTCTTTCTCTTTATTAAAAAACGGCTGTTAATATCGCGTGACACGGGTATTTATGCAATAAACATCGTTGATAGACTCTTATCCACCACTTCCAGCTTTCAGGTTTTATATTCAACGCTTACATTGTACAAACATACTCAAACAAAGTATTGTACAGAGAAAGTATTATACATATCACCACATTGCGTAAGAATAAAATCTGCTGTACAATATATGCATGCTTGTTTGTTTGTGTTGAGGCTTAACGTCCCAGTCAACAATTTTTCAGTCATGTCGGGACGGAAATGTATGCATGTGCGTTTGTGTTTACGCATTATGCAAATGAATGATACTGTACAGGAAATAAGATTACAAAACCATTCGTAGTCTTCACGACCTATGTACGTTATTGACAGTTACAGCCAAATACATGTACTTGTTTTGAACAGCTCGATATTTTAGCGGCTGGTTAGCACATTGTTTTGCTGTTTTGTTCGATATTTTAGCAGATTGTTAGCACTGTTATCACCAGACAGTAGTGCTAACAGTCATGATGCGAGAAGACCGGTCTTCGGGGTTTCCGACCAGGTGTAATACAAATCGGCCTGGACAGTCACAGAAGCCGTGTAGAGGCTTAAATTTTTTGCTTTAAGTACTAGAGGAATAGTACTATCTATCCGAGTAGCGAATACAAAGGCGCCGATCAGCTGTGCAGTTACTGCACAGCTGATCTGCGCCTTTGTTGTCGCATATGCAAACATCCGGTTTTCACAAAACGCGGCTCATTTACTGTTACAGATTCTGTGTTTTTACTGTAGGAGTGGTGGATTTCTGACGTCCAACTTACGTCTTTGAAAACAGACAACGACCAGGACACGAACACGGCTTTAAAGTCTTTCAGAACATTTAATTCCGATTGTTTTCCGATTCGCATTATATCATAATACCACTCTAAATGTAATTGGTCATTCATCTCGGTAAACAAATGAATAAAAATTAAAAACGAAAGAAAGACCCGGTCTTGACCCGGTCTTGACATATAAACATTTTACCTTCCCTTAAACACTCGATCATCTCACCGCTGTGTCTGGTGTAGGTTCGAACCCCCGCTCTGGCCACATGTGAGACAAGCCAAGTTCTGCTCGCGGGTGTGCCAGGTGGTTTTATTCTGGGTTATCCCGTTTTCAGCCCACCTACTAATTGGCCCGTCTCACATGAGCCGAAATAATCTTGAAAGAGACGCAAAACTGAATAAAACATGTTTACAGAATTTTGAAACTCAAAGAATCGACAGCGCAGCACTTGAGGACCATGTCTCTGGCAAAACTGTTCAGGTCATAGCTAACGATAACGAATGGCTATAAGCAGGACGCCCATAGAGTATAACACCCTATAAGGGCTCGTTTCCAAGGACATTTTCTTTTTTTTTTTTTTTTTTTTTTTTGACAAACAGATTTTTCGCAGAAAAATAAGCTCGTTACTTTTTATCATAGCTCAAGTGTCTACGGACTTTCCTGCCAAACGTCGTATTAATCCAAGATTTCATTCTCAATCAAATGTCATACCTAGCACTTTTGTAAAGACATAAATGTGGCTGCACTATACACTAGTAATTCATTTTTATTTGAATTTATAAGTTTTCAATTTTTTATCTATTTATTGATATTTGTTTAAACGTTCGTTAATTTAGAATCCAAAACACGAAAAAGATCATATACGATTGTACGTAGATAAGAAATAACATTTTTAGTTTTCAGGAAACGTTGTTGACGCAGTATGTATTTCCTTTGACTGTGCATACTGCTAACACGCACTTATACAACTGAACATTCAATTAAAAATATACTACTACTACTACTACTACTACTACTACTACTACTAATAATAATAATAATAACAATAATAATTAAAATTAAAAAAAAAAGATAGTATACCTTGTAATTCGAAGAAGTGTATTATACGGCTCTCCTTAGTTAGGCCTTTTCCGCACAATTCCAATATTCTGCTTTATCTGATTGCACAACATCAACTGAGCAGTCCGAGTTACGTGATACACTCTGTCTTGAAGCTTGCTGCGTAAATTCAATACCACTTTTAGTGGCGAAGCTCTTTAAAAGGTTAATAGAAAATAATGCTACAAAAATGTGCCAATGTATCGTGCGGAAACAGACTTAAATACTCTTTCTGGAATTGTGCAATTCAATTAAGTGCATGTAATGTCAACGTCTTGATTTATTCCTCAAAGAATTCTTATCAATTACAAAGATGAATGTATATATATAGCTTACATTAAAAGAGCGTTCGCATTCAGTACACGTATTGATATATTAGTAATTTGATTCCATATACAGTAAATGACCGATCGGCTTGCAACTTTTAGGACTATTCAGGCTATTTCGTGGATTGTTTTTCAGCAGACTATTTTGCTTGGCTAAGAACTATGATGTTATCGCGCACTGTTGTGCCAGACTATTACAAGCAGCCGATATTAAATAACAAAACGATCTGTATTTCAAACGGTAAAGAGAAAACAACTTGGGATTTGTTTTCTTTCTCAGTGTAAAAAAATGGCCCAAAACCTTAAAGACTTAGCTCCTGAAGGAGCTTTATTGATACCACTATTTATTCAGTTAAAGACGCCTAATAATCCTTAGATCAAAGGACCGTCATATTAAGGTGATTATCACATCTCTGCAGGAGGTAATAAAGAGGCCCCTATAGAATAATACCTGTAGTTCCACTGTTTGTTGGTTTTATGAGCCCTGATAACCAGTGAAATAAAACTGCCTCCCTCTGCAATCAATATTGATTTTTCCTGTGTTGGCCATTGCCTGTATTCTGAGACATTGTCAGGCCACTAGGTTTTCTAGTGCCATGTCCCTTATCTAATGGCACTAAAGAGACAGGCAAATTGGTCTTTAAAACATCCTCTATACATGTAAAATAGCAAAACCTGTTGGTTCATACATGTATATCATTTGCTGCTGTTTTTGATATACTGACTCCGGAATCTCTTGTTTAAGCTATTCATATTTCTTATCATAATAATTAATGATTTCTCCTTAACAGCATCTAAGGTGTTGACAAACGGAAGTTTATTTACTTAGAATGGACTAATACTATCTATTCATGTCAAATATCGAATCAAAGCAAAAGTGATCAAATAAAAATTAATATCTGTTGGAAAATCAGTTCATTCGCATCTGTTCTCCTTGGGTCAAGCGGTTTCCTCCAACACGCAAGACCGCCGATCAAACAGGGGAATATTGGAGCGTTTAAGAACGCATAGATAAGCCACACAAGGTTAAAATGTAATCGAAGTCAAATGTTGTTACAGTAATGTTTAAACTTTTTTTCCTTCTTTATCAAGGGACGTGACAGCTGCGGAAGTGTCAGCTGTTGTTTACGTATCAGCCGGTGTTTATTCATTTTGCAAATGGTAATATGACAATTTTAAATTGCTTTACCAAGTTGAACACTGTTCATTTCAATATAATTTACCTCTTTGTCGACACTGTAAGAAATAACTATAATTGAACGTCATCATAAAATGTTTTGTCATGATGTCAGTTTATTGAATAGAGCAATCTTCTGGAGTTACATCAGGAAAATGCAAACGCGATGATCAGAATGTTAGAAAACCGAGATTATTCCCATATTAGACCAATGCGGGTAACTACCACGCTATAGCCGCAAGTTTTATCTCCGAATTTCAGACATGGTTCCTCTTACTGAGAAAAATAAAATGTCTAAAGCATATGCTACAATTACAATGTTTCCTTAAAGTCAAGGGTCAAATTTAAGTATTGTGTTACATTTCAGTGCAAAAAGAAAATATATACAATATATAGTAAACTGGGGTTTGCAGGGGTATACCTATTTTTCTTATTTTTCTTCAAAACATAGATTGTGGGTACTCGTTAGAACCGCCTCGGCAAGGCGGTTCTAGCGTGTACCCACAATCTGTTTTGGAGCAAAACTAAGAAAAATATAAAAAAAAATCAGCTAAAAAATTTCAATTTTTAAAGCTCATTTTTTTGTATATTGCATGGGCATGTTTTCGTAATGCAAGTCAAAAATGTCACCTGATTTTAACCTTTAGAAAACACTCAACATTCAGAAACATTAATCTTCTGGGCCAGACCAGTAATTGTTTCTTTTGCGCCTTTTTACTGCTCTGAAAGTACATGCGCTTCCTCTTTTTCAAATTGTTTGTCTCTTAAAACTACATCTATTTCCTAAACATGGTGTATGGGTGTATCATATCTCGGATTTAGAATCAAAAATAACCACCGCGAAATGCTCCGTGAGTGCAAAAGATTTTGATCAGGCTTGAAAATGGGGTGTGTCAAACAGCAGTGATAACTATGCTAGGAAAGGGGACTGACCATAACTGTTGTGGATTCTCCACAATTCATGATTTTGGTTGTCTTAATGCTATTCTATTTTTAGCCTTGATCTATTTATACTTATCTTTTATAATTTTCTATTTATATCACAATGTTATATGACGTTGACGTCACTGACGTCGGAAACAAGAACTGAAGACGTTGGTAACATCAAGGAGGTATAGAGAAACATCACAGAAGAGAACGATATAGATCTAGGGCCACAGAAATGAGCAGACTTGCTGTGCTGAATGCCTTATGCAAATACTACTTTGAAAGGATTTAGCAGCAGCAGTGCTACGACTGATGTGATCGCCTAGTTCATGTAGATCGACAGTTTATTAACATAAAACACAGGACAGAAAAGCAGGACAGATTTATATGTAAGAACATTCCAGATGTTTAGAATAATTTTCCATATGTGACTAGAACCTGAATATTAACTGATATTAAAGTTACATTATGTTATATTTGTTTTGTTTGCCACATAATTGGTCCAAGCGAACCGGATTTTAGAACCATTAGTTACTGTTGAAAGAATAACCTTTGTTTAACAAGACCAGCATAGAATTCATCAATACGTATAGACGCAGAAACAAAGGAAAGATGAAGAAAAGAAGGCCAAATATAAAGAAATATACAAAGTCAATTTCATAGATGAATGTTTTTCAATGGAGACAAAATTGGATACAGCTACAAGCAGAAGAACAGTGCATCAACACAACAATGAGGGGCGATTAAATGGGGAAAATATCTTCCAGTCATGTTGATGGTTGGATGCAATTGCATGTATAAATAAAACGGCAAACTACCAAGAAAAACAGAATAAAGAAAAGTGGAAAGATACAGCGTAGACGGATAAGGAGTAAACTACGAGAATAATTACCTACATGAAAATGAATGACCACAAAGGACTATCAATATAACCCAGCATATAAACATGTGTGAGATGGGGAAATATAAATATGATCTATTTTGGTTGTGGGAGTGTTGTTGATTCTCCACAATTCATTATTTTGGTTGTCTTAATGTTATTCTATTTTTAGCCTTGATCTATTTATAGTTATCATTTATAATTTTCTATTTATATCACAATGTTATATGACGTTGACGTCACTGACGTCGGAGACAAGAACTGAAGACGTTGGTAACATCATGGAGGTATAGAGAAACATCACAGAAGAGAAAGATATAGATCTAGGGACACAGAAGTGAGCAGACTGGCTGTGCTAAATGCCTTATGCAACTACTACTTTGAAAGGATTTAGCAGCAGCAGTGCTACGACTGATGTGATCGCCTAGTTCATGTAGATCGAGTTATTAAAACACAGGACAGAAAAGCAGGACAGATTTATATGTAAGAACATTCCAGATGTTTAGAATAATTTTCCATATGTGGCTAGAACCTGAATATTAACTGATATTAAAGTAACATTGTGTTATATTTGTTTTGTTTGCCACAATAACGCGGCTTTGGTATAAATTTAAAAGCCTTTTCCAGTGATACTATAAACCTGACAATATGCAGTCAGAAAAATTTACTGTTATTCTAGAAATTTCAACATGAATTCAAAGTTGTTTGCGTTATATAGTTATATATTGTGTTTGTATTTGAAGCTCTAAATGTCGCCTTACCATATGTTATATTATCAGATTATTGCGCTGGAGCAAATACAAAAACAATGCCTTATTATTTATAATTGATTATAAAATGAGCCGCGACGCGAGAAAACCGGTCTTCGGGGTTTCCGACCAGGTCCGACACAAACCAGCCTGTACAAGCTCAGAAAAGAGCTAGAAGCTTGAAATTTCGGATTTAAGTAGAAGAGGAATTGTACTATCCGAGTAGCGAAAACAAAGGCGCTGATCAGCTTCGCAGTTACTGCGAAGCTGATCTGCGCCTTTGTTTTCGCATAGGCAATAATCCCGTTTTCTCACGATGCGGCTCAAATACTAGTAAACACTCTAAGCTCTCACTCATGTCTTTGAAAAGACATGGAGACTTTCTGCTTCAATAGATTTTGCTGTTGTTGACCGGTCATTGTGATTCATATTCATTAAGCCATGATTGCAAGCAGAAAAGTCAATAACCTTTGCTGTCACTTTCATTTTATTTGTAAATCCAGTAATCCGAAGCATGGCGTCCAATATTCTGATCGTTTCGTGAAATGAATTGCTATGTTCCAAGTTAATAATCATTGTCGGAATTGTGACACTGCTAGGTACTTGCTATATTTTCGGTACAATTTGAGTGAAAATGTGTTGCGCCTTTGTGCAAGATCTCAAAACAAGATCGGTACTGTAGTTATACCATCAGGAAAACATGTCCGTGTAATGAATACCCCCTTATACCCCATTTTTATATAGTAAAACTGGGGTATGCAGGGGTATATATATTTTTCTTATTTTTGCTCCAAAACATAGATTGTGGGTACACGTTAGAACCGCCTCGGCGAGGCGGTTCTAACGAGTACCTACAATGTATGTTTTGGATCAAGAATAAGAAAATTAGATATACCCCCACAAACCCCAGTTTTACTATATAAAAGTGGGGTTTGATGGGGTATTCATTGCACGGACATGTTTTCCTGATGAAACAGCGCATGGCATTCAATATAATGAAAACGGTAAAAGTAAGCGAGATTAGGAAATGGCGGAATCAGAAATAAATTGCCATTATAGAAAAACGAATCCGGAAGATCTATATTGACAACCAGGTATTTATACAAAGAGAGCATATTGTGAGCCGAGTAAGCAGCTATTTCCAAATAGTATGCCACTCAGGTACCCGAACTTATCTATCTATTTATGCATTCACCTAGGCTATTTCAAGTACCATAGAACCCGCAGTGTCATATACTTAAACATGCAATATTACGTGGTCTATCCATAAAGTTTGTGGACTAACTCACCTCAGGTATTAGATAACCGAGTAAGTCTTAAGGTCTTATAATTTCGTAAAGTGCAATCTTAAATGAGTTTACATTCAAAATTTCATGACGACTGCTGAACTGGGATTGGAGTTATATTATTTTAAAATGGTGTATGTTTGACATCACGGAGCACGTTGACGTATTTGGTAACTTTATATCAAAATGTGGCATCTAAACTTAATCATTTTATACAGCACAGAGTATTCATATTCGGCTGATTTCACCCCACATGCTAAAAAGAGTGACTGATTACCAGCACGATATTACGAAGTTTTTATTGGCATACACACAGTCAAAGATGAACAAAATAGCAAGTATTCCCAATTCCTGATTGTTTGTGGTATAAAAATACACAATTTTATCTTCATTTCATATATAAGCCTAATTTATACCAGCTTTAGCAAACGAACACCGACGTACATGTATGATGAGGCGTTCTCAGACTCATTTAGTATACTTCATGTTAACGACTAATTGCACCACCTCTCGTACACCAATTAAATATAGATCTCAACTATTCACAGAAAAAACAGACATTTTTATAGCTATTATATTTTCGAGAAAATACTTCCATCGTCTTTCAGTCGTCGGCTAATGAAAGAAAAATAAAAGGAAATCCGGATAATAAGCAATAAATAATACGGTCACACAATAAAGCAAAGGAATGACCTAACACTGAGTCTCTAATTACAAAGGGTATGTTTTTATACCGCGGCAATCCACAATGTCAGAATGACTGCCTGCTTCTGCAATGTGAGAGTAGTGCCTCAAAATAACTGCCTCATAATAACTGGGTACTTAATTTCATACAGCAGTTTTGTGGATCATGTTTTGCATCATTTAAATGCTGCCAACACTTGTGAATTTGGTTTTTCTATTAATCCAAAACAAATACTGTTAGTTTATATTAATTTGTCCTCAATGATTCATTGACAAGTTATATATTCACCATGAGGATTGAACAACTAACTAAATGTTGTGAACCACTGCAGAAGCTGAGGGTGAGGTTAGGGCCCTGTAAAATCGATTAAAGCCCTAATGATTGTTACAAGACGATACTTCTGTTGTGGTTCTGTTTGTTTTATGTTTTGAAGTCATATTGTGTGTCCTGTTTGAACCTTATGTACGTTTTAATAGTTTTAGTTAAGTTCGGGTAACTGAGTGACCGCCTATTGGGAAATAGCTGCTCACTCGGTTTACAAAATATGTTTTCTTAGAACAAGTATCTAATTGTCAGTTTAGTTTTTCCCAGTGGGAATTTCATTCTCATTGCGCCTTTTCCTGATCATTGCCTATTTGTACCTTTTTAAGTGACCAATAATTTTATATTACTGATCGTTACAAGGCAATACTTTTGTTGTCGTTCTATTTGCTTTATGTTTTGGAGTCGAAATTTTGTGTTGTTTGAACCTTATGTACGTTTTCATAGTTTTAGTTAATTTCGGATAACTGAGTGACAGCCTATTAGAAAAAAGCCGCTCACCCGCCTTACGATATGTTTTTGTATAAATACCTAATAGCAAATTTAGTTTTTCCCACCTCGGTTTATGGAGTGGGTTCTCTTTCTGATTGCTCTTTTACTTGATCATTGCCTTCTTGTACCTTTTTACGTAATAAATCTGATATACACATTTAACTGAGTGTCCATCGTTTGAGAATCATATAGTGAGGGGTGACGCTTTGGTTGTTATTATGCCAGTTTTGACCATTGCTCACCTTTACCATTACCACTATGTTCGCCCGTTACATGTATCACTGTCCAACATTTCTTCACGCATTCATTTCTACGTAATGTGATTAGATAACAGTTCCTTCTCCCTGAGCGGATTCGCCAGGTATCAGGAAAACATGTCCGTGTAATGAATACCCCCTTATACCCCACTTTCATATAGTTAAACTGGGGTATGCAGGGGTATACCTATTTTTCTTATTTTTGCTCCAAAACAAATGTCTAACAACAAAATAACACTATTTAAATTGCCTAGAACTGACTATCCCCCTACCTGTATTGGGGATATTTTCCCCTACCCCCTCTTTCAGACCAGTGAATTTTCGTAAAATATGCCTGAAGTCTGGGCCCCCATGCATATTCTGTGCAAAAGGAAGCCCCATAGATCTCATGCAAATACTTAGAGAATCGACCCAGGATCATAATGAGCAGTGCACAAATATGTGCCATCCATCTACTTTTTTCGCTATTTGTGAACAAAGATAACCCCTGCAAAAACGACAGTGAAGAGCGTCACCGGCTATGACTGGCGAACGATCCGGGAGCCTTATATAATCCCGGTTTTTACCAGTCTAAAAATAGAAAATAAGTATTTTTCACATGTTTGAGGCATAATTGATCCGATTTGGGGAAAGATGTCGGCAAATTATTGAAAGAGGATAATTTACAGCCCAATTTCATGCCCTACCCCTTAATATTGAAATTTTTGGCCCACCTCAAAAGTACGAAACTGTGAATGGAACCTTAAAGCAAAACTTTTTGCTCTAGTTTCTGGCAATTTTCGTCTAAAACAATTCTTTAACATAATTCCAATTAAATTCAGGCAAAGAAAGTGGATTTGCATTAAAACTGGCCTTTCAGGAGGAGTCAGAACGAGTCATATGCTTTCGAGGCATTTTTAGGTCGATTTTTGAGGAATGGAGCCCCAACTAACCGCATCCAGCTTTACTCACTCTGTGGTCGTGCGAGTGACCAAAAAATCACGAAACAGTTATGTCCATATATTGGGCCACCTGATCAAAGAAAACTGAGACCTTGAAATGGAAATTAAAAAAATCGGTTATTGCTTTAAGGTAGCAATCCACAGTTTTAAGAGCATTTTTCAGTTAATTTTGCTAGATCCGCCAAAATTGATAATAGCTCTGTCAAATCTGGTGAACAATCCGATTTCTCCCATAAAATCATTAAATCAAATGTCTAACAACAAAATAACACTATTTAAATTGCCTAGAACTGACTATCCCCCTACCTGTATTGGGGATATTTTCCCCTACCCCCTCTTTCAGACCAGTGAATTTTCGTAAAATATGCCTGAAGTCTGGGCCCCCATGCATATTCTGTGCAAAAGGAAGCCCCATAGATCTCATGCAAATACTTAGAGAATCGACCCAGGATCATAATGAGCAGTGCACAAATATGTGCCATCCATCTACTTTTTTCGCTATTTGTGAACAAAGATAACCCCTGCAAAAACGACAGTGAAGAGCGTCACCGGCTATGACTGGCGAACGATCCGGGAGCCTTATATAATCCCGGTTTTTACCAGTCTAAAAATAGAAAATAAGTATTTTTCACATGTTTGAGGCATAATTGATCCGATTTGGGGAAAGATGTCGGCAAATTATTGAAAGAGGATAATTTACAGCCCAATTTCATGCCCTACCCCTTAATATTGAAATTTTTGGCCCACCTCAAAAGTACGAAACTGTGAATGGAACCTTAAAGCAAAACTTTTTGCTCTAGTTTCTGACAATTTTCGTCTAAAACAATTCTTTAACATAATTCCAATTAAATTCAGGCAAAGAAAGTGGATTTGCATTAAAACTGGCCTTTCAGGAGGAGTCAGAACGAGTCATATGCTTTCGAGGCATTTTTAGGTCGATTTTTGAGGAATGGAGCCCCAACTAACCGCATCCAGCTTTACTCACTCTGTGGTCGTGCGAGTGACCAAAAAATCACGAAACAGTTATGTCCATATATTGGGCCACCTGATCAAAGAAAACTGAGACCTTGAAATGGAAATTAAAAAAATCGGTTATTGCTTTACGGTAGCAATCCACAGTTTTAAGAGCATTTTTCAGTTAATTTTGCTAGATCCGCCAAAATTGATAATAGCTCTGTCAAATCTGGTGAACAATCCGATTTCTCCCATAAAATCATTAAATCAAATGTCTAACAACAAAATAACACTATTTAAATTGCCTAGAACTGACTATCCCCCCACCTGTATTGGGGATATTTTCCCCTACCCCCTCTTTCAGACCAGTGAATTTTCGTAAAATATGCCTGAAGTCTGGGCCCCCATGCATATTCTGTGCAAAAGGAAGCCCCATAGATCTCATGCAAATACTTAGAGAATCGACCCAGGATCATAATGAGCAGTGCACAAATATGTGCCATCCATCTACTTTTTTCGCTATTTGTGAACAAAGATAACCCCTGCAAAAACGACAGTGAAGAGCGTCACCGGCTATGACTGGCGAACGATCCGGGAGCCTTATATAATCCCGGTTTTTACCAGTCTAAAAATAGAAAATAAGTATTTTTCACATGTTTGAGGCATAATTGATCCGATTTGGGGAAAGATGTCGGCAAATTATTGAAAGAGGATAATTTACAGCCCAATTTCATGCCCTACCCCTTAATATTGAAATTTTTGGCCCACCTCAAAAGTACGAAACTGTGAATGGAACCTTAAAGCAAAACTTTTTGCTCTAGTTTCTGGCAATTTTCGTCTAAAACAATTCTTTAACATAATTCCAATTAAATTCAGGCAAAGAAAGTGGATTTGCATTAAAACTGGCCTTTCAGGAGGAGTCAGAACGAGTCATATGCTTTCGAGGCATTTTTAGGTCGATTTTTGAGGAATGGAGCCCCAACTAACCGCATCCAGCTTTACTCACTCTGTGGTCGTGCGAGTGACCAAAAAATCACGAAACAGTTATGTCCATATATTGGGCCACCTGATCAAAGAAAACTGAGACCTTGAAATGGAAATTAAAAAAATCGGTTATTGCTTTAAGGTAGCAATCCACAGTTTTAAGAGCATTTTTCAGTTAATTTTGCTAGATCCGCCAAAATTGATAATAGCTCTGTCAAATCTGGTGAACAATCCGATTTCTCCCATAAAATCATTAAATCAAATGTCTAACAACAAAATAACACTATTTAAATTGCCTAGAACTGACTATCCCCCTTCCTGTATTGGGGATATTTTCCCCTACCCCCTCTTTCAGACCAGTGAATTTTCGTAAAATATGCCTGAAGTCTGGGCCCCCATGCATATTCTGTGCAAAAGGAAGCCCCATAGATCTCATGCAAATACTTAGAGAATCGACCCAGGATCATAATGAGCAGTGCACAAATATGTGCCATCCATCTACTTTTTTCGCTATTTGTGAACAAAGATAACCCCTGCAAAAACGACAGTGAAGAGCGTCACCGGCTATGACTGGCGAACGATCCGGGAGCCTTATATAATCCCGGTTTTTACCAGTCTAAAAATAGAAAATAAGTATTTTTCACATGTTTGAGGCATAATTGATCCGATTTGGGGAAAGATGTCGGCAAATTATTGAAAGAGGATAATTTACAGCCCAATTTCATGCCCTACCCCTTAATATTGAAATTTTTGGCCCACCTCAAAAGTACGAAACTGTGAATGGAACCTTAAAGCAAAACTTTTTGCTCTAGTTTCTGGCAATTTTCGTCTAAAACAATTCTTTAACATAATTCCAATTAAATTCAGGCAAAGAAAGTGGATTTGCATTAAAACTGGCCTTTCAGGAGGAGTCAGAACGAGTCATATGCTTTCGAGGCATTTTTAGGTCGATTTTTGAGGAATGGAGCCCCAACTAACCGCATCCAGCTTTACTCACTCTGTGGTCGTGCGAGTGACCAAAAAATCACGAAACAGTTATGTCCACATATTGGGCCACCTGATCAAAGAAAACTGAGACCTTGAAATGGAAATTAAAAAAATCGGTTATTGCTTTAAGGTAGCAATCCACAGTTTTAAGAGCATTTTTCAGTTAATTTTGCTAGATCCGCCAAAATTGATAATAGCTCTGTCAAATCTGGTGAACAATCCGATTTCTCCCATAAAATCATTAAATCAAATGTCTAACAACAAAATAACACTATTTAAATTGCCTAGAACTGACTATCCCCCTACCTGTATTGGGGATATTTTCCCCTACCCCCTCTTTCAGACCAGTGAATTTTCGTAAAATATGCCTGAAGTCTGGGCCCCCATGCATATTCTGTGCAAAAGGAAGCCCCATAGATCTCATGCAAATACTTAGAGAATCGACCCAGGATCATAATGAGCAGTGCACAAATATGTGCCATCCATCTACTTTTTTCGCTATTTGTGAACAAAGATAACCCCTGCAAAAACGACAGTGAAGAGCGTCACCGGCTATGACTGGCGAACGATCCGGGAGCCTTATATAATCCCGGTTTTTACCAGTCTAAAAATAGAAAATAAGTATTTTTCACATGTTTGAGGCATAATTGATCCGATTTGGGGAAAGATGTCGGCAAATTATTGAAAGAGGATAATTTACAGCCCAATTTCATGCCCTACCCCTTAATATTGAAATTTTTGGCCCACCTCAAAAGTACGAAACTGTGAATGGAACCTTAAAGCAAAACTTTTTGCTCTAGTTTCTGGCAATTTTCGTCTAAAACAATTCTTTAACATAATTCCAATTAAATTCAGGCAAAGAAAGTGGATTTGCATTAAAACTGGCCTTTCAGGAGGAGTCAGAACGAGTCATATGCTTTCGAGGCATTTTTAGGTCGATTTTTGAGGAATGGAGCCCCAACTAACCGCATCCAGCTTTACTCACTCTGTGGTCGTGCGAGTGACCAAAAAATCACGAAACAGTTATGTCCATATATTGGGCCACCTGATCAAAGAAAACTGAGACCTTGAAATGGAAATTAAAAAAATCGGTTATTGCTTTAAGGTAGCAATCCACAGTTTTAAGAGCATTTTTCAGTTAATTTTGCTAGATCCGCCAAAATTGATAATAGCTCTGTCAAATCTGGTGAACAATCCGATTTCTCCCATAAAATCATTAAATCAAATGTCTAACAACAAAATAACACTATTTAAATTGCCTAGAACTGACTATCCCCCTTCCTGTATTGGGGATATTTTCCCCTACCCCCTCTTTCAGACCAGTGAATTTTCGTAAAATATGCCTGAAGTCTGGGCCCCCATGCATATTCTGTGCAAAAGGAAGCCCCATAGATCTCATGCAAATACTTAGAGAATCGACCCAGGATCATAATGAGCAGTGCACAAATATGTGCCATCCATCTACTTTTTTCGCTATTTGTGAACAAAGATAACCCCTGCAAAAACGACAGTGAAGAGCGTCACCGGCTATGACTGGCGAACGATCCGGGAGCCTTATATAATCCCGGTTTTTACCAGTCTAAAAATAGAAAATAAGTATTTTTCACATGTTTGAGGCATAATTGATCCGATTTGGGGAAAGATGTCGGCAAATTATTGAAAGAGGATAATTTACAGCCCAATTTCATGCCCTACCCCTTAATATTGAAATTTTTGGCCCACCTCAAAAGTACGAAACTGTGAATGGAACCTTAAAGCAAAACTTTTTGCTCTAGTTTCTGGCAATTTTCGTCTAAAACAATTCTTTAACATAATTCCAATTAAATTCAGGCAAAGAAAGTGGATTTGCATTAAAACTGGCCTTTCAGGAGGAGTCAGAACGAGTCATATGCTTTCGAGGCATTTTTAGGTCGATTTTTGAGGAATGGAGCCCCAACTAACCGCATCCAGCTTTACTCACTCTGTGGTCGTGCGAGTGACCAAAAAATCACGAAACAGTTATGTCCACATATTGGGCCACCTGATCAAAGAAAACTGAGACCTTGAAATGGAAATTAAAAAAATCGGTTATTGCTTTAAGGTAGCAATCCACAGTTTTAAGAGCATTTTTCAGTTAATTTTGCTAGATCCGCCAAAATTGATAATAGCTCTGTCAAATCTGGTGAACAATCCGATTTCTCCCATAAAATCATTAAATCAAATGTCTAACAACAAAATAACACTATTTAAATTGCCTAGAACTGACTATCCCCCTACCTGTATTGGGGATATTTTCCCCTACCCCCTCTTTCAGACCAGTGAATTTTCGTAAAATATGCCTGAAGTCTGGGCCCCCATGCATATTCTGTGCAAAAGGAAGCCCCATAGATCTCATGCAAATACTTAGAGAATCGACCCAGGATCATAATGAGCAGTGCACAAATATGTGCCATCCATCTACTTTTTTCGCTATTTGTGAACAAAGATAACCCCTGCAAAAACGACAGTGAAGAGCGTCACCGGCTATGACTGGCGAACGATCCGGGAGCCTTATATAATCCCGGTTTTTACCAGTCTAAAAATAGAAAATAAGTATTTTTCACATGTTTGAGGCATAATTGATCCGATTTGGGGAAAGATGTCGGCAAATTATTGAAAGAGGATAATTTACAGCCCAATTTCATGCCCTACCCCTTAATATTGAAATTTTTGGCCCACCTCAAAAGTACGAAACTGTGAATGGAACCTTAAAGCAAAACTTTTTGCTCTAGTTTCTGGCAATTTTCGTCTAAAACAATTCTTTAACATAATTCCAATTAAATTCAGGCAAAGAAAGTGGATTTGCATTAAAACTGGCCTTTCAGGAGGAGTCAGAACGAGTCATATGCTTTCGAGGCATTTTTAGGTCGATTTTTGAGGAATGGAGCCCCAACTAACCGCATCCAGCTTTACTCACTCTGTGGTCGTGCGAGTGACCAAAAAATCACGAAACAGTTATGTCCATATATTGGGCCACCTGATCAAAGAAAACTGAGACCTTGAAATGGAAATTAAAAAAATCGGTTATTGCTTTAAGGTAGCAATCCACAGTTTTAAGAGCATTTTTCAGTTAATTTTGCTAGATCCGCCAAAATTGATAATAGCTCTGTCAAATCTGGTGAACAATCCGATTTCTCCCATAAAATCATTAAATCAAATGTCTAACAACAAAATAACACTATTTAAATTGCCTAGAACTGACTATCCCCCTACCTGTATTGGGGATATTTTCCCCTACCCCCTCTTTCAGACCAGTGAATTTTCGTAAAATATGCCTGAAGTCTGGGCCCCCATGCATATTCTGTGCAAAAGGAAGCCCCATAGATCTCATGCAAATACTTAGAGAATCGACCCAGGATCATAATGAGCAGTGCACAAATATGTGCCATCCATCTACTTTTTTCGCTATTTGTGAACAAAGATAACCCCTGCAAAAACGACAGTGAAGAGCGTCACCGGCTATGACTGGCGAACGATCCGGGAGCCTTATATAATCCCGGTTTTTACCAGTCTAAAAATAGAAAATAAGTATTTTTCACATGTTTGAGGCATAATTGATCCGATTTGGGGAAAGATGTCGGCAAATTATTGAAAGAGGATAATTTACAGCCCAATTTCATGCCCTACCCCTTAATATTGAAATTTTTGGCCCACCTCAAAAGTACGAAACTGTGAATGGAACCTTAAAGCAAAACTTTTTGCTCTAGTTTCTGGCAATTTTCGTCTAAAACAATTCTTTAACATAATTCCAATTAAATTCAGGCAAAGAAAGTGGATTTGCATTAAAACTGGCCTTTCAGGAGGAGTCAGAACGAGTCATATGCTTTCGAGGCATTTTTAGGTCGATTTTTGAGGAATGGAGCCCCAACTAACCGCATCCAGCTTTACTCACTCTGTGGTCGTGCGAGTGACCAAAAAATCACGAAACAGTTATGTCCATATATTGGGCCACCTGATCAAAGAAAACTGAGACCTTGAAATGGAAATTAAAAAAATCGGTTATTGCTTTAAGGTAGCAATCCACAGTTTTAAGAGCATTTTTCAGTTAATTTTGCTAGATCCGCCAAAATTGATAATAGCTCTGTCAAATCTGGTGAACAATCCGATTTCTCCCATAAAATCATTAAATCAAATGTCTAACAACAAAATAACACTATTTAAATTGCCTAGAACTGACTATCCCCCTACCTGTATTGGGGATATTTTCCCCTACCCCCTCTTTCAGACCAGTGAATTTTCGTAAAATATGCCTGAAGTCTGGGCCCCCATGCATATTCTGTGCAAAAGGAAGCCCCATAGATCTCATGCAAATACTTAGAGAATCGACCCAGGATCATAATGAGCAGTGCACAAATATGTGCCATCCATCTACTTTTTTCGCTATTTGTGAACAAAGATAACCCCTGCAAAAACGACAGTGAAGAGCGTCACCGGCTATGACTGGCGAACGATCCGGGAGCCTTATATAATCCCGGTTTTTACCAGTCTAAAAATAGAAAATAAGTATTTTTCACATGTTTGAGGCATAATTGATCCGATTTGGGGAAAGATGTCGGCAAATTATTGAAAGAGGATAATTTACAGCCCAATTTCATGCCCTACCCCTTAATATTGAAATTTTTGGCCCACCTCAAAAGTACGAAACTGTGAATGGAACCTTAAAGCAAAACTTTTTGCTCTAGTTTCTGGCAATTTTCGTCTAAAACAATTCTTTAACATAATTCCAATTAAATTCAGGCAAAGAAAGTGGATTTGCATTAAAACTGGCCTTTCAGGAGGAGTCAGAACGAGTCATATGCTTTCGAGGCATTTTTAGGTCGATTTTTGAGGAATGGAGCCCCAACTAACCGCATCCAGCTTTACTCACTCTGTGGTCGTGCGAGTGACCAAAAAATCACGAAACAGTTATGTCCATATATTGGGCCACCTGATCAAAGAAAACTGAGACCTTGAAATGGAAATTAAAAAAATCGGTTATTGCTTTAAGGTAGCAATCCACAGTTTTAAGAGCATTTTTCAGTTAATTTTGCTAGATCCGCCAAAATTGATAATAGCTCTGTCAAATCTGGTGAACAATCCGATTTCTCCCATAAAATCATTAAATCAAATGTCTAACAACAAAATAACACTATTTAAATTGCCTAGAACTGACTATCCCCCTACCTGTATTGGGGATATTTTCCCCTACCCCCTCTTTCAGACCAGTGAATTTTCGTAAAATATGCCTGAAGTCTGGGCCCCCATGCATATTCTGTGCAAAAGGAAGCCCCATAGATCTCATGCAAATACTTAGAGAATCGACCCAGGATCATAATGAGCAGTGCACAAATATGTGCCATCCATCTACTTTTTTCGCTATTTGTGAACAAAGATAACCCCTGCAAAAACGACAGTGAAGAGCGTCACCGGCTATGACTGGCGAACGATCCGGGAGCCTTATATAATCCCGGTTTTTACCAGTCTAAAAATAGAAAATAAGTATTTTTCACATGTTTGAGGCATAATTGATCCGATTTGGGGAAAGATGTCGGCAAATTATTGAAAGAGGATAATTTACAGCCCAATTTCATGCCCTACCCCTTAATATTGAAATTTTTGGCCCACCTCAAAAGTACGAAACTGTGAATGGAACCTTAAAGCAAAACTTTTTGCTCTAGTTTCTGGCAATTTTCGTCTAAAACAATTCTTTAACATAATTCCAATTAAATTCAGGCAAAGAAAGTGGATTTGCATTAAAACTGGCCTTTCAGGAGGAGTCAGAACGAGTCATATGCTTTCGAGGCATTTTTAGGTCGATTTTTGAGGAATGGAGCCCCAACTAACCGCATCCAGCTTTACTCACTCTGTGGTCGTGCGAGTGACCAAAAAATCACGAAACAGTTATGTCCATATATTGGGCCACCTGATCAAAGAAAACTGAGACCTTGAAATGGAAATTAAAAAAATCGGTTATTGCTTTAAGGTAGCAATCCACAGTTTTAAGAGCATTTTTCAGTTAATTTTGCTAGATCCGCCAAAATTGATAATAGCTCTGTCAAATCTGGTGAACAATCCGATTTCTCCCATAAAATCATTAAATCAAATGTCTAACAACAAAATAACACTATTTAAATTGCCTAGAACTGACTATCCCCCTACCTGTATTGGGGATATTTTCCCCTACCCCCTCTTTCAGACCAGTGAATTTTCGTAAAATATGCCTGAAGTCTGGGCCCCCATGCATATTCTGTGCAAAAGGAAGCCCCATAGATCTCATGCAAATACTTAGAGAATCGACCCAGGATCATAATGAGCAGTGCACAAATATGTGCCATCCATCTACTTTTTTCGCTATTTGTGAACAAAGATAACCCCTGCAAAAACGACAGTGAAGAGCGTCACCGGCTATGACTGGCGAACGATCCGGGAGCCTTATATAATCCCGGTTTTTACCAGTCTAAAAATAGAAAATAAGTATTTTTCACATGTTTGAGGCATAATTGATCCGATTTGGGGAAAGATGTCGGCAAATTATTGAAAGAGGATAATTTACAGCCCAATTTCATGCCCTACCCCTTAATATTGAAATTTTTGGCCCACCTCAAAAGTACGAAACTGTGAATGGAACCTTAAAGCAAAACTTTTTGCTCTAGTTTCTGGCAATTTTCGTCTAAAACAATTCTTTAACATAATTCCAATTAAATTCAGGCAAAGAAAGTGGATTTGCATTAAAACTGGCCTTTCAGGAGGAGTCAGAACGAGTCATATGCTTTCGAGGCATTTTTAGGTCGATTTTTGAGGAATGGAGCCCCAACTAACCGCATCCAGCTTTACTCACTCTGTGGTCGTGCGAGTGACCAAAAAATCACGAAACAGTTATGTCCATATATTGGGCCACCTGATCAAAGAAAACTGAGACCTTGAAATGGAAATTAAAAAAATCGGTTATTGCTTTAAGGTAGCAATCCACAGTTTTAAGAGCATTTTTCAGTTAATTTTGCTAGATCCGCCAAAATTGATAATAGCTCTGTCAAATCTGGTGAACAATCCGATTTCTCCCATAAAATCATTAAATCAAATGTCTAACAACAAAATAACACTATTTAAATTGCCTAGAACTGACTATCCCCCTACCTGTATTGGGGATATTTTCCCCTACCCCCTCTTTCAGACCAGTGAATTTTCGTAAAATATGCCTGAAGTCTGGGCCCCCATGCATATTCTGTGCAAAAGGAAGCCCCATAGATCTCATGCAAATACTTAGAGAATCGACCCAGGATCATAATGAGCAGTGCACAAATATGTGCCATCCATCTACTTTTTTCGCTATTTGTGAACAAAGATAACCCCTGCAAAAACGACAGTGAAGAGCGTCACCGGCTATGACTGGCGAACGATCCGGGAGCCTTATATAATCCCGGTTTTTACCAGTCTAAAAATAGAAAATAAGTATTTTTCACATGTTTGAGGCATAATTGATCCGATTTGGGGAAAGATGTCGGCAAATTATTGAAAGAGGATAATTTACAGCCCAATTTCATGCCCTACCCCTTAATATTGAAATTTTTGGCCCACCTCAAAAGTACGAAACTGTGAATGGAACCTTAAAGCAAAACTTTTTGCTCTAGTTTCTGGCAATTTTCGTCTAAAACAATTCTTTAACATAATTCCAATTAAATTCAGGCAAAGAAAGTGGATTTGCATTAAAACTGGCCTTTCAGGAGGAGTCAGAACGAGTCATATGCTTTCGAGGCATTTTTAGGTCGATTTTTGAGGAATGGAGCCCCAACTAACCGCATCCAGCTTTACTCACTCTGTGGTCGTGCGAGTGACCAAAAAATCACGAAACAGTTATGTCCATATATTGGGCCACCTGATCAAAGAAAACTGAGACCTTGAAATGGAAATTAAAAAAATCGGTTATTGCTTTAAGGTAGCAATCCACAGTTTTAAGAGCATTTTTCAGTTAATTTTGCTAGATCCGCCAAAATTGATAATAGCTCTGTCAAATCTGGTGAACAATCCGATTTCTCCCATAAAATCATTAAATCAAATGTCTAACAACAAAATAACACTATTTAAATTGCCTAGAACTGACTATCCCCCTACCTGTATTGGGGATATTTTCCCCTACCCCCTCTTTCAGACCAGTGAATTTTCGTAAAATATGCCTGAAGTCTGGGCCCCCATGCATATTCTGTGCAAAAGGAAGCCCCATAGATCTCATGCAAATACTTAGAGAATCGACCCAGGATCATAATGAGCAGTGCACAAATATGTGCCATCCATCTACTTTTTTCGCTATTTGTGAACAAAGATAACCCCTGCAAAAACGACAGTGAAGAGCGTCACCGGCTATGACTGGCGAACGATCCGGGAGCCTTATATAATCCCGGTTTTTACCAGTCTAAAAATAGAAAATAAGTATTTTTCACATGTTTGAGGCATAATTGATCCGATTTGGGGAAAGATGTCGGCAAATTATTGAAAGAGGATAATTTACAGCCCAATTTCATGCCCTACCCCTTAATATTGAAATTTTTGGCCCACCTCAAAAGTACGAAACTGTGAATGGAACCTTAAAGCAAAACTTTTTGCTCTAGTTTCTGGCAATTTTCGTCTAAAACAATTCTTTAACATAATTCCAATTAAATTCAGGCAAAGAAAGTGGATTTGCATTAAAACTGGCCTTTCAGGAGGAGTCAGAACGAGTCATATGCTTTCGAGGCATTTTTAGGTCGATTTTTGAGGAATGGAGCCCCAACTAACCGCATCCAGCTTTACTCACTCTGTGGTCGTGCGAGTGACCAAAAAATCACGAAACAGTTATGTCCATATATTGGGCCACCTGATCAAAGAAAACTGAGACCTTGAAATGGAAATTAAAAAAATCGGTTATTGCTTTAAGGTAGCAATCCACAGTTTTAAGAGCATTTTTCAGTTAATTTTGCTAGATCCGCCAAAATTGATAATAGCTCTGTCAAATCTGGTGAACAATCCGATTTCTCCCATAAAATCATTAAATCAAATGTCTAACAACAAAATAACACTATTTAAATTGCCTAGAACTGACTATCCCCCTACCTGTATTGGGGATATTTTCCCCTACCCCCTCTTTCAGACCAGTGAATTTTCGTAAAATATGCCTGAAGTCTGGGCCCCCATGCATATTCTGTGCAAAAGGAAGCCCCATAGATCTCATGCAAATACTTAGAGAATCGACCCAGGATCATAATGAGCAGTGCACAAATATGTGCCATCCATCTACTTTTTTCGCTATTTGTGAACAAAGATAACCCCTGCAAAAACGACAGTGAAGAGCGTCACCGGCTATGACTGGCGAACGATCCGGGAGCCTTATATAATCCCGGTTTTTACCAGTCTAAAAATAGAAAATAAGTATTTTTCACATGTTTGAGGCATAATTGATCCGATTTGGGGAAAGATGTCGGCAAATTATTGAAAGAGGATAATTTACAGCCCAATTTCATGCCCTACCCCTTAATATTGAAATTTTTGGCCCACCTCAAAAGTACGAAACTGTGAATGGAACCTTAAAGCAAAACTTTTTGCTCTAGTTTCTGGCAATTTTCGTCTAAAACAATTCTTTAACATAATTCCAATTAAATTCAGGCAAAGAAAGTGGATTTGCATTAAAACTGGCCTTTCAGGAGGAGTCAGAACGAGTCATATGCTTTCGAGGCATTTTTAGGTCGATTTTTGAGGAATGGAGCCCCAACTAACCGCATCCAGCTTTACTCACTCTGTGGTCGTGCGAGTGACCAAAACATCACGAAACAGTTATGTCCATATATTGGGCCACCTGATCAAAGAAAACTGAGACCTTGAAATGGAAATTAAAAAAATCGGTTATTGCTTTAAAGCAAAACTTTTTGCTCTAGTTTCTGGCAATTTTCGTCTAAAACAATTCTTTAACATAATTCCAATTAAATTCAGGCAAAGAAAGTGGATTTGCATTAAAACTGGCCTTTCAGGAGGAGTCAGAACGAGTCATATGCTTTCGAGGCATTTTTAGGTCGATTTTTGAGGAATGGAGCCCCAACTAACCGCATCCAGCTTTACTCACTCTGTGGTCGTGCGAGTGACCAAAAAATCACGAAACAGTTATGTCCATATATTGGGCCACCTGATCAAAGAAAACTGAGACCTTGAAATGGAAATTAAAAAAATCGGTTATTGCTTTAAAGCAAAACTTTTTGCTCTAGTTTCTGGCAATTTTCGTCTAAAACAATTCTTTAACATAATTCCAATTAAATTCAGGCAAAGAAAGTGGATTTGCATTAAAACTGGCCTTTCAGGAGGAGTCAGAACGAGTCATATGCTTTCGAGGCATTTTTAGGTCGATTTTTGAGGAATGGAGCCCCAACTAACCGCATCCAGCTTTACTCACTCTGTGGTCGTGCGAGTGACCAAAAAATCACGAAACAGTTATGTCCATATATTGGGCCACCTGATCAAAGAAAACTGAGACCTTGAAATGGAAATTAAAAAAATCGGTTATTGCTTTAAGGTAGCAATCCACAGTTTTAAGAGCATTTTTCAGTTAATTTTGCTAGATCCGCCAAAATTGATAATAGCTCTGTCAAATCTGGTGAACAATCCGATTTCTCCCATAAAATCATTAAATCAAATGTCTAACAACAAAATAACACTATTTAAATTGCCTAGAACTGACTATCCCCCTACCTGTATTGGGGATATTTTCCCCTACCCCCTCTTTCAGACCAGTGAATTTTCGTAAAATATGCCTGAAGTCTGGGCCCCCATGCATATTCTGTGCAAAAGGAAGCCCCATAGATCTCATGCAAATACTTAGAGAATCGACCCAGGATCATAATGAGCAGTGCACAAATATGTGCCATCCATCTACTTTTTTCGCTATTTGTGAACAAAGATAACCCCTGCAAAAACGACAGTGAAGAGCGTCACCGGCTATGACTGGCGAACGATCCGGGAGCCTTATATAATCCCGGTTTTTACCAGTCTAAAAATAGAAAATAAGTATTTTTCACATGTTTGAGGCATAATTGATCCGATTTGGGGAAAGATGTCGGCAAATTATTGAAAGAGGATAATTTACAGCCCAATTTCATGCCCTACCCCTTAATATTGAAATTTTTGGCCCACCTCAAAAGTACGAAACTGTGAATGGAACCTTAAAGCAAAACTTTTTGCTCTAGTTTCTGGCAATTTTCGTCTAAAACAATTCTTTAACATAATTCCAATTAAATTCAGGCAAAGAAAGTGGATTTGCATTAAAACTGGCCTTTCAGGAGGAGTCAGAACGAGTCATATGCTTTCGAGGCATTTTTAGGTCGATTTTTGAGGAATGGAGCCCCAACTAACCGCATCCAGCTTTACTCACTCTGTGGTCGTGCGAGTGACCAAAACATCACGAAACAGTTATGTCCATATATTGGGCCACCTGATCAAAGAAAACTGAGACCTTGAAATGGAAATTAAAAAAATCGGTTATTGCTTTAAAGCAAAACTTTTTGCTCTAGTTTCTGGCAATTTTCGTCTAAAACAATTCTTTAACATAATTCCAATTAAATTCAGGCAAAGAAAGTGGATTTGCATTAAAACTGGCCTTTCAGGAGGAGTCAGAACGAGTCATATGCTTTCGAGGCATTTTTAGGTCGATTTTTGAGGAATGGAGCCCCAACTAACCGCATCCAGCTTTACTCACTCTGTGGTCGTGCGAGTGACCAAAAAATCACGAAACAGTTATGTCCATATATTGGGCCACCTGATCAAAGAAAACTGAGACCTTGAAATGGAAATTAAAAAAATCGGTTATTGCTTTAAGGTAGCAATCCACAGTTTTAAGAGCATTTTTCAGTTAATTTTGCTAGATCCGCCAAAATTGATAATAGCTCTGTCAAATCTGGTGAACAATCCGATTTCTCCCATAAAATCATTAAATCAAATGTCTAACAACAAAATAACACTATTTAAATTGCCTAGAACTGACTATCCCCCTACCTGTATTGGGGATATTTTCCCCTACCCCCTCTTTCAGACCAGTGAATTTTCGTAAAATATGCCTGAAGTCTGGGCCCCCATGCATATTCTGTGCAAAAGGAAGCCCCATAGATCTCATGCAAATACTTAGAGAATCGACCCAGGATCATAATGAGCAGTGCACAAATATGTGCCATCCATCTACTTTTTTCGCTATTTGTGAACAAAGATAACCCCTGCAAAAACGACAGTGAAGAGCGTCACCGGCTATGACTGGCGAACGATCCGGGAGCCTTATATAATCCCGGTTTTTACCAGTCTAAAAATAGAAAATAAGTATTTTCACATGTTTGAGGCATAATTGATCCGATTTGGGGAAAGATGTCGGCAAATTATTGAAAGAGGATAATTTACAGCCCAATTTCATGCCCTACCCCTTAATATTGAAATTTTTGGCCCACCTCAAAAGTACGAAACTGTGAATGGAACCTTAAAGCAAAACTTTTTGCTCTAGTTTCTGGCAATTTTCGTCTAAAACAATTCTTTAACATAATTCCAATTAAATTCAGGCAAAGAAAGTGGATTTGCATTAAAACTGGCCTTTCAGGAGGAGTCAGAACGAGTCATATGCTTTCGAGGCATTTTTAGGTCGATTTTTGAGGAATGGAGCCCCAACTAACCGCATCCAGCTTTACTCACTCTGTGGTCGTGCGAGTGACCAAAAAAATCACGAAACAGTTATGTCCATATATTGGGCCACCTGATCAAAGAAAACTGAGACCTTGAAATGGAAATTAAAAAAATCGGTTATTGCTTTAAGGTAGCAATCCACAGTTTTAAGAGCATTTTTCAGTTAATTTTGCTAGATCCGCCAAAATTGATAATAGCTCTGTCAAATCTGGTGAACAATCCGATTTCTCCCATAAAATCATTAAATCAAATGTCTAACAACAAAATAACACTATTTAAATTGCCTAGAACTGACTATCCCCCTACCTGTATTGGGGATATTTTCCCCTACCCCCTCTTTCAGACCAGTGAATTTTCGTAAAATATGCCTGAAGTCTGGGCCCCCATGCATATTCTGTGCAAAAGGAAGCCCCATAGATCTCATGCAAATACTTAGAGAATCGACCCAGGATCATAATGAGCAGTGCACAAATATGTGCCATCCATCTACTTTTTTCGCTATTTGTGAACAAAGATAACCCCTGCAAAAACGACAGTGAAGAGCGTCACCGGCTATGACTGGCGAACGATCCGGGAGCCTTATATAATCCCGGTTTTTACCAGTCTAAAAATAGAAAATAAGTATTTTTCACATGTTTGAGGCATAATTGATCCGATTTGGGGAAAGATGTCGGCAAATTATTGAAAGAGGATAATTTACAGCCCAATTTCATGCCCTACCCCTTAATATTGAAATTTTTGGCCCACCTCAAAAGTACGAAACTGTGAATGGAACCTTAAAGCAAAACTTTTTGCTCTAGTTTCTGGCAATTTTCGTCTAAAACAATTCTTTAACATAATTCCAATTAAATTCAGGCAAAGAAAGTGGATTTGCATTAAAACTGGCCTTTCAGGAGGAGTCAGAACGAGTCATATGCTTTCGAGGCATTTTTAGGTCGATTTTTGAGGAATGGAGCCCCAACTAACCGCATCCAGCTTTACTCACTCTGTGGTCGTGCGAGTGACCAAAAAATCACGAAACAGTTATGTCCATATATTGGGCCACCTGATCAAAGAAAACTGAGACCTTGAAATGGAAATTAAAAAAATCGGTTATTGCTTTAAGGTAGCAATCCACAGTTTTAAGAGCATTTTTCAGTTAATTTTGCTAGATCCGCCAAAATTGATAATAGCTCTGTCAAATCTGGTGAACAATCCGATTTCTCCCATAAAATCATTAAATCAAATGTCTAACAACAAAATAACACTATTTAAATTGCCTAGAACTGACTATCCCCCTACCTGTATTGGGGATATTTTCCCCTACCCCCTCTTTCAGACCAGTGAATTTTCGTAAAATATGCCTGAAGTCTGGGCCCCCATGCATATTCTGTGCAAAAGGAAGCCCCATAGATCTCATGCAAATACTTAGAGAATCGACCCAGGATCATAATGAGCAGTGCACAAATATGTGCCATCCATCTACTTTTTTCGCTATTTGTGAACAAAGATAACCCCTGCAAAAACGACAGTGAAGAGCGTCACCGGCTATGACTGGCGAACGATCCGGGAGCCTTATATAATCCCGGTTTTTACCAGTCTAAAAATAGAAAATAAGTATTTTTCACATGTTTGAGGCATAATTGATCCGATTTGGGGAAAGATGTCGGCAAATTATTGAAAGAGGATAATTTACAGCCCAATTTCATGCCCTACCCCTTAATATTGAAATTTTTGGCCCACCTCAAAAGTACGAAACTGTGAATGGAACCTTAAAGCAAAACTTTTTGCTCTAGTTTCTGGCAATTTTCGTCTAAAACAATTCTTTAACATAATTCCAATTAAATTCAGGCAAAGAAAGTGGATTTGCATTAAAACTGGCCTTTCAGGAGGAGTCAGAACGAGTCATATGCTTTCGAGGCATTTTTAGGTCGATTTTTGAGGAATGGAGCCCCAACTAACCGCATCCAGCTTTACTCACTCTGTGGTCGTGCGAGTGACCAAAAAATCACGAAACAGTTATGTCCATATATTGGGCCACCTGATCAAAGAAAACTGAGACCTTGAAATGGAAATTAAAAAAATCGGTTATTGCTTTAAAGCAAAACTTTTTGCTCTAGTTTCTGGCAATTTTCGTCTAAAACAATTCTTTAACATAATTCCAATTAAATTCAGGCAAAGAAAGTGGATTTGCATTAAAACTGGCCTTTCAGGAGGAGTCAGAACGAGTCATATGCTTTCGAGGCATTTTTAGGTCGATTTTTGAGGAATGGAGCCCCAACTAACCGCATCCAGCTTTACTCACTCTGTGGTCGTGCGAGTGACCAAAAAATCACGAAACAGTTATGTCCATATATTGGGCCACCTGATCAAAGAAAACTGAGACCTTGAAATGGAAATTAAAAAAATCGGTTATTGCTTTAAGGTAGCAATCCACAGTTTTAAGAGCATTTTTCAGTTAATTTTGCTAGATCCGCCAAAATTGATAATAGCTCTGTCAAATCTGGTGAACAATCCGATTTCTCCCATAAAATCATTAAATCAAATGTCTAACAACAAAATAACACTATTTAAATTGCCTAGAACTGACTATCCCCCTACCTGTATTGGGGATATTTTCCCCTACCCCCTCTTTCAGACCAGTGAATTTTCGTAAAATATGCCTGAAGTCTGGGCCCCCATGCATATTCTGTGCAAAAGGAAGCCCCATAGATCTCATGCAAATACTTAGAGAATCGACCCAGGATCATAATGAGCAGTGCACAAATATGTGCCATCCATCTACTTTTTTCGCTATTTGTGAACAAAGATAACCCCTGCAAAAACGACAGTGAAGAGCGTCACCGGCTATGACTGGCGAACGATCCGGGAGCCTTATATAATCCCGGTTTTTACCAGTCTAAAAATAGAAAATAAGTATTTTTCACATGTTTGAGGCATAATTGATCCGATTTGGGGAAAGATGTCGGCAAATTATTGAAAGAGGATAATTTACAGCCCAATTTCATGCCCTACCCCTTAATATTGAAATTTTTGGCCCACCTCAAAAGTACGAAACTGTGAATGGAACCTTAAAGCAAAACTTTTTGCTCTAGTTTCTGGCAATTTTCGTCTAAAACAATTCTTTAACATAATTCCAATTAAATTCAGGCAAAGAAAGTGGATTTGCATTAAAACTGGCCTTTCAGGAGGAGTCAGAACGAGTCATATGCTTTCGAGGCATTTTTAGGTCGATTTTTGAGGAATGGAGCCCCAACTAACCGCATCCAGCTTTACTCACTCTGTGGTCGTGCGAGTGACCAAAAAATCACGAAACAGTTATGTCCATATATTGGGCCACCTGATCAAAGAAAACTGAGACCTTGAAATGGAAATTAAAAAAATCGGTTATTGCTTTAAGGTAGCAATCCACAGTTTTAAGAGCATTTTTCAGTTAATTTTGCTAGATCCGCCAAAATTGATAATAGCTCTGTCAAATCTGGTGAACAATCCGATTTCTCCCATAAAATCATTAAATCAAATGTCTAACAACAAAATAACACTATTTAAATTGCCTAGAACTGACTATCCCCCTACCTGTATTGGGGATATTTTCCCCTACCCCCTCTTTCAGACCAGTGAATTTTCGTAAAATATGCCTGAAGTCTGGGCCCCCATGCATATTCTGTGCAAAAGGAAGCCCCATAGATCTCATGCAAATACTTAGAGAATCGACCCAGGATCATAATGAGCAGTGCACAAATATGTGCCATCCATCTACTTTTTTCGCTATTTGTGAACAAAGATAACCCCTGCAAAAACGACAGTGAAGAGCGTCACCGGCTATGACTGGCGAACGATCCGGGAGCCTTATATAATCCCGGTTTTTACCAGTCTAAAAATAGAAAATAAGTATTTTTCACATGTTTGAGGCATAATTGATCCGATTTGGGGAAAGATGTCGGCAAATTATTGAAAGAGGATAATTTACAGCCCAATTTCATGCCCTACCCCTTAATATTGAAATTTTTGGCCCACCTCAAAAGTACGAAACTGTGAATGGAACCTTAAAGCAAAACTTTTTGCTCTAGTTTCTGGCAATTTTCGTCTAAAACAATTCTTTAACATAATTCCAATTAAATTCAGGCAAAGAAAGTGGATTTGCATTAAAACTGGCCTTTCAGGAGGAGTCAGAACGAGTCATATGCTTTCGAGGCATTTTTAGGTCGATTTTTGAGGAATGGAGCCCCAACTAACCGCATCCAGCTTTACTCACTCTGTGGTCGTGCGAGTGACCAAAACATCACGAAACAGTTATGTCCATATATTGGGCCACCTGATCAAAGAAAACTGAGACCTTGAAATGGAAATTAAAAAAATCGGTTATTGCTTTAAAGCAAAACTTTTTGCTCTAGTTTCTGGCAATTTTCGTCTAAAACAATTCTTTAACATAATTCCAATTAAATTCAGGCAAAGAAAGTGGATTTGCATTAAAACTGGCCTTTCAGGAGGAGTCAGAACGAGTCATATGCTTTCGAGGCATTTTTAGGTCGATTTTTGAGGAATGGAGCCCCAACTAACCGCATCCAGCTTTACTCACTCTGTGGTCGTGCGAGTGACCAAAAAATCACGAAACAGTTATGTCCATATATTGGGCCACCTGATCAAAGAAAACTGAGACCTTGAAATGGAAATTAAAAAAATCGGTTATTGCTTTAAGGTAGCAATCCACAGTTTTAAGAGCATTTTTCAGTTAATTTTGCTAGATCCGCCAAAATTGATAATAGCTCTGTCAAATCTGGTGAACAATCCGATTTCTCCCATAAAATCATTAAATCAAATGTCTAACAACAAAATAACACTATTTAAATTGCCTAGAACTGACTATCCCCCTACCTGTATTGGGGATATTTTCCCCTACCCCCTCTTTCAGACCAGTGAATTTTCGTAAAATATGCCTGAAGTCTGGGCCCCCATGCATATTCTGTGCAAAAGGAAGCCCCATAGATCTCATGCAAATACTTAGAGAATCGACCCAGGATCATAATGAGCAGTGCACAAATATGTGCCATCCATCTACTTTTTTCGCTATTTGTGAACAAAGATAACCCCTGCAAAAACGACAGTGAAGAGCGTCACCGGCTATGACTGGCGAACGATCCGGGAGCCTTATATAATCCCGGTTTTTACCAGTCTAAAAATAGAAAATAAGTATTTTCACATGTTTGAGGCATAATTGATCCGATTTGGGGAAAGATGTCGGCAAATTATTGAAAGAGGATAATTTACAGCCCAATTTCATGCCCTACCCCTTAATATTGAAATTTTTGGCCCACCTCAAAAGTACGAAACTGTGAATGGAACCTTAAAGCAAAACTTTTTGCTCTAGTTTCTGGCAATTTTCGTCTAAAACAATTCTTTAACATAATTCCAATTAAATTCAGGCAAAGAAAGTGGATTTGCATTAAAACTGGCCTTTCAGGAGGAGTCAGAACGAGTCATATGCTTTCGAGGCATTTTTAGGTCGATTTTTGAGGAATGGAGCCCCAACTAACCGCATCCAGCTTTACTCACTCTGTGGTCGTGCGAGTGACCAAAAAAATCACGAAACAGTTATGTCCATATATTGGGCCACCTGATCAAAGAAAACTGAGACCTTGAAATGGAAATTAAAAAAATCGGTTATTGCTTTAAGGTAGCAATCCACAGTTTTAAGAGCATTTTTCAGTTAATTTTGCTAGATCCGCCAAAATTGATAATAGCTCTGTCAAATCTGGTGAACAATCCGATTTCTCCCATAAAATCATTAAATCAAATGTCTAACAACAAAATAACACTATTTAAATTGCCTAGAACTGACTATCCCCCTACCTGTATTGGGGATATTTTCCCCTACCCCCTCTTTCAGACCAGTGAATTTTCGTAAAATATGCCTGAAGTCTGGGCCCCCATGCATATTCTGTGCAAAAGGAAGCCCCATAGATCTCATGCAAATACTTAGAGAATCGACCCAGGATCATAATGAGCAGTGCACAAATATGTGCCATCCATCTACTTTTTTCGCTATTTGTGAACAAAGATAACCCCTGCAAAAACGACAGTGAAGAGCGTCACCGGCTATGACTGGCGAACGATCCGGGAGCCTTATATAATCCCGGTTTTTACCAGTCTAAAAATAGAAAATAAGTATTTTTCACATGTTTGAGGCATAATTGATCCGATTTGGGGAAAGATGTCGGCAAATTATTGAAAGAGGATAATTTACAGCCCAATTTCATGCCCTACCCCTTAATATTGAAATTTTTGGCCCACCTCAAAAGTACGAAACTGTGAATGGAACCTTAAAGCAAAACTTTTTGCTCTAGTTTCTGGCAATTTTCGTCTAAAACAATTCTTTAACATAATTCCAATTAAATTCAGGCAAAGAAAGTGGATTTGCATTAAAACTGGCCTTTCAGGAGGAGTCAGAACGAGTCATATGCTTTCGAGGCATTTTTAGGTCGATTTTTGAGGAATGGAGCCCCAACTAACCGCATCCAGCTTTACTCACTCTGTGGTCGTGCGAGTGACCAAAAAATCACGAAACAGTTATGTCCATATATTGGGCCACCTGATCAAAGAAAACTGAGACCTTGAAATGGAAATTAAAAAAATCGGTTATTGCTTTAAGGTAGCAATCCACAGTTTTAAGAGCATTTTTCAGTTAATTTTGCTAGATCCGCCAAAATTGATAATAGCTCTGTCAAATCTGGTGAACAATCCGATTTCTCCCATAAAATCATTAAATCAAATGTCTAACAACAAAATAACACTATTTAAATTGCCTAGAACTGACTATCCCCCTACCTGTATTGGGGATATTTTCCCCTACCCCCTCTTTCAGACCAGTGAATTTTCGTAAAATATGCCTGAAGTCTGGGCCCCCATGCATATTCTGTGCAAAAGGAAGCCCCATAGATCTCATGCAAATACTTAGAGAATCGACCCAGGATCATAATGAGCAGTGCACAAATATGTGCCATCCATCTACTTTTTTCGCTATTTGTGAACAAAGATAACCCCTGCAAAAACGACAGTGAAGAGCGTCACCGGCTATGACTGGCGAACGATCCGGGAGCCTTATATAATCCCGGTTTTTACCAGTCTAAAAATAGAAAATAAGTATTTTTCACATGTTTGAGGCATAATTGATCCGATTTGGGGAAAGATGTCGGCAAATTATTGAAAGAGGATAATTTACAGCCCAATTTCATGCCCTACCCCTTAATATTGAAATTTTTGGCCCACCTCAAAAGTACGAAACTGTGAATGGAACCTTAAAGCAAAACTTTTTGCTCTAGTTTCTGGCAATTTTCGTCTAAAACAATTCTTTAACATAATTCCAATTAAATTCAGGCAAAGAAAGTGGATTTGCATTAAAACTGGCCTTTCAGGAGGAGTCAGAACGAGTCATATGCTTTCGAGGCATTTTTAGGTCGATTTTTGAGGAATGGAGCCCCAACTAACCGCATCCAGCTTTACTCACTCTGTGGTCGTGCGAGTGACCAAAAAATCACGAAACAGTTATGTCCATATATTGGGCCACCTGATCAAAGAAAACTGAGACCTTGAAATGGAAATTAAAAAAATCGGTTATTGCTTTAAAGCAAAACTTTTTGCTCTAGTTTCTGGCAATTTTCGTCTAAAACAATTCTTTAACATAATTCCAATTAAATTCAGGCAAAGAAAGTGGATTTGCATTAAAACTGGCCTTTCAGGAGGAGTCAGAACGAGTCATATGCTTTCGAGGCATTTTTAGGTCGATTTTTGAGGAATGGAGCCCCAACTAACCGCATCCAGCTTTACTCACTCTGTGGTCGTGCGAGTGACCAAAAAATCACGAAACAGTTATGTCCATATATTGGGCCACCTGATCAAAGAAAACTGAGACCTTGAAATGGAAATTAAAAAAATCGGTTATTGCTTTAAGGTAGCAATCCACAGTTTTAAGAGCATTTTTCAGTTAATTTTGCTAGATCCGCCAAAATTGATAATAGCTCTGTCAAATCTGGTGAACAATCCGATTTCTCCCATAAAATCATTAAATCAAATGTCTAACAACAAAATAACACTATTTAAATTGCCTAGAACTGACTATCCCCCTACCTGTATTGGGGATATTTTCCCCTACCCCCTCTTTCAGACCAGTGAATTTTCGTAAAATATGCCTGAAGTCTGGGCCCCCATGCATATTCTGTGCAAAAGGAAGCCCCATAGATCTCATGCAAATACTTAGAGAATCGACCCAGGATCATAATGAGCAGTGCACAAATATGTGCCATCCATCTACTTTTTTCGCTATTTGTGAACAAAGATAACCCCTGCAAAAACGACAGTGAAGAGCGTCACCGGCTATGACTGGCGAACGATCCGGGAGCCTTATATAATCCCGGTTTTTACCAGTCTAAAAATAGAAAATAAGTATTTTTCACATGTTTGAGGCATAATTGATCCGATTTGGGGAAAGATGTCGGCAAATTATTGAAAGAGGATAATTTACAGCCCAATTTCATGCCCTACCCCTTAATATTGAAATTTTTGGCCCACCTCAAAAGTACGAAACTGTGAATGGAACCTTAAAGCAAAACTTTTTGCTCTAGTTTCTGGCAATTTTCGTCTAAAACAATTCTTTAACATAATTCCAATTAAATTCAGGCAAAGAAAGTGGATTTGCATTAAAACTGGCCTTTCAGGAGGAGTCAGAACGAGTCATATGCTTTCGAGGCATTTTTAGGTCGATTTTTGAGGAATGGAGCCCCAACTAACCGCATCCAGCTTTACTCACTCTGTGGTCGTGCGAGTGACCAAAAAATCACGAAACAGTTATGTCCATATATTGGGCCACCTGATCAAAGAAAACTGAGACCTTGAAATGGAAATTAAAAAAATCGGTTATTGCTTTAAGGTAGCAATCCACAGTTTTAAGAGCACTTTTCAGTTAATTTTGCTAGATCCGCCAAAATTGATAATAGCTCTGTCAAATCTGGTGAACAATCCGATTTCTCCCATAAAATCATTAAATCAAATGTCTAACAACAAAATAACACTATTTAAATTGCCTAGAACTGACTATCCCCCTACCTGTATTGGGGATATTTTCCCCTACCCCCTCTTTCAGACCAGTGAATTTTCGTAAAATATGCCTGAAGTCTGGGCCCCCATGCATATTCTGTGCAAAAGGAAGCCCCATAGATCTCATGCAAATACTTAGAGAATCGACCCAGGATCATAATGAGCAGTGCACAAATATGTGCCATCCATCTACTTTTTTCGCTATTTGTGAACAAAGATAACCCCTGCAAAAACGACAGTGAAGAGCGTCACCGGCTATGACTGGCGAACGATCCGGGAGCCTTATATAATCCCGGTTTTTACCAGTCTAAAAATAGAAAATAAGTATTTTTCACATGTTTGAGGCATAATTGATCCGATTTGGGGAAAGATGTCGGCAAATTATTGAAAGAGGATAATTTACAGCCCAATTTCATGCCCTACCCCTTAATATTGAAATTTTTGGCCCACCTCAAAAGTACGAAACTGTGAATGGAACCTTAAAGCAAAACTTTTTGCTCTAGTTTCTGGCAATTTTCGTCTAAAACAATTCTTTAACATAATTCCAATTAAATTCAGGCAAAGAAAGTGGATTTGCATTAAAACTGGCCTTTCAGGAGGAGTCAGAACGAGTCATATGCTTTCGAGGCATTTTTAGGTCGATTTTTGAGGAATGGAGCCCCAACTAACCGCATCCAGCTTTACTCACTCTGTGGTCGTGCGAGTGACCAAAAAATCACGAAACAGTTATGTCCATATATTGGGCCACCTGATCAAAGAAAACTGAGACCTTGAAATGGAAATTAAAAAAATCGGTTATTGCTTTAAAGCAAAACTTTTTGCTCTAGTTTCTGGCAATTTTCGTCTAAAACAATTCTTTAACATAATTCCAATTAAATTCAGGCAAAGAAAGTGGATTTGCATTAAAACTGGCCTTTCAGGAGGAGTCAGAACGAGTCATATGCTTTCGAGGCATTTTTAGGTCGATTTTTGAGGAATGGAGCCCCAACTAACCGCATCCAGCTTTACTCACTCTGTGGTCGTGCGAGTGACCAAAAAATCACGAAACAGTTATGTCCATATATTGGGCCACCTGATCAAAGAAAACTGAGACCTTGAAATGGAAATTAAAAAAATCGGTTATTGCTTTAAGGTAGCAATCCACAGTTTTAAGAGCATTTTTCAGTTAATTTTGCTAGATCCGCCAAAATTGATAATAGCTCTGTCAAATCTGGTGAACAATCCGATTTCTCCCATAAAATCATTAAATCAAATGTCTAACAACAAAATAACACTATTTAAATTGCCTAGAACTGACTATCCCCCTACCTGTATTGGGGATATTTTCCCCTACCCCCTCTTTCAGACCAGTGAATTTTCGTAAAATATGCCTGAAGTCTGGGCCCCCATGCATATTCTGTGCAAAAGGAAGCCCCATAGATCTCATGCAAATACTTAGAGAATCGACCCAGGATCATAATGAGCAGTGCACAAATATGTGCCATCCATCTACTTTTTTCGCTATTTGTGAACAAAGATAACCCCTGCAAAAACGACAGTGAAGAGCGTCACCGGCTATGACTGGCGAACGATCCGGGAGCCTTATATAATCCCGGTTTTTACCAGTCTAAAAATAGAAAATAAGTATTTTTCACATGTTTGAGGCATAATTGATCCGATTTGGGGAAAGATGTCGGCAAATTATTGAAAGAGGATAATTTACAGCCCAATTTCATGCCCTACCCCTTAATATTGAAATTTTTGGCCCACCTCAAAAGTACGAAACTGTGAATGGAACCTTAAAGCAAAACTTTTTGCTCTAGTTTCTGGCAATTTTCGTCTAAAACAATTCTTTAACATAATTCCAATTAAATTCAGGCAAAGAAAGTGGATTTGCATTAAAACTGGCCTTTCAGGAGGAGTCAGAACGAGTCATATGCTTTCGAGGCATTTTTAGGTCGATTTTTGAGGAATGGAGCCCCAACTAACCGCATCCAGCTTTACTCACTCTGTGGTCGTGCGAGTGACCAAAAAATCACGAAACAGTTATGTCCATATATTGGGCCACCTGATCAAAGAAAACTGAGACCTTGAAATGGAAATTAAAAAAATCGGTTATTGCTTTAAGGTAGCAATCCACAGTTTTAAGAGCACTTTTCAGTTAATTTTGCTAGATCCGCCAAAATTGATAATAGCTCTGTCAAATCTGGTGAACAATCCGATTTCTCCCATAAAATCATTAAATCAAATGTCTAACAACAAAATAACACTATTTAAATTGCCTAGAACTGACTATCCCCCTACCTGTATTGGGGATATTTTCCCCTACCCCCTCTTTCAGACCAGTGAATTTTCGTAAAATATGCCTGAAGTCTGGGCCCCCATGCATATTCTGTGCAAAAGGAAGCCCCATAGATCTCATGCAAATACTTAGAGAATCGACCCAGGATCATAATGAGCAGTGCACAAATATGTGCCATCCATCTACTTTTTTCGCTATTTGTGAACAAAGATAACCCCTGCAAAAACGACAGTGAAGAGCGTCACCGGCTATGACTGGCGAACGATCCGGGAGCCTTATATAATCCCGGTTTTTACCAGTCTAAAAATAGAAAATAAGTATTTTTCACATGTTTGAGGCATAATTGATCCGATTTGGGGAAAGATGTCGGCAAATTATTGAAAGAGGATAATTTACAGCCCAATTTCATGCCCTACCCCTTAATATTGAAATTTTTGGCCCACCTCAAAAGTACGAAACTGTGAATGGAACCTTAAAGCAAAACTTTTTGCTCTAGTTTCTGGCAATTTTCGTCTAAAACAATTCTTTAACATAATTCCAATTAAATTCAGGCAAAGAAAGTGGATTTGCATTAAAACTGGCCTTTCAGGAGGAGTCAGAACGAGTCATATGCTTTCGAGGCATTTTTAGGTCGATTTTTGAGGAATGGAGCCCCAACTAACCGCATCCAGCTTTACTCACTCTGTGGTCGTGCGAGTGACCAAAAAATCACGAAACAGTTATGTCCATATATTGGGCCACCTGATCAAAGAAAACTGAGACCTTGAAATGGAAATTAAAAAAATCGGTTATTGCTTTAAAGCAAAACTTTTTGCTCTAGTTTCTGGCAATTTTCGTCTAAAACAATTCTTTAACATAATTCCAATTAAATTCAGGCAAAGAAAGTGGATTTGCATTAAAACTGGCCTTTCAGGAGGAGTCAGAACGAGTCATATGCTTTCGAGGCATTTTTAGGTCGATTTTTGAGGAATGGAGCCCCAACTAACCGCATCCAGCTTTACTCACTCTGTGGTCGTGCGAGTGACCAAAAAATCACGAAACAGTTATGTCCATATATTGGGCCACCTGATCAAAGAAAACTGAGACCTTGAAATGGAAATTAAAAAAATCGGTTATTGCTTTAAGGTAGCAATCCACAGTTTTAAGAGCATTTTTCAGTTAATTTTGCTAGATCCGCCAAAATTGATAATAGCTCTGTCAAATCTGGTGAACAATCCGATTTCTCCCATAAAATCATTAAATCAAATGTCTAACAACAAAATAACACTATTTAAATTGCCTAGAACTGACTATCCCCCTACCTGTATTGGGGATATTTTCCCCTACCCCCTCTTTCAGACCAGTGAATTTTCGTAAAATATGCCTGAAGTCTGGGCCCCCATGCATATTCTGTGCAAAAGGAAGCCCCATAGATCTCATGCAAATACTTAGAGAATCGACCCAGGATCATAATGAGCAGTGCACAAATATGTGCCATCCATCTACTTTTTTCGCTATTTGTGAACAAAGATAACCCCTGCAAAAACGACAGTGAAGAGCGTCACCGGCTATGACTGGCGAACGATCCGGGAGCCTTATATAATCCCGGTTTTTACCAGTCTAAAAATAGAAAATAAGTATTTTTCACATGTTTGAGGCATAATTGATCCGATTTGGGGAAAGATGTCGGCAAATTATTGAAAGAGGATAATTTACAGCCCAATTTCATGCCCTACCCCTTAATATTGAAATTTTTGGCCCACCTCAAAAGTACGAAACTGTGAATGGAACCTTAAAGCAAAACTTTTTGCTCTAGTTTCTGGCAATTTTCGTCTAAAACAATTCTTTAACATAATTCCAATTAAATTCAGGCAAAGAAAGTGGATTTGCATTAAAACTGGCCTTTCAGGAGGAGTCAGAACGAGTCATATGCTTTCGAGGCATTTTTAGGTCGATTTTTGAGGAATGGAGCCCCAACTAACCGCATCCAGCTTTACTCACTCTGTGGTCGTGCGAGTGACCAAAAAATCACGAAACAGTTATGTCCATATATTGGGCCACCTGATCAAAGAAAACTGAGACCTTGAAATGGAAATTAAAAAAATCGGTTATTGCTTTAAGGTAGCAATCCACAGTTTTAAGAGCATTTTTCAGTTAATTTTGCTAGATCCGCCAAAATTGATAATAGCTCTGTCAAATCTGGTGAACAATCCGATTTCTCCCATAAAATCATTAAATCAAATGTCTAACAACAAAATAACACTATTTAAATTGCCTAGAACTGACTATCCCCCTACCTGTATTGGGGATATTTTCCCTTACCCCCTCTTTCAGACCAGTGAATTTTCGTAAAATATGCCTGAAGTCTGGGCCCCCATGCATATTCTGTGCAAAAGGAAGCCCCATAGATCTCATGCAAATACTTAGAGAATCGACCCAGGATCATAATGAGCAGTGCACAAATATGTGCCATCCATCTACTTTTTTCGCTATTTGTGAACAAAGATAACCCCTGCAAAAACGACAGTGAAGAGCGTCACCGGCTATGACTGGCGAACGATCCGGGAGCCTTATATAATCCCGGTTTTTACCAGTCTAAAAATAGAAAATAAGTATTTTTCACATGTTTGAGGCATAATTGATCCGATTTGGGGAAAGATGTCGGCAAACTATTGAAAGAGGATAATTTACAGCCCAATTTCATGCCCTACCCCTTAATATTGAAATTTTTGGCCCACCTCAAAAGTACGAAACTGTGAATGGAACCTTAAAGCAAAACTTTTTGCTCTAGTTTCTGGCAATTTTCGTCTAAAACAATTCTTTAACATAATTCCAATTAAATTCAGGCAAAGAAAGTGGATTTGCATTAAAACTGGCCTTTCAGGAGGAGTCAGAACGAGTCATATGCTTTCGAGGCATTTTTAGGTCGATTTTTGAGGAATGGAGCCCCAACTAACCGCATCCAGCTTTACTCACTCTGTGGTCGTGCGAGTGACCAAAAAATCACGAAACAGTTATGTCCATATATTGGGCCACCTGATCAAAGAAAACTGAGACCTTGAAATGGAAATTAAAAAAATCGGTTATTGCTTTAAGGTAGCAATCCACAGTTTTAAGAGCACTTTTCAGTTAATTTTGCTAGATCCGCCAAAATTGATAATAGCTCTGTCAAATCTGGTGAACAATCCGATTTCTCCCATAAAATCATTAAATCAAATGTCTAACAACAAAATAACACTATTTAAATTGCCTAGAACTGACTATCCCCCTACCTGTATTGGGGATATTTTCCCCTACCCCCTCTTTCAGACCAGTGAATTTTCGTAAAATATGCCTGAAGTCTGGGCCCCCATGCATATTCTGTGCAAAAGGAAGCCCCATAGATCTCATGCAAATACTTAGAGAATCGACCCAGGATCATAATGAGCAGTGCACAAATATGTGCCATCCATCTACTTTTTTCGCTATTTGTGAACAAAGATAACCCCTGCAAAAACGACAGTGAAGAGCGTCACCGGCTATGACTGGCGAACGATCCGGGAGCCTTATATAATCCCGGTTTTTACCAGTCTAAAAATAGAAAATAAGTATTTTTCACATGTTTGAGGCATAATTGATCCGATTTGGGGAAAGATGTCGGCAAATTATTGAAAGAGGATAATTTACAGCCCAATTTCATGCCCTACCCCTTAATATTGAAATTTTTGGCCCACCTCAAAAGTACGAAACTGTGAATGGAACCTTAAAGCAAAACTTTTTGCTCTAGTTTCTGGCAATTTTCGTCTAAAACAATTCTTTAACATAATTCCAATTAAATTCAGGCAAAGAAAGTGGATTTGCATTAAAACTGGCCTTTCAGGAGGAGTCAGAACGAGTCATATGCTTTCGAGGCATTTTTAGGTCGATTTTTGAGGAATGGAGCCCCAACTAACCGCATCCAGCTTTACTCACTCTGTGGTCGTGCGAGTGACCAAAAAATCACGAAACAGTTATGTCCATATATTGGGCCACCTGATCAAAGAAAACTGAGACCTTGAAATGGAAATTAAAAAAATCGGTTATTGCTTTAAAGCAAAACTTTTTGCTCTAGTTTCTGGCAATTTTCGTCTAAAACAATTCTTTAACATAATTCCAATTAAATTCAGGCAAAGAAAGTGGATTTGCATTAAAACTGGCCTTTCAGGAGGAGTCAGAACGAGTCATATGCTTTCGAGGCATTTTTAGGTCGATTTTTGAGGAATGGAGCCCCAACTAACCGCATCCAGCTTTACTCACTCTGTGGTCGTGCGAGTGACCAAAAAATCACGAAACAGTTATGTCCATATATTGGGCCACCTGATCAAAGAAAACTGAGACCTTGAAATGGAAATTAAAAAAATCGGTTATTGCTTTAAGGTAGCAATCCACAGTTTTAAGAGCACTTTTCAGTTAATTTTGCTAGATCCGCCAAAATTGATAATAGCTCTGTCAAATCTGGTGAACAATCCGATTTCTCCCATAAAATCATTAAATCAAATGTCTAACAACAAAATAACACTATTTAAATTGCCTAGAACTGACTATCCCCCTACCTGTATTGGGGATATTTTCCCCTACCCCCTCTTTCAGACCAGTGAATTTTCGTAAAATATGCCTGAAGTCTGGGCCCCCATGCATATTCTGTGCAAAAGGAAGCCCCATAGATCTCATGCAAATACTTAGAGAATCGACCCAGGATCATAATGAGCAGTGCACAAATATGTGCCATCCATCTACTTTTTTCGCTATTTGTGAACAAAGATAACCCCTGCAAAAACGACAGTGAAGAGCGTCACCGGCTATGACTGGCGAACGATCCGGGAGCCTTATATAATCCCGGTTTTTACCAGTCTAAAAATAGAAAATAAGTATTTTTCACATGTTTGAGGCATAATTGATCCGATTTGGGGAAAGATGTCGGCAAATTATTGAAAGAGGATAATTTACAGCCCAATTTCATGCCCTACCCCTTAATATTGAAATTTTTTGCCCACCTCAAAAGTACGAAACTGTGAATGGAACCTTAAAGCAAAACTTTTTGCTCTAGTTTCTGGCAATTTTCGTCTAAAACAATTCTTTAACATAATTCCAATTAAATTCAGGCAAAGAAAGTGGATTTGCATTAAAACTGGCCTTTCAGGAGGAGTCAGAACGAGTCATATGCTTTCGAGGCATTTTTAGGTCGATTTTTGAGGAATGGAGCCCCAACTAACCGCATCCAGCTTTACTCACTCTGTGGTCGTGCGAGTGACCAAAAATCACGAAACAGTTATGTCCATATATTGGGCCACCTGATCAAAGAAAACTGAGACCTTGAAATGGAAATTAAAAAAATCGGTTATTGCTTTAAAGCAAAACTTTTTGCTCTAGTTTCTGGCAATTTTCGTCTAAAACAATTCTTTAACATAATTCCAATTAAATTCAGGCAAAGAAAGTGGATTTGCATTAAAACTGGCCTTTCAGGAGGAGTCAGAACGAGTCATATGCTTTCGAGGCATTTTTAGGTCGATTTTTGAGGAATGGAGCCCCAACTAACCGCATCCAGCTTTACTCACTCTGTGGTCGTGCGAGTGACCAAAAAATCACGAAACAGTTATGTCCATATATTGGGCCACCTGATCAAAGAAAACTGAGACCTTGAAATGGAAATTAAAAAAATCGGTTATTGCTTTAAGGTAGCAATCCACAGTTTTAAGAGCATTTTTCAGTTAATTTTGCTAGATCCGCCAAAATTGATAATAGCTCTGTCAAATCTGGTGAACAATCCGATTTCTCCCATAAAATCATTAAATCAAATGTCTAACAACAAAATAACACTATTTAAATTGCCTAGAACTGACTATCCCCCTACCTGTATTGGGGATATTTTCCCCTACCCCCTCTTTCAGACCAGTGAATTTTCGTAAAATATGCCTGAAGTCTGGGCCCCCATGCATATTCTGTGCAAAAGGAAGCCCCATAGATCTCATGCAAATACTTAGAGAATCGACCCAGGATCATAATGAGCAGTGCACAAATATGTGCCATCCATCTACTTTTTTCGCTATTTGTGAACAAAGATAACCCCTGCAAAAACGACAGTGAAGAGCGTCACCGGCTATGACTGGCGAACGATCCGGGAGCCTTATATAATCCCGGTTTTTACCAGTCTAAAAATAGAAAATAAGTATTTTTCACATGTTTGAGGCATAATTGATCCGATTTGGGGAAAGATGTCGGCAAATTATTGAAAGAGGATAATTTACAGCCCAATTTCATGCCCTACCCCTTAATATTGAAATTTTTGGCCCACCTCAAAAGTACGAAACTGTGAATGGAACCTTAAAGCAAAACTTTTTGCTCTAGTTTCTGGCAATTTTCGTCTAAAACAATTCTTTAACATAATTCCAATTAAATTCAGGCAAAGAAAGTGGATTTGCATTAAAACTGGCCTTTCAGGAGGAGTCAGAACGAGTCATATGCTTTCGAGGCATTTTTAGGTCGATTTTTGAGGAATGGAGCCCCAACTAACCGCATCCAGCTTTACTCACTCTGTGGTCGTGCGAGTGACCAAAAAATCACGAAACAGTTATGTCCATATATTGGGCCACCTGATCAAAGAAAACTGAGACCTTGAAATGGAAATTAAAAAAATCGGTTATTGCTTTAAGGTAGCAATCCACAGTTTTAAGAGCATTTTTCAGTTAATTTTGCTAGATCCGCCAAAATTGATAATAGCTCTGTCAAATCTGGTGAACAATCCGATTTCTCCCATAAAATCATTAAATCAAATGTCTAACAACAAAATAACACTATTTAAATTGCCTAGAACTGACTATCCCCCTACCTGTATTGGGGATATTTTCCCCTACCCCCTCTTTCAGACCAGTGAATTTTCGTAAAATATGCCTGAAGTCTGGGCCCCCATGCATATTCTGTGCAAAAGGAAGCCCCATAGATCTCATGCAAATACTTAGAGAATCGACCCAGGATCATAATGAGCAGTGCACAAATATGTGCCATCCATCTACTTTTTTCGCTATTTGTGAACAAAGATAACCCCTGCAAAAACGACAGTGAAGAGCGTCACCGGCTATGACTGGCGAACGATCCGGGAGCCTTATATAATCCCGGTTTTTACCAGTCTAAAAATAGAAAATAAGTATTTTTCACATGTTTGAGGCATAATTGATCCGATTTGGGGAAAGATGTCGGCAAATTATTGAAAGAGGATAATTTACAGCCCAATTTCATGCCCTACCCCTTAATATTGAAATTTTTGGCCCACCTCAAAAGTACGAAACTGTGAATGGAACCTTAAAGCAAAACTTTTTGCTCTAGTTTCTGGCAATTTTCGTCTAAAACAATTCTTTAACATAATTCCAATTAAATTCAGGCAAAGAAAGTGGATTTGCATTAAAACTGGCCTTTCAGGAGGAGTCAGAACGAGTCATATGCTTTCGAGGCATTTTTAGGTCGATTTTTGAGGAATGGAGCCCCAACTAACCGCATCCAGCTTTACTCACTCTGTGGTCGTGCGAGTGACCAAAAAATCACGAAACAGTTATGTCCATATATTGGGCCACCTGATCAAAGAAAACTGAGACCTTGAAATGGAAATTAAAAAAATCGGTTATTGCTTTAAGGTAGCAATCCACAGTTTTAAGAGCATTTTTCAGTTAATTTTGCTAGATCCGCCAAAATTGATAATAGCTCTGTCAAATCTGGTGAACAATCCGATTTCTCCCATAAAATCATTAAATCAAATGTCTAACAACAAAATAACACTATTTAAATTGCCTAGAACTGACTATCCCCCTACCTGTATTGGGGATATTTTCCCCTACCCCCTCTTTCAGACCAGTGAATTTTCGTAAAATATGCCTGAAGTCTGGGCCCCCATGCATATTCTGTGCAAAAGGAAGCCCCATAGATCTCATGCAAATACTTAGAGAATCGACCCAGGATCATAATGAGCAGTGCACAAATATGTGCCATCCATCTACTTTTTTCGCTATTTGTGAACAAAGATAACCCCTGCAAAAACGACAGTGAAGAGCGTCACCGGCTATGACTGGCGAACGATCCGGGAGCCTTATATAATCCCGGTTTTTACCAGTCTAAAAATAGAAAATAAGTATTTTTCACATGTTTGAGGCATAATTGATCCGATTTGGGGAAAGATGTCGGCAAATTATTGAAAGAGGATAATTTACAGCCCAATTTCATGCCCTACCCCTTAATATTGAAATTTTTGGCCCACCTCAAAAGTACGAAACTGTGAATGGAACCTTAAAGCAAAACTTTTTGCTCTAGTTTCTGGCAATTTTCGTCTAAAACAATTCTTTAACATAATTCCAATTAAATTCAGGCAAAGAAAGTGGATTTGCATTAAAACTGGCCTTTCAGGAGGAGTCAGAACGAGTCATATGCTTTCGAGGCATTTTTAGGTCGATTTTTGAGGAATGGAGCCCCAACTAACCGCATCCAGCTTTACTCACTCTGTGGTCGTGCGAGTGACCAAAAAATCACGAAACAGTTATGTCCATATATTGGGCCACCTGATCAAAGAAAACTGAGACCTTGAAATGGAAATTAAAAAAATCGGTTATTGCTTTAAGGTAGCAATCCACAGTTTTAAGAGCACTTTTCAGTTAATTTTGCTAGATCCGCCAAAATTGATAATAGCTCTGTCAAATCTGGTGAACAATCCGATTTCTCCCATAAAATCATTAAATCAAATGTCTAACAACAAAATAACACTATTTAAATTGCCTAGAACTGACTATCCCCCTACCTGTATTGGGGATATTTTCCCCTACCCCCTCTTTCAGACCAGTGAATTTTCGTAAAATATGCCTGAAGTCTGGGCCCCCATGCATATTCTGTGCAAAAGGAAGCCCCATAGATCTCATGCAAATACTTAGAGAATCGACCCAGGATCATAATGAGCAGTGCACAAATATGTGCCATCCATCTACTTTTTTCGCTATTTGTGAACAAAGATAACCCCTGCAAAAACGACAGTGAAGAGCGTCACCGGCTATGACTGGCGAACGATCCGGGAGCCTTATATAATCCCGGTTTTTACCAGTCTAAAAATAGAAAATAAGTATTTTTCACATGTTTGAGGCATAATTGATCCGATTTGGGGAAAGATGTCGGCAAATTATTGAAAGAGGATAATTTACAGCCCAATTTCATGCCCTACCCCTTAATATTGAAATTTTTGGCCCACCTCAAAAGTACGAAACTGTGAATGGAACCTTAAAGCAAAACTTTTTGCTCTAGTTTCTGGCAATTTTCGTCTAAAACAATTCTTTAACATAATTCCAATTAAATTCAGGCAAAGAAAGTGGATTTGCATTAAAACTGGCCTTTCAGGAGGAGTCAGAACGAGTCATATGCTTTCGAGGCATTTTTAGGTCGATTTTTGAGGAATGGAGCCCCAACTAACCGCATCCAGCTTTACTCACTCTGTGGTCGTGCGAGTGACCAAAAAATCACGAAACAGTTATGTCCATATATTGGGCCACCTGATCAAAGAAAACTGAGACCTTGAAATGGAAATTAAAAAAATCGGTTATTGCTTTAAAGCAAAACTTTTTGCTCTAGTTTCTGGCAATTTTCGTCTAAAACAATTCTTTAACATAATTCCAATTAAATTCAGGCAAAGAAAGTGGATTTGCATTAAAACTGGCCTTTCAGGAGGAGTCAGAACGAGTCATATGCTTTCGAGGCATTTTTAGGTCGATTTTTGAGGAATGGAGCCCCAACTAACCGCATCCAGCTTTACTCACTCTGTGGTCGTGCGAGTGACCAAAAAATCACGAAACAGTTATGTCCATATATTGGGCCACCTGATCAAAGAAAACTGAGACCTTGAAATGGAAATTAAAAAAATCGGTTATTGCTTTAAGGTAGCAATCCACAGTTTTAAGAGCATTTTTCAGTTAATTTTGCTAGATCCGCCAAAATTGATAATAGCTCTGTCAAATCTGGTGAACAATCCGATTTCTCCCATAAAATCATTAAATCAAATGTCTAACAACAAAATAACACTATTTAAATTGCCTAGAACTGACTATCCCCCTACCTGTATTGGGGATATTTTCCCCTACCCCCTCTTTCAGACCAGTGAATTTTCGTAAAATATGCCTGAAGTCTGGGCCCCCATGCATATTCTGTGCAAAAGGAAGCCCCATAGATCTCATGCAAATACTTAGAGAATCGACCCAGGATCATAATGAGCAGTGCACAAATATGTGCCATCCATCTACTTTTTTCGCTATTTGTGAACAAAGATAACCCCTGCAAAAACGACAGTGAAGAGCGTCACCGGCTATGACTGGCGAACGATCCGGGAGCCTTATATAATCCCGGTTTTTACCAGTCTAAAAATAGAAAATAAGTATTTTTCACATGTTTGAGGCATAATTGATCCGATTTGGGGAAAGATGTCGGCAAATTATTGAAAGAGGATAATTTACAGCCCAATTTCATGCCCTACCCCTTAATATTGAAATTTTTGGCCCACCTCAAAAGTACGAAACTGTGAATGGAACCTTAAAGCAAAACTTTTTGCTCTAGTTTCTGGCAATTTTCGTCTAAAACAATTCTTTAACATAATTCCAATTAAATTCAGGCAAAGAAAGTGGATTTGCATTAAAACTGGCCTTTCAGGAGGAGTCAGAACGAGTCATATGCTTTCGAGGCATTTTTAGGTCGATTTTTGAGGAATGGAGCCCCAACTAACCGCATCCAGCTTTACTCACTCTGTGGTCGTGCGAGTGACCAAAAAATCACGAAACAGTTATGTCCATATATTGGGCCACCTGATCAAAGAAAACTGAGACCTTGAAATGGAAATTAAAAAAATCGGTTATTGCTTTAAGGTAGCAATCCACAGTTTTAAGAGCATTTTTCAGTTAATTTTGCTAGATCCGCCAAAATTGATAATAGCTCTGTCAAATCTGGTGAACAATCCGATTTCTCCCATAAAATCATTAAATCAAATGTCTAACAACAAAATAACACTATTTAAATTGCCTAGAACTGACTATCCCCCTACCTGTATTGGGGATATTTTCCCCTACCCCCTCTTTCAGACCAGTGAATTTTCGTAAAATATGCCTGAAGTCTGGGCCCCCATGCATATTCTGTGCAAAAGGAAGCCCCATAGATCTCATGCAAATACTTAGAGAATCGACCCAGGATCATAATGAGCAGTGCACAAATATGTGCCATCCATCTACTTTTTTCGCTATTTGTGAACAAAGATAACCCCTGCAAAAACGACAGTGAAGAGCGTCACCGGCTATGACTGGCGAACGATCCGGGAGCCTTATATAATCCCGGTTTTTACCAGTCTAAAAATAGAAAATAAGTATTTTTCACATGTTTGAGGCATAATTGATCCGATTTGGGGAAAGATGTCGGCAAATTATTGAAAGAGGATAATTTACAGCCCAATTTCATGCCCTACCCCTTAATATTGAAATTTTTGGCCCACCTCAAAAGTACGAAACTGTGAATGGAACCTTAAAGCAAAACTTTTTGCTCTAGTTTCTGGCAATTTTCGTCTAAAACAATTCTTTAACATAATTCCAATTAAATTCAGGCAAAGAAAGTGGATTTGCATTAAAACTGGCCTTTCAGGAGGAGTCAGAACGAGTCATATGCTTTCGAGGCATTTTTAGGTCGATTTTTGAGGAATGGAGCCCCAACTAACCGCATCCAGCTTTACTCACTCTGTGGTCGTGCGAGTGACCAAAAAATCACGAAACAGTTATGTCCATATATTGGGCCACCTGATCAAAGAAAACTGAGACCTTGAAATGGAAATTAAAAAAATCGGTTATTGCTTTAAGGTAGCAATCCACAGTTTTAAGAGCATTTTTCAGTTAATTTTGCTAGATCCGCCAAAATTGATAATAGCTCTGTCAAATCTGGTGAACAATCCGATTTCTCCCATAAAATCATTAAATCAAATGTCTAACAACAAAATAACACTATTTAAATTGCCTAGAACTGACTATCCCCCTACCTGTATTGGGGATATTTTCCCCTACCCCCTCTTTCAGACCAGTGAATTTTCGTAAAATATGCCTGAAGTCTGGGCCCCCATGCATATTCTGTGCAAAAGGAAGCCCCATAGATCTCATGCAAATACTTAGAGAATCGACCCAGGATCATAATGAGCAGTGCACAAATATGTGCCATCCATCTACTTTTTTCGCTATTTGTGAACAAAGATAACCCCTGCAAAAACGACAGTGAAGAGCGTCACCGGCTATGACTGGCGAACGATCCGGGAGCCTTATATAATCCCGGTTTTTACCAGTCTAAAAATAGAAAATAAGTATTTTTCACATGTTTGAGGCATAATTGATCCGATTTGGGGAAAGATGTCGGCAAATTATTGAAAGAGGATAATTTACAGCCCAATTTCATGCCCTACCCCTTAATATTGAAATTTTTGGCCCACCTCAAAAGTACGAAACTGTGAATGGAACCTTAAAGCAAAACTTTTTGCTCTAGTTTCTGGCAATTTTCGTCTAAAACAATTCTTTAACATAATTCCAATTAAATTCAGGCAAAGAAAGTGGATTTGCATTAAAACTGGCCTTTCAGGAGGAGTCAGAACGAGTCATATGCTTTCGAGGCATTTTTAGGTCGATTTTTGAGGAATGGAGCCCCAACTAACCGCATCCAGCTTTACTCACTCTGTGGTCGTGCGAGTGACCAAAAAATCACGAAACAGTTATGTCCATATATTGGGCCACCTGATCAAAGAAAACTGAGACCTTGAAATGGAAATTAAAAAAATCGGTTATTGCTTTAAGGTAGCAATCCACAGTTTTAAGAGCATTTTTCAGTTAATTTTGCTAGATCCGCCAAAATTGATAATAGCTCTGTCAAATCTGGTGAACAATCCGATTTCTCCCATAAAATCATTAAATCAAATGTCTAACAACAAAATAACACTATTTAAATTGCCTAGAACTGACTATCCCCCTACCTGTATTGGGGATATTTTCCCCTACCCCCTCTTTCAGACCAGTGAATTTTCGTAAAATATGCCTGAAGTCTGGGCCCCCATGCATATTCTGTGCAAAAGGAAGCCCCATAGATCTCATGCAAATACTTAGAGAATCGACCCAGGATCATAATGAGCAGTGCACAAATATGTGCCATCCATCTACTTTTTTCGCTATTTGTGAACAAAGATAACCCCTGCAAAAACGACAGTGAAGAGCGTCACCGGCTATGACTGGCGAACGATCCGGGAGCCTTATATAATCCCGGTTTTTACCAGTCTAAAAATAGAAAATAAGTATTTTTCACATGTTTGAGGCATAATTGATCCGATTTGGGGAAAGATGTCGGCAAATTATTGAAAGAGGATAATTTACAGCCCAATTTCATGCCCTACCCCTTAATATTGAAATTTTTGGCCCACCTCAAAAGTACGAAACTGTGAATGGAACCTTAAAGCAAAACTTTTTGCTCTAGTTTCTGGCAATTTTCGTCTAAAACAATTCTTTAACATAATTCCAATTAAATTCAGGCAAAGAAAGTGGATTTGCATTAAAACTGGCCTTTCAGGAGGAGTCAGAACGAGTCATATGCTTTCGAGGCATTTTTAGGTCGATTTTTGAGGAATGGAGCCCCAACTAACCGCATCCAGCTTTACTCACTCTGTGGTCGTGCGAGTGACCAAAAAATCACGAAACAGTTATGTCCATATATTGGGCCACCTGATCAAAGAAAACTGAGACCTTGAAATGGAAATTAAAAAAATCGGTTATTGCTTTAAGGTAGCAATCCACAGTTTTAAGAGCATTTTTCAGTTAATTTTGCTAGATCCGCCAAAATTGATAATAGCTCTGTCAAATCTGGTGAACAATCCGATTTCTCCCATAAAATCATTAAATCAAATGTCTAACAACAAAATAACACTATTTAAATTGCCTAGAACTGACTATCCCCCTACCTGTATTGGGGATATTTTCCCCTACCCCCTCTTTCAGACCAGTGAATTTTCGTAAAATATGCCTGAAGTCTGGGCCCCCATGCATATTCTGTGCAAAAGGAAGCCCCATAGATCTCATGCAAATACTTAGAGAATCGACCCAGGATCATAATGAGCAGTGCACAAATATGTGCCATCCATCTACTTTTTTCGCTATTTGTGAACAAAGATAACCCCTGCAAAAACGACAGTGAAGAGCGTCACCGGCTATGACTGGCGAACGATCCGGGAGCCTTATATAATCCCGGTTTTTACCAGTCTAAAAATAGAAAATAAGTATTTTTCACATGTTTGAGGCATAATTGATCCGATTTGGGGAAAGATGTCGGCAAATTATTGAAAGAGGATAATTTACAGCCCAATTTCATGCCCTACCCCTTAATATTGAAATTTTTGGCCCACCTCAAAAGTACGAAACTGTGAATGGAACCTTAAAGCAAAACTTTTTGCTCTAGTTTCTGGCAATTTTCGTCTAAAACAATTCTTTAACATAATTCCAATTAAATTCAGGCAAAGAAAGTGGATTTGCATTAAAACTGGCCTTTCAGGAGGAGTCAGAACGAGTCATATGCTTTCGAGGCATTTTTAGGTCGATTTTTGAGGAATGGAGCCCCAACTAACCGCATCCAGCTTTACTCACTCTGTGGTCGTGCGAGTGACCAAAAAATCACGAAACAGTTATGTCCATATATTGGGCCACCTGATCAAAGAAAACTGAGACCTTGAAATGGAAATTAAAAAAATCGGTTATTGCTTTAAGGTAGCAATCCACAGTTTTAAGAGCACTTTTCAGTTAATTTTGCTAGATCCGCCAAAATTGATAATAGCTCTGTCAAATCTGGTGAACAATCCGATTTCTCCCATAAAATCATTAAATCAAATGTCTAACAACAAAATAACACTATTTAAATTGCCTAGAACTGACTATCCCCCTACCTGTATTGGGGATATTTTCCCCTACCCCCTCTTTCAGACCAGTGAATTTTCGTAAAATATGCCTGAAGTCTGGGCCCCCATGCATATTCTGTGCAAAAGGAAGCCCCATAGATCTCATGCAAATACTTAGAGAATCGACCCAGGATCATAATGAGCAGTGCACAAATATGTGCCATCCATCTACTTTTTTCGCTATTTGTGAACAAAGATAACCCCTGCAAAAACGACAGTGAAGAGCGTCACCGGCTATGACTGGCGAACGATCCGGGAGCCTTATATAATCCCGGTTTTTACCAGTCTAAAAATAGAAAATAAGTATTTTTCACATGTTTGAGGCATAATTGATCCGATTTGGGGAAAGATGTCGGCAAATTATTGAAAGAGGATAATTTACAGCCCAATTTCATGCCCTACCCCTTAATATTGAAATTTTTGGCCCACCTCAAAAGTACGAAACTGTGAATGGAACCTTAAAGCAAAACTTTTTGCTCTAGTTTCTGGCAATTTTCGTCTAAAACAATTCTTTAACATAATTCCAATTAAATTCAGGCAAAGAAAGTGGATTTGCATTAAAACTGGCCTTTCAGGAGGAGTCAGAACGAGTCATATGCTTTCGAGGCATTTTTAGGTCGATTTTTGAGGAATGGAGCCCCAACTAACCGCATCCAGCTTTACTCACTCTGTGGTCGTGCGAGTGACCAAAAAATCACGAAACAGTTATGTCCATATATTGGGCCACCTGATCAAAGAAAACTGAGACCTTGAAATGGAAATTAAAAAAATCGGTTATTGCTTTAAGGTAGCAATCCACAGTTTTAAGAGCATTTTTCAGTTAATTTTGCTAGATCCGCCAAAATTGATAATAGCTCTGTCAAATCTGGTGAACAATCCGATTTCTCCCATAAAATCATTAAATCAAATGTCTAACAACAAAATAACACTATTTAAATTGCCTAGAACTGACTATCCCCCTACCTGTATTGGGGATATTTTCCCCTACCCCCTCTTTCAGACCAGTGAATTTTCGTAAAATATGCCTGAAGTCTGGGCCCCCATGCATATTCTGTGCAAAAGGAAGCCCCATAGATCTCATGCAAATACTTAGAGAATCGACCCAGGATCATAATGAGCAGTGCACAAATATGTGCCATCCATCTACTTTTTTCGCTATTTGTGAACAAAGATAACCCCTGCAAAAACGACAGTGAAGAGCGTCACCGGCTATGACTGGCGAACGATCCGGGAGCCTTATATAATCCCGGTTTTTACCAGTCTAATATTTTTCACATGTTTGAGGCATAATTGATCCGATTTGGGGAAAGATGTCGGCAAATTATTGAAAGAGGATAATTTACAGCCCAATTTCATGCCCTACCCCTTAATATTGAAATTTTTGGCCCACCTCAAAAGTACGAAACTGTGAATGGAACCTTAAAGCAAAACTTTTTGCTCTAGTTTCTGGCAATTTTCGTCTAAAACAATTCTTTAACATAATTCCAATTAAATTCAGGCAAAGAAAGTGGATTTGCATTAAAACTGGCCTTTCAGGAGGAGTCAGAACGAGTCATATGCTTTCGAGGCATTTTTAGGTCGATTTTTGAGGAATGGAGCCCCAACTAACCGCATCCAGCTTTACTCACTCTGTGGTCGTGCGAGTGACCAAAAAATCACGAAACAGTTATGTCCATATATTGGGCCACCTGATCAAAGAAAACTGAGACCTTGAAATGGAAATTAAAAAAATCGGTTATTGCTTTAAGGTAGCAATCCACAGTTTTAAGAGCATTTTTCAGTTAATTTTGCTAGATCCGCCAAAATTGATAATAGCTCTGTCAAATCTGGTGAACAATCCGATTTCTCCCATAAAATCATTAAATCAAATGTCTAACAACAAAATAACACTATTTAAATTGCCTAGAACTGACTATCCCCCTACCTGTATTGGGGATATTTTCCCCTACCCCCTCTTTCAGACCAGTGAATTTTCGTAAAATATGCCTGAAGTCTGGGCCCCCATGCATATTCTGTGCAAAAGGAAGCCCCATAGATCTCATGCAAATACTTAGAGAATCGACCCAGGATCATAATGAGCAGTGCACAAATATGTGCCATCCATCTACTTTTTTCGCTATTTGTGAACAAAGATAACCCCTGCAAAAACGACAGTGAAGAGCGTCACCGGCTATGACTGGCGAACGATCCGGGAGCCTTATATAATCCCGGTTTTTACCAGTCTAAAAATAGAAAATAAGTATTTTTCACATGTTTGAGGCATAATTGATCCGATTTGGGGAAAGATGTCGGCAAATTATTGAAAGAGGATAATTTACAGCCCAATTTCATGCCCTACCCCTTAATATTGAAATTTTTGGCCCACCTCAAAAGTACGAAACTGTGAATGGAACCTTAAAGCAAAACTTTTTGCTCTAGTTTCTGGCAATTTTCGTCTAAAACAATTCTTTAACATAATTCCAATTAAATTCAGGCAAAGAAAGTGGATTTGCATTAAAACTGGCCTTTCAGGAGGAGTCAGAACGAGTCATATGCTTTCGAGGCATTTTTAGGTCGATTTTTGAGGAATGGAGCCCCAACTAACCGCATCCAGCTTTACTCACTCTGTGGTCGTGCGAGTGACCAAAAAATCACGAAACAGTTATGTCCATATATTGGGCCACCTGATCAAAGAAAACTGAGACCTTGAAATGGAAATTAAAAAAATCGGTTATTGCTTTAAGGTAGCAATCCACAGTTTTAAGAGCACTTTTCAGTTAATTTTGCTAGATCCGCCAAAATTGATAATAGCTCTGTCAAATCTGGTGAACAATCCGATTTCTCCCATAAAATCATTAAATCAAATGTCTAACAACAAAATAACACTATTTAAATTGCCTAGAACTGACTATCCCCCTACCTGTATTGGGGATATTTTCCCCTACCCCCTCTTTCAGACCAGTGAATTTTCGTAAAATATGCCTGAAGTCTGGGCCCCCATGCATATTCTGTGCAAAAGGAAGCCCCATAGATCTCATGCAAATACTTAGAGAATCGACCCAGGATCATAATGAGCAGTGCACAAATATGTGCCATCCATCTACTTTTTTCGCTATTTGTGAACAAAGATAACCCCTGCAAAAACGACAGTGAAGAGCGTCACCGGCTATGACTGGCGAACGATCCGGGAGCCTTATATAATCCCGGTTTTTACCAGTCTAAAAATAGAAAATAAGTATTTTTCACATGTTTGAGGCATAATTGATCCGATTTGGGGAAAGATGTCGGCAAATTATTGAAAGAGGATAATTTACAGCCCAATTTCATGCCCTACCCCTTAATATTGAAATTTTTGGCCCACCTCAAAAGTACGAAACTGTGAATGGAACCTTAAAGCAAAACTTTTTGCTCTAGTTTCTGGCAATTTTCGTCTAAAACAATTCTTTAACATAATTCCAATTAAATTCAGGCAAAGAAAGTGGATTTGCATTAAAACTGGCCTTTCAGGAGGAGTCAGAACGAGTCATATGCTTTCGAGGCATTTTTAGGTCGATTTTTGAGGAATGGAGCCCCAACTAACCGCATCCAGCTTTACTCACTCTGTGGTCGTGCGAGTGACCAAAAAATCACGAAACAGTTATGTCCATATATTGGGCCACCTGATCAAAGAAAACTGAGACCTTGAAATGGAAATTAAAAAAATCGGTTATTGCTTTAAAGCAAAACTTTTTGCTCTAGTTTCTGGCAATTTTCGTCTAAAACAATTCTTTAACATAATTCCAATTAAATTCAGGCAAAGAAAGTGGATTTGCATTAAAACTGGCCTTTCAGGAGGAGTCAGAACGAGTCATATGCTTTCGAGGCATTTTTAGGTCGATTTTTGAGGAATGGAGCCCCAACTAACCGCATCCAGCTTTACTCACTCTGTGGTCGTGCGAGTGACCAAAAAATCACGAAACAGTTATGTCCATATATTGGGCCACCTGATCAAAGAAAACTGAGACCTTGAAATGGAAATTAAAAAAATCGGTTATTGCTTTAAGGTAGCAATCCACAGTTTTAAGAGCATTTTTCAGTTAATTTTGCTAGATCCGCCAAAATTGATAATAGCTCTGTCAAATCTGGTGAACAATCCGATTTCTCCCATAAAATCATTAAATCAAATGTCTAACAACAAAATAACACTATTTAAATTGCCTAGAACTGACTATCCCCCTACCTGTATTGGGGATATTTTCCCCTACCCCCTCTTTCAGACCAGTGAATTTTCGTAAAATATGCCTGAAGTCTGGGCCCCCATGCATATTCTGTGCAAAAGGAAGCCCCATAGATCTCATGCAAATACTTAGAGAATCGACCCAGGATCATAATGAGCAGTGCACAAATATGTGCCATCCATCTACTTTTTTCGCTATTTGTGAACAAAGATAACCCCTGCAAAAACGACAGTGAAGAGCGTCACCGGCTATGACTGGCGAACGATCCGGGAGCCTTATATAATCCCGGTTTTTACCAGTCTAAAAATAGAAAATAAGTATTTTTCACATGTTTGAGGCATAATTGATCCGATTTGGGGAAAGATGTCGGCAAATTATTGAAAGAGGATAATTTACAGCCCAATTTCATGCCCTACCCCTTAATATTGAAATTTTTGGCCCACCTCAAAAGTACGAAACTGTGAATGGAACCTTAAAGCAAAACTTTTTGCTCTAGTTTCTGGCAATTTTCGTCTAAAACAATTCTTTAACATAATTCCAATTAAATTCAGGCAAAGAAAGTGGATTTGCATTAAAACTGGCCTTTCAGGAGGAGTCAGAACGAGTCATATGCTTTCGAGGCATTTTTAGGTCGATTTTTGAGGAATGGAGCCCCAACTAACCGCATCCAGCTTTACTCACTCTGTGGTCGTGCGAGTGACCAAAAAATCACGAAACAGTTATGTCCATATATTGGGCCACCTGATCAAAGAAAACTGAGACCTTGAAATGGAAATTAAAAAAATCGGTTATTGCTTTAAGGTAGCAATCCACAGTTTTAAGAGCATTTTTCAGTTAATTTTGCTAGATCCGCCAAAATTGATAATAGCTCTGTCAAATCTGGTGAACAATCCGATTTCTCCCATAAAATCATTAAATCAAATGTCTAACAACAAAATAACACTATTTAAATTGCCTAGAACTGACTATCCCCCTACCTGTATTGGGGATATTTTCCCCTACCCCCTCTTTCAGACCAGTGAATTTTCGTAAAATATGCCTGAAGTCTGGGCCCCCATGCATATTCTGTGCAAAAGGAAGCCCCATAGATCTCATGCAAATACTTAGAGAATCGACCCAGGATCATAATGAGCAGTGCACAAATATGTGCCATCCATCTACTTTTTTCGCTATTTGTGAACAAAGATAACCCCTGCAAAAACGACAGTGAAGAGCGTCACCGGCTATGACTGGCGAACGATCCGGGAGCCTTATATAATCCCGGTTTTTACCAGTCTAAAAATAGAAAATAAGTATTTTTCACATGTTTGAGGCATAATTGATCCGATTTGGGGAAAGATGTCGGCAAATTATTGAAAGAGGATAATTTACAGCCCAATTTCATGCCCTACCCCTTAATATTGAAATTTTTGGCCCACCTCAAAAGTACGAAACTGTGAATGGAACCTTAAAGCAAAACTTTTTGCTCTAGTTTCTGGCAATTTTCGTCTAAAACAATTCTTTAACATAATTCCAATTAAATTCAGGCAAAGAAAGTGGATTTGCATTAAAACTGGCCTTTCAGGAGGAGTCAGAACGAGTCATATGCTTTCGAGGCATTTTTAGGTCGATTTTTGAGGAATGGAGCCCCAACTAACCGCATCCAGCTTTACTCACTCTGTGGTCGTGCGAGTGACCAAAAAATCACGAAACAGTTATGTCCATATATTGGGCCACCTGATCAAAGAAAACTGAGACCTTGAAATGGAAATTAAAAAAATCGGTTATTGCTTTAAGGTAGCAATCCACAGTTTTAAGAGCATTTTTCAGTTAATTTTGCTAGATCCGCCAAAATTGATAATAGCTCTGTCAAATCTGGTGAACAATCCGATTTCTCCCATAAAATCATTAAATCAAATGTCTAACAACAAAATAACACTATTTAAATTGCCTAGAACTGACTATCCCCCTACCTGTATTGGGGATATTTTCCCCTACCCCCTCTTTCAGACCAGTGAATTTTCGTAAAATATGCCTGAAGTCTGGGCCCCCATGCATATTCTGTGCAAAAGGAAGCCCCATAGATCTCATGCAAATACTTAGAGAATCGACCCAGGATCATAATGAGCAGTGCACAAATATGTGCCATCCATCTACTTTTTTCGCTATTTGTGAACAAAGATAACCCCTGCAAAAACGACAGTGAAGAGCGTCACCGGCTATGACTGGCGAACGATCCGGGAGCCTTATATAATCCCGGTTTTTACCAGTCTAAAAATAGAAAATAAGTATTTTTCACATGTTTGAGGCATAATTGATCCGATTTGGGGAAAGATGTCGGCAAATTATTGAAAGAGGATAATTTACAGCCCAATTTCATGCCCTACCCCTTAATATTGAAATTTTTGGCCCACCTCAAAAGTACGAAACTGTGAATGGAACCTTAAAGCAAAACTTTTTGCTCTAGTTTCTGGCAATTTTCGTCTAAAACAATTCTTTAACATAATTCCAATTAAATTCAGGCAAAGAAAGTGGATTTGCATTAAAACTGGCCTTTCAGGAGGAGTCAGAACGAGTCATATGCTTTCGAGGCATTTTTAGGTCGATTTTTGAGGAATGGAGCCCCAACTAACCGCATCCAGCTTTACTCACTCTGTGGTCGTGCGAGTGACCAAAAAATCACGAAACAGTTATGTCCATATATTGGGCCACCTGATCAAAGAAAACTGAGACCTTGAAATGGAAATTAAAAAAATCGGTTATTGCTTTAAGGTAGCAATCCACAGTTTTAAGAGCATTTTTCAGTTAATTTTGCTAGATCCGCCAAAATTGATAATAGCTCTGTCAAATCTGGTGAACAATCCGATTTCTCCCATAAAATCATTAAATCAAATGTCTAACAACAAAATAACACTATTTAAATTGCCTAGAACTGACTATCCCCCTACCTGTATTGGGGATATTTTCCCCTACCCCCTCTTTCAGACCAGTGAATTTTCGTAAAATATGCCTGAAGTCTGGGCCCCCATGCATATTCTGTGCAAAAGGAAGCCCCATAGATCTCATGCAAATACTTAGAGAATCGACCCAGGATCATAATGAGCAGTGCACAAATATGTGCCATCCATCTACTTTTTTCGCTATTTGTGAACAAAGATAACCCCTGCAAAAACGACAGTGAAGAGCGTCACCGGCTATGACTGGCGAACGATCCGGGAGCCTTATATAATCCCGGTTTTTACCAGTCTAAAAATAGAAAATAAGTATTTTTCACATGTTTGAGGCATAATTGATCCGATTTGGGGAAAGATGTCGGCAAATTATTGAAAGAGGATAATTTACAGCCCAATTTCATGCCCTACCCCTTAATATTGAAATTTTTGGCCCACCTCAAAAGTACGAAACTGTGAATGGAACCTTAAAGCAAAACTTTTTGCTCTAGTTTCTGGCAATTTTCGTCTAAAACAATTCTTTAACATAATTCCAATTAAATTCAGGCAAAGAAAGTGGATTTGCATTAAAACTGGCCTTTCAGGAGGAGTCAGAACGAGTCATATGCTTTCGAGGCATTTTTAGGTCGATTTTTGAGGAATGGAGCCCCAACTAACCGCATCCAGCTTTACTCACTCTGTGGTCGTGCGAGTGACCAAAAAATCACGAAACAGTTATGTCCATATATTGGGCCACCTGATCAAAGAAAACTGAGACCTTGAAATGGAAATTAAAAAAATCGGTTATTGCTTTAAGGTAGCAATCCACAGTTTTAAGAGCATTTTTCAGTTAATTTTGCTAGATCCGCCAAAATTGATAATAGCTCTGTCAAATCTGGTGAACAATCCGATTTCTCCCATAAAATCATTAAATCAAATGTCTAACAACAAAATAACACTATTTAAATTGCCTAGAACTGACTATCCCCCTACCTGTATTGGGGATATTTTCCCCTACCCCCTCTTTCAGACCAGTGAATTTTCGTAAAATATGCCTGAAGTCTGGGCCCCCATGCATATTCTGTGCAAAAGGAAGCCCCATAGATCTCATGCAAATACTTAGAGAATCGACCCAGGATCATAATGAGCAGTGCACAAATATGTGCCATCCATCTACTTTTTTCGCTATTTGTGAACAAAGATAACCCCTGCAAAAACGACAGTGAAGAGCGTCACCGGCTATGACTGGCGAACGATCCGGGAGCCTTATATAATCCCGGTTTTTACCAGTCTAAAAATAGAAAATAAGTATTTTTCACATGTTTGAGGCATAATTGATCCGATTTGGGGAAAGATGTCGGCAAATTATTGAAAGAGGATAATTTACAGCCCAATTTCATGCCCTACCCCTTAATATTGAAATTTTTGGCCCACCTCAAAAGTACGAAACTGTGAATGGAACCTTAAAGCAAAACTTTTTGCTCTAGTTTCTGGCAATTTTCGTCTAAAACAATTCTTTAACATAATTCCAATTAAATTCAGGCAAAGAAAGTGGATTTGCATTAAAACTGGCCTTTCAGGAGGAGTCAGAACGAGTCATATGCTTTCGAGGCATTTTTAGGTCGATTTTTGAGGAATGGAGCCCCAACTAACCGCATCCAGCTTTACTCACTCTGTGGTCGTGCGAGTGACCAAAAAATCACGAAACAGTTATGTCCATATATTGGGCCACCTGATCAAAGAAAACTGAGACCTTGAAATGGAAATTAAAAAAATCGGTTATTGCTTTAAGGTAGCAATCCACAGTTTTAAGAGCACTTTTCAGTTAATTTTGCTAGATCCGCCAAAATTGATAATAGCTCTGTCAAATCTGGTGAACAATCCGATTTCTCCCATAAAATCATTAAATCAAATGTCTAACAACAAAATAACACTATTTAAATTGCCTAGAACTGACTATCCCCCTACCTGTATTGGGGATATTTTCCCCTACCCCCTCTTTCAGACCAGTGAATTTTCGTAAAATATGCCTGAAGTCTGGGCCCCCATGCATATTCTGTGCAAAAGGAAGCCCCATAGATCTCATGCAAATACTTAGAGAATCGACCCAGGATCATAATGAGCAGTGCACAAATATGTGCCATCCATCTACTTTTTTCGCTATTTGTGAACAAAGATAACCCCTGCAAAAACGACAGTGAAGAGCGTCACCGGCTATGACTGGCGAACGATCCGGGAGCCTTATATAATCCCGGTTTTTACCAGTCTAAAAATAGAAAATAAGTATTTTTCACATGTTTGAGGCATAATTGATCCGATTTGGGGAAAGATGTCGGCAAATTATTGAAAGAGGATAATTTACAGCCCAATTTCATGCCCTACCCCTTAATATTGAAATTTTTGGCCCACCTCAAAAGTACGAAACTGTGAATGGAACCTTAAAGCAAAACTTTTTGCTCTAGTTTCTGGCAATTTTCGTCTAAAACAATTCTTTAACATAATTCCAATTAAATTCAGGCAAAGAAAGTGGATTTGCATTAAAACTGGCCTTTCAGGAGGAGTCAGAACGAGTCATATGCTTTCGAGGCATTTTTAGGTCGATTTTTGAGGAATGGAGCCCCAACTAACCGCATCCAGCTTTACTCACTCTGTGGTCGTGCGAGTGACCAAAAAATCACGAAACAGTTATGTCCATATATTGGGCCACCTGATCAAAGAAAACTGAGACCTTGAAATGGAAATTAAAAAAATCGGTTATTGCTTTAAGGTAGCAATCCACAGTTTTAAGAGCATTTTTCAGTTAATTTTGCTAGATCCGCCAAAATTGATAATAGCTCTGTCAAATCTGGTGAACAATCCGATTTCTCCCATAAAATCATTAAATCAAATGTCTAACAACAAAATAACACTATTTAAATTGCCTAGAACTGACTATCCCCCTACCTGTATTGGGGATATTTTCCCCTACCCCCTCTTTCAGACCAGTGAATTTTCGTAAAATATGCCTGAAGTCTGGGCCCCCATGCATATTCTGTGCAAAAGGAAGCCCCATAGATCTCATGCAAATACTTAGAGAATCGACCCAGGATCATAATGAGCAGTGCACAAATATGTGCCATCCATCTACTTTTTTCGCTATTTGTGAACAAAGATAACCCCTGCAAAAACGACAGTGAAGAGCGTCACCGGCTATGACTGGCGAACGATCCGGGAGCCTTATATAATCCCGGTTTTTACCAGTCTAAAAATAGAAAATAAGTATTTTTCACATGTTTGAGGCATAATTGATCCGATTTGGGGAAAGATGTCGGCAAATTATTGAAAGAGGATAATTTACAGCCCAATTTCATGCCCTACCCCTTAATATTGAAATTTTTGGCCCACCTCAAAAGTACGAAACTGTGAATGGAACCTTAAAGCAAAACTTTTTGCTCTAGTTTCTGGCAATTTTCGTCTAAAACAATTCTTTAACATAATTCCAATTAAATTCAGGCAAAGAAAGTGGATTTGCATTAAAACTGGCCTTTCAGGAGGAGTCAGAACGAGTCATATGCTTTCGAGGCATTTTTAGGTCGATTTTTGAGGAATGGAGCCCCAACTAACCGCATCCAGCTTTACTCACTCTGTGGTCGTGCGAGTGACCAAAAAATCACGAAACAGTTATGTCCATATATTGGGCCACCTGATCAAAGAAAACTGAGACCTTGAAATGGAAATTAAAAAAATCGGTTATTGCTTTAAGGTAGCAATCCACAGTTTTAAGAGCACTTTTCAGTTAATTTTGCTAGATCCGCCAAAATTGATAATAGCTCTGTCAAATCTGGTGAACAATCCGATTTCTCCCATAAAATCATTAAATCAAATGTCTAACAACAAAATAACACTATTTAAATTGCCTAGAACTGACTATCCCCCTACCTGTATTGGGGATATTTTCCCCTACCCCCTCTTTCAGACCAGTGAATTTTCGTAAAATATGCCTGAAGTCTGGGCCCCCATGCATATTCTGTGCAAAAGGAAGCCCCATAGATCTCATGCAAATACTTAGAGAATCGACCCAGGATCATAATGAGCAGTGCACAAATATGTGCCATCCATCTACTTTTTTCGCTATTTGTGAACAAAGATAACCCCTGCAAAAACGACAGTGAAGAGCGTCACCGGCTATGACTGGCGAACGATCCGGGAGCCTTATATAATCCCGGTTTTTACCAGTCTAAAAATAGAAAATAAGTATTTTTCACATGTTTGAGGCATAATTGATCCGATTTGGGGAAAGATGTCGGCAAATTATTGAAAGAGGATAATTTACAGCCCAATTTCATGCCCTACCCCTTAATATTGAAATTTTTGGCCCACCTCAAAAGTACGAAACTGTGAATGGAACCTTAAAGCAAAACTTTTTGCTCTAGTTTCTGGCAATTTTCGTCTAAAACAATTCTTTAACATAATTCCAATTAAATTCAGGCAAAGAAAGTGGATTTGCATTAAAACTGGCCTTTCAGGAGGAGTCAGAACGAGTCATATGCTTTCGAGGCATTTTTAGGTCGATTTTTGAGGAATGGAGCCCCAACTAACCGCATCCAGCTTTACTCACTCTGTGGTCGTGCGAGTGACCAAAAAATCACGAAACAGTTATGTCCATATATTGGGCCACCTGATCAAAGAAAACTGAGACCTTGAAATGGAAATTAAAAAAATCGGTTATTGCTTTAAGGTAGCAATCCACAGTTTTAAGAGCATTTTTCAGTTAATTTTGCTAGATCCGCCAAAATTGATAATAGCTCTGTCAAATCTGGTGAACAATCCGATTTCTCCCATAAAATCATTAAATCAAATGTCTAACAACAAAATAACACTATTTAAATTGCCTAGAACTGACTATCCCCCTACCTGTATTGGGGATATTTTCCCCTACCCCCTCTTTCAGACCAGTGAATTTTCGTAAAATATGCCTGAAGTCTGGGCCCCCATGCATATTCTGTGCAAAAGGAAGCCCCATAGATCTCATGCAAATACTTAGAGAATCGACCCAGGATCATAATGAGCAGTGCACAAATATGTGCCATCCATCTACTTTTTTCGCTATTTGTGAACAAAGATAACCCCTGCAAAAACGACAGTGAAGAGCGTCACCGGCTATGACTGGCGAACGATCCGGGAGCCTTATATAATCCCGGTTTTTACCAGTCTAAAAATAGAAAATAAGTATTTTTCACATGTTTGAGGCATAATTGATCCGATTTGGGGAAAGATGTCGGCAAATTATTGAAAGAGGATAATTTACAGCCCAATTTCATGCCCTACCCCTTAATATTGAAATTTTTGGCCCACCTCAAAAGTACGAAACTGTGAATGGAACCTTAAAGCAAAACTTTTTGCTCTAGTTTCTGGCAATTTTCGTCTAAAACAATTCTTTAACATAATTCCAATTAAATTCAGGCAAAGAAAGTGGATTTGCATTAAAACTGGCCTTTCAGGAGGAGTCAGAACGAGTCATATGCTTTCGAGGCATTTTTAGGTCGATTTTTGAGGAATGGAGCCCCAACTAACCGCATCCAGCTTTACTCACTCTGTGGTCGTGCGAGTGACCAAAAAATCACGAAACAGTTATGTCCATATATTGGGCCACCTGATCAAAGAAAACTGAGACCTTGAAATGGAAATTAAAAAAATCGGTTATTGCTTTAAGGTAGCAATCCACAGTTTTAAGAGCACTTTTCAGTTAATTTTGCTAGATCCGCCAAAATTGATAATAGCTCTGTCAAATCTGGTGAACAATCCGATTTCTCCCATAAAATCATTAAATCAAATGTCTAACAACAAAATAACACTATTTAAATTGCCTAGAACTGACTATCCCCCTACCTGTATTGGGGATATTTTCCCCTACCCCCTCTTTCAGACCAGTGAATTTTCGTAAAATATGCCTGAAGTCTGGGCCCCCATGCATATTCTGTGCAAAAGGAAGCCCCATAGATCTCATGCAAATACTTAGAGAATCGACCCAGGATCATAATGAGCAGTGCACAAATATGTGCCATCCATCTACTTTTTTCGCTATTTGTGAACAAAGATAACCCCTGCAAAAACGACAGTGAAGAGCGTCACCGGCTATGACTGGCGAACGATCCGGGAGCCTTTTATAATCCCGGTTTTTACCAGTCTAAAAATAGAAAATAAGTATTTTTCACATGTTTGAGGCATAATTGATCCGATTTGGGGAAAGATGTCGGCAAATTATTGAAAGAGGATAATTTACAGCCCAATTTCATGCCCTACCCCTTAATATTGAAATTTTTGGCCCACCTCAAAAGTACGAAACTGTGAATGGAACCTTAAAGCAAAACTTTTTGCTCTAGTTTCTGGCAATTTTCGTCTAAAACAATTCTTTAACATAATTCCAATTAAATTCAGGCAAAGAAAGTGGATTTGCATTAAAACTGGCCTTTCAGGAGGAGTCAGAACGAGTCATATGCTTTCGAGGCATTTTTAGGTCGATTTTTGAGGAATGGAGCCCCAACTAACCGCATCCAGCTTTACTCACTCTGTGGTCGTGCGAGTGACCAAAAAATCACGAAACAGTTATGTCCATATATTGGGCCACCTGATCAAAGAAAACTGAGACCTTGAAATGGAAATTAAAAAAATCGGTTATTGCTTTAAGGTAGCAATCCACAGTTTTAAGAGCATTTTTCAGTTAATTTTGCTAGATCCGCCAAAATTGATAATAGCTCTGTCAAATCTGGTGAACAATCCGATTTCTCCCATAAAATCATTAAATCAAATGTCTAACAACAAAATAACACTATTTAAATTGCCTAGAACTGACTATCCCCCTACCTGTATTGGGGATATTTTCCCCTACCCCCTCTTTCAGACCAGTGAATTTTCGTAAAATATGCCTGAAGTCTGGGCCCCCATGCATATTCTGTGCAAAAGGAAGCCCCATAGATCTCATGCAAATACTTAGAGAATCGACCCAGGATCATAATGAGCAGTGCACAAATATGTGCCATCCATCTACTTTTTTCGCTATTTGTGAACAAAGATAACCCCTGCAAAAACGACAGTGAAGAGCGTCACCGGCTATGACTGGCGAACGATCCGGGAGCCTTATATAATCCCGGTTTTTACCAGTCTAAAAATAGAAAATAAGTATTTTTCACATGTTTGAGGCATAATTGATCCGATTTGGGGAAAGATGTCGGCAAATTATTGAAAGAGGATAATTTACAGCCCAATTTCATGCCCTACCCCTTAATATTGAAATTTTTGGCCCACCTCAAAAGTACGAAACTGTGAATGGAACCTTAAAGCAAAACTTTTTGCTCTAGTTTCTGGCAATTTTCGTCTAAAACAATTCTTTAACATAATTCCAATTAAATTCAGGCAAAGAAAGTGGATTTGCATTAAAACTGGCCTTTCAGGAGGAGTCAGAACGAGTCATATGCTTTCGAGGCATTTTTAGGTCGATTTTTGAGGAATGGAGCCCCAACTAACCGCATCCAGCTTTACTCACTCTGTGGTCGTGCGAGTGACCAAAAAATCACGAAACAGTTATGTCCATATATTGGGCCACCTGATCAAAGAAAACTGAGACCTTGAAATGGAAATTAAAAAAATCGGTTATTGCTTTAAGGTAGCAATCCACAGTTTTAAGAGCACTTTTCAGTTAATTTTGCTAGATCCGCCAAAATTGATAATAGCTCTGTCAAATCTGGTGAACAATCCGATTTCTCCCATAAAATCATTAAATCAAATGTCTAACAACAAAATAACACTATTTAAATTGCCTAGAACTGACTATCCCCCTACCTGTATTGGGGATATTTTCCCCTACCCCCTCTTTCAGACCAGTGAATTTTCGTAAAATATGCCTGAAGTCTGGGCCCCCATGCATATTCTGTGCAAAAGGAAGCCCCATAGATCTCATGCAAATACTTAGAGAATCGACCCAGGATCATAATGAGCAGTGCACAAATATGTGCCATCCATCTACTTTTTTCGCTATTTGTGAACAAAGATAACCCCTGCAAAAACGACAGTGAAGAGCGTCACCGGCTATGACTGGCGAACGATCCGGGAGCCTTATATAATCCCGGTTTTTACCAGTCTAAAAATAGAAAATAAGTATTTTTCACATGTTTGAGGCATAATTGATCCGATTTGGGGAAAGATGTCGGCAAATTATTGAAAGAGGATAATTTACAGCCCAATTTCATGCCCTACCCCTTAATATTGAAATTTTTGGCCCACCTCAAAAGTACGAAACTGTGAATGGAACCTTAAAGCAAAACTTTTTGCTCTAGTTTCTGGCAATTTTCGTCTAAAACAATTCTTTAACATAATTCCAATTAAATTCAGGCAAAGAAAGTGGATTTGCATTAAAACTGGCCTTTCAGGAGGAGTCAGAACGAGTCATATGCTTTCGAGGCATTTTTAGGTCGATTTTTGAGGAATGGAGCCCCAACTAACCGCATCCAGCTTTACTCACTCTGTGGTCGTGCGAGTGACCAAAAAATCACGAAACAGTTATGTCCATATATTGGGCCACCTGATCAAAGAAAACTGAGACCTTGAAATGGAAATTAAAAAAATCGGTTATTGCTTTAAGGTAGCAATCCACAGTTTTAAGAGCATTTTTCAGTTAATTTTGCTAGATCCGCCAAAATTGATAATAGCTCTGTCAAATCTGGTGAACAATCCGATTTCTCCCATAAAATCATTAAATCAAATGTCTAACAACAAAATAACACTATTTAAATTGCCTAGAACTGACTATCCCCCTACCTGTATTGGGGATATTTTCCCCTACCCCCTCTTTCAGACCAGTGAATTTTCGTAAAATATGCCTGAAGTCTGGGCCCCCATGCATATTCTGTGCAAAAGGAAGCCCCATAGATCTCATGCAAATACTTAGAGAATCGACCCAGGATCATAATGAGCAGTGCACAAATATGTGCCATCCATCTACTTTTTTCGCTATTTGTGAACAAAGATAACCCCTGCAAAAACGACAGTGAAGAGCGTCACCGGCTATGACTGGCGAACGATCCGGGAGCCTTATATAATCCCGGTTTTTACCAGTCTAAAAATAGAAAATAAGTATTTTTCACATGTTTGAGGCATAATTGATCCGATTTGGGGAAAGATGTCGGCAAATTATTGAAAGAGGATAATTTACAGCCCAATTTCATGCCCTACCCCTTAATATTGAAATTTTTGGCCCACCTCAAAAGTACGAAACTGTGAATGGAACCTTAAAGCAAAACTTTTTGCTCTAGTTTCTGGCAATTTTCGTCTAAAACAATTCTTTAACATAATTCCAATTAAATTCAGGCAAAGAAAGTGGATTTGCATTAAAACTGGCCTTTCAGGAGGAGTCAGAACGAGTCATATGCTTTCGAGGCATTTTTAGGTCGATTTTTGAGGAATGGAGCCCCAACTAACCGCATCCAGCTTTACTCACTCTGTGGTCGTGCGAGTGACCAAAAAATCACGAAACAGTTATGTCCATATATTGGGCCACCTGATCAAAGAAAACTGAGACCTTGAAATGGAAATTAAAAAAATCGGTTATTGCTTTAAGGTAGCAATCCACAGTTTTAAGAGCACTTTTCAGTTAATTTTGCTAGATCCGCCAAAATTGATAATAGCTCTGTCAAATCTGGTGAACAATCCGATTTCTCCCATAAAATCATTAAATCAAATGTCTAACAACAAAATAACACTATTTAAATTGCCTAGAACTGACTATCCCCCTACCTGTATTGGGGATATTTTCCCCTACCCCCTCTTTCAGACCAGTGAATTTTCGTAAAATATGCCTGAAGTCTGGGCCCCCATGCATATTCTGTGCAAAAGGAAGCCCCATAGATCTCATGCAAATACTTAGAGAATCGACCCAGGATCATAATGAGCAGTGCACAAATATGTGCCATCCATCTACTTTTTTCGCTATTTGTGAACAAAGATAACCCCTGCAAAAACGACAGTGAAGAGCGTCACCGGCTATGACTGGCGAACGATCCGGGAGCCTTATATAATCCCGGTTTTTACCAGTCTAAAAATAGAAAATAAGTATTTTTCACATGTTTGAGGCATAATTGATCCGATTTGGGGAAAGATGTCGGCAAATTATTGAAAGAGGATAATTTACAGCCCAATTTCATGCCCTACCCCTTAATATTGAAATTTTTGGCCCACCTCAAAAGTACGAAACTGTGAATGGAACCTTAAAGCAAAACTTTTTGCTCTAGTTTCTGGCAATTTTCGTCTAAAACAATTCTTTAACATAATTCCAATTAAATTCAGGCAAAGAAAGTGGATTTGCATTAAAACTGGCCTTTCAGGAGGAGTCAGAACGAGTCATATGCTTTCGAGGCATTTTTAGGTCGATTTTTGAGGAATGGAGCCCCAACTAACCGCATCCAGCTTTACTCACTCTGTGGTCGTGCGAGTGACCAAAAAATCACGAAACAGTTATGTCCATATATTGGGCCACCTGATCAAAGAAAACTGAGACCTTGAAATGGAAATTAAAAAAATCGGTTATTGCTTTAAGGTAGCAATCCACAGTTTTAAGAGCATTTTTCAGTTAATTTTGCTAGATCCGCCAAAATTGATAATAGCTCTGTCAAATCTGGTGAACAATCCGATTTCTCCCATAAAATCATTAAATCAAATGTCTAACAACAAAATAACACTATTTAAATTGCCTAGAACTGACTATCCCCCTACCTGTATTGGGGATATTTTCCCCTACCCCCTCTTTCAGACCAGTGAATTTTCGTAAAATATGCCTGAAGTCTGGGCCCCCATGCATATTCTGTGCAAAAGGAAGCCCCATAGATCTCATGCAAATACTTAGAGAATCGACCCAGGATCATAATGAGCAGTGCACAAATATGTGCCATCCATCTACTTTTTTCGCTATTTGTGAACAAAGATAACCCCTGCAAAAACGACAGTGAAGAGCGTCACCGGCTATGACTGGCGAACGATCCGGGAGCCTTATATAATCCCGGTTTTTACCAGTCTAAAAATAGAAAATAAGTATTTTTCACATGTTTGAGGCATAATTGATCCGATTTGGGGAAAGATGTCGGCAAATTATTGAAAGAGGATAATTTACAGCCCAATTTCATGCCCTACCCCTTAATATTGAAATTTTTGGCCCACCTCAAAAGTACGAAACTGTGAATGGAACCTTAAAGCAAAACTTTTTGCTCTAGTTTCTGGCAATTTTCGTCTAAAACAATTCTTTAACATAATTCCAATTAAATTCAGGCAAAGAAAGTGGATTTGCATTAAAACTGGCCTTTCAGGAGGAGTCAGAACGAGTCATATGCTTTCGAGGCATTTTTAGGTCGATTTTTGAGGAATGGAGCCCCAACTAACCGCATCCAGCTTTACTCACTCTGTGGTCGTGCGAGTGACCAAAAAATCACGAAACAGTTATGTCCATATATTGGGCCACCTGATCAAAGAAAACTGAGACCTTGAAATGGAAATTAAAAAAATCGGTTATTGCTTTAAGGTAGCAATCCACAGTTTTAAGAGCACTTTTCAGTTAATTTTGCTAGATCCGCCAAAATTGATAATAGCTCTGTCAAATCTGGTGAACAATCCGATTTCTCCCATAAAATCATTAAATCAAATGTCTAACAACAAAATAACACTATTTAAATTGCCTAGAACTGACTATCCCCCTACCTGTATTGGGGATATTTTCCCCTACCCCCTCTTTCAGACCAGTGAATTTTCGTAAAATATGCCTGAAGTCTGGGCCCCCATGCATATTCTGTGCAAAAGGAAGCCCCATAGATCTCATGCAAATACTTAGAGAATCGACCCAGGATCATAATGAGCAGTGCACAAATATGTGCCATCCATCTACTTTTTTCGCTATTTGTGAACAAAGATAACCCCTGCAAAAACGACAGTGAAGAGCGTCACCGGCTATGACTGGCGAACGATCCGGGAGCCTTATATAATCCCGGTTTTTACCAGTCTAAAAATAGAAAATAAGTATTTTTCACATGTTTGAGGCATAATTGATCCGATTTGGGGAAAGATGTCGGCAAATTATTGAAAGAGGATAATTTACAGCCCAATTTCATGCCCTACCCCTTAATATTGAAATTTTTGGCCCACCTCAAAAGTACGAAACTGTGAATGGAACCTTAAAGCAAAACTTTTTGCTCTAGTTTCTGGCAATTTTCGTCTAAAACAATTCTTTAACATAATTCCAATTAAATTCAGGCAAAGAAAGTGGATTTGCATTAAAACTGGCCTTTCAGGAGGAGTCAGAACGAGTCATATGCTTTCGAGGCATTTTTAGGTCGATTTTTGAGGAATGGAGCCCCAACTAACCGCATCCAGCTTTACTCACTCTGTGGTCGTGCGAGTGACCAAAAAATCACGAAACAGTTATGTCCATATATTGGGCCACCTGATCAAAGAAAACTGAGACCTTGAAATGGAAATTAAAAAAATCGGTTATTGCTTTAAGGTAGCAATCCACAGTTTTAAGAGCATTTTTCAGTTAATTTTGCTAGATCCGCCAAAATTGATAATAGCTCTGTCAAATCTGGTGAACAATCCGATTTCTCCCATAAAATCATTAAATCAAATGTCTAACAACAAAATAACACTATTTAAATTGCCTAGAACTGACTATCCCCCTACCTGTATTGGGGATATTTTCCCCTACCCCCTCTTTCAGACCAGTGAATTTTCGTAAAATATGCCTGAAGTCTGGGCCCCCATGCATATTCTGTGCAAAAGGAAGCCCCATAGATCTCATGCAAATACTTAGAGAATCGACCCAGGATCATAATGAGCAGTGCACAAATATGTGCCATCCATCTACTTTTTTCGCTATTTGTGAACAAAGATAACCCCTGCAAAAACGACAGTGAAGAGCGTCACCGGCTATGACTGGCGAACGATCCGGGAGCCTTATATAATCCCGGTTTTTACCAGTCTAAAAATAGAAAATAAGTATTTTTCACATGTTTGAGGCATAATTGATCCGATTTGGGGAAAGATGTCGGCAAATTATTGAAAGAGGATAATTTACAGCCCAATTTCATGCCCTACCCCTTAATATTGAAATTTTTGGCCCACCTCAAAAGTACGAAACTGTGAATGGAACCTTAAAGCAAAACTTTTTGCTCTAGTTTCTGGCAATTTTCGTCTAAAACAATTCTTTAACATAATTCCAATTAAATTCAGGCAAAGAAAGTGGATTTGCATTAAAACTGGCCTTTCAGGAGGAGTCAGAACGAGTCATATGCTTTCGAGGCATTTTTAGGTCGATTTTTGAGGAATGGAGCCCCAACTAACCGCATCCAGCTTTACTCACTCTGTGGTCGTGCGAGTGACCAAAAAATCACGAAACAGTTATGTCCATATATTGGGCCACCTGATCAAAGAAAACTGAGACCTTGAAATGGAAATTAAAAAAATCGGTTATTGCTTTAAGGTAGCAATCCACAGTTTTAAGAGCACTTTTCAGTTAATTTTGCTAGATCCGCCAAAATTGATAATAGCTCTGTCAAATCTGGTGAACAATCCGATTTCTCCCATAAAATCATTAAATCAAATGTCTAACAACAAAATAACACTATTTAAATTGCCTAGAACTGACTATCCCCCTACCTGTATTGGGGATATTTTCCCCTACCCCCTCTTTCAGACCAGTGAATTTTCGTAAAATATGCCTGAAGTCTGGGCCCCCATGCATATTCTGTGCAAAAGGAAGCCCCATAGATCTCATGCAAATACTTAGAGAATCGACCCAGGATCATAATGAGCAGTGCACAAATATGTGCCATCCATCTACTTTTTTCGCTATTTGTGAACAAAGATAACCCCTGCAAAAACGACAGTGAAGAGCGTCACCGGCTATGACTGGCGAACGATCCGGGAGCCTTATATAATCCCGGTTTTTACCAGTCTAAAAATAGAAAATAAGTATTTTTCACATGTTTGAGGCATAATTGATCCGATTTGGGGAAAGATGTCGGCAAATTATTGAAAGAGGATAATTTACAGCCCAATTTCATGCCCTACCCCTTAATATTGAAATTTTTGGCCCACCTCAAAAGTACGAAACTGTGAATGGAACCTTAAAGCAAAACTTTTTGCTCTAGTTTCTGGCAATTTTCGTCTAAAACAATTCTTTAACATAATTCCAATTAAATTCAGGCAAAGAAAGTGGATTTGCATTAAAACTGGCCTTTCAGGAGGAGTCAGAACGAGTCATATGCTTTCGAGGCATTTTTAGGTCGATTTTTGAGGAATGGAGCCCCAACTAACCGCATCCAGCTTTACTCACTCTGTGGTCGTGCGAGTGACCAAAAAATCACGAAACAGTTATGTCCATATATTGGGCCACCTGATCAAAGAAAACTGAGACCTTGAAATGGAAATTAAAAAAATCGGTTATTGCTTTAAGGTAGCAATCCACAGTTTTAAGAGCACTTTTCAGTTAATTTTGCTAGATCCGCCAAAATTGATAATAGCTCTGTCAAATCTGGTGAACAATCCGATTTCTCCCATAAAATCATTAAATCAAATGTCTAACAACAAAATAACACTATTTAAATTGCCTAGAACTGACTATCCCCCTACCTGTATTGGGGATATTTTCCCCTACCCCCTCTTTCAGACCAGTGAATTTTCGTAAAATATGCCTGAAGTCTGGGCCCCCATGCATATTCTGTGCAAAAGGAAGCCCCATAGATCTCATGCAAATACTTAGAGAATCGACCCAGGATCATAATGAGCAGTGCACAAATATGTGCCATCCATCTACTTTTTTCGCTATTTGTGAACAAAGATAACCCCTGCAAAAACGACAGTGAAGAGCGTCACCGGCTATGACTGGCGAACGATCCGGGAGCCTTATATAATCCCGGTTTTTACCAGTCTAAAAATAGAAAATAAGTATTTTTCACATGTTTGAGGCATAATTGATCCGATTTGGGGAAAGATGTCGGCAAATTATTGAAAGAGGATAATTTACAGCCCAATTTCATGCCCTACCCCTTAATATTGAAATTTTTGGCCCACCTCAAAAGTACGAAACTGTGAATGGAACCTTAAAGCAAAACTTTTTGCTCTAGTTTCTGGCAATTTTCGTCTAAAACAATTCTTTAACATAATTCCAATTAAATTCAGGCAAAGAAAGTGGATTTGCATTAAAACTGGCCTTTCAGGAGGAGTCAGAACGAGTCATATGCTTTCGAGGCATTTTTAGGTCGATTTTTGAGGAATGGAGCCCCAACTAACCGCATCCAGCTTTACTCACTCTGTGGTCGTGCGAGTGACCAAAAAATCACGAAACAGTTATGTCCATATATTGGGCCACCTGATCAAAGAAAACTGAGACCTTGAAATGGAAATTAAAAAAATCGGTTATTGCTTTAAGGTAGCAATCCACAGTTTTAAGAGCACTTTTCAGTTAATTTTGCTAGATCCGCCAAAATTGATAATAGCTCTGTCAAATCTGGTGAACAATCCGATTTCTCCCATAAAATCATTAAATCAAATGTCTAACAACAAAATAACACTATTTAAATTGCCTAGAACTGACTATCCCCCTACCTGTATTGGGGATATTTTCCCCTACCCCCTCTTTCAGACCAGTGAATTTTCGTAAAATATGCCTGAAGTCTGGGCCCCCATGCATATTCTGTGCAAAAGGAAGCCCCATAGATCTCATGCAAATACTTAGAGAATCGACCCAGGATCATAATGAGCAGTGCACAAATATGTGCCATCCATCTACTTTTTTCGCTATTTGTGAACAAAGATAACCCCTGCAAAAACGACAGTGAAGAGCGTCACCGGCTATGACTGGCGAACGATCCGGGAGCCTTATATAATCCCGGTTTTTACCAGTCTAAAAATAGAAAATAAGTATTTTTCACATGTTTGAGGCATAATTGATCCGATTTGGGGAAAGATGTCGGCAAATTATTGAAAGAGGATAATTTACAGCCCAATTTCATGCCCTACCCCTTAATATTGAAATTTTTGGCCCACCTCAAAAGTACGAAACTGTGAATGGAACCTTAAAGCAAAACTTTTTGCTCTAGTTTCTGGCAATTTTCGTCTAAAACAATTCTTTAACATAATTCCAATTAAATTCAGGCAAAGAAAGTGGATTTGCATTAAAACTGGCCTTTCAGGAGGAGTCAGAACGAGTCATATGCTTTCGAGGCATTTTTAGGTCGATTTTTGAGGAATGGAGCCCCAACTAACCGCATCCAGCTTTACTCACTCTGTGGTCGTGCGAGTGACCAAAAAATCACGAAACAGTTATGTCCATATATTGGGCCACCTGATCAAAGAAAACTGAGACCTTGAAATGGAAATTAAAAAAATCGGTTATTGCTTTAAGGTAGCAATCCACAGTTTTAAGAGCACTTTTCAGTTAATTTTGCTAGATCCGCCAAAATTGATAATAGCTCTGTCAAATCTGGTGAACAATCCGATTTCTCCCATAAAATCATTAAATCAAATGTCTAACAACAAAATAACACTATTTAAATTGCCTAGAACTGACTATCCCCCTACCTGTATTGGGGATATTTTCCCCTACCCCCTCTTTCAGACCAGTGAATTTTCGTAAAATATGCCTGAAGTCTGGGCCCCCATGCATATTCTGTGCAAAAGGAAGCCCCATAGATCTCATGCAAATACTTAGAGAATCGACCCAGGATCATAATGAGCAGTGCACAAATATGTGCCATCCATCTACTTTTTTCGCTATTTGTGAACAAAGATAACCCCTGCAAAAACGACAGTGAAGAGCGTCACCGGCTATGACTGGCGAACGATCCGGGAGCCTTATATAATCCCGGTTTTTACCAGTCTAAAAATAGAAAATAAGTATTTTTCACATGTTTGAGGCATAATTGATCCGATTTGGGGAAAGATGTCGGCAAATTATTGAAAGAGGATAATTTACAGCCCAATTTCATGCCCTACCCCTTAATATTGAAATTTTTGGCCCACCTCAAAAGTACGAAACTGTGAATGGAACCTTAAAGCAAAACTTTTTGCTCTAGTTTCTGGCAATTTTCGTCTAAAACAATTCTTTAACATAATTCCAATTAAATTCAGGCAAAGAAAGTGGATTTGCATTAAAACTGGCCTTTCAGGAGGAGTCAGAACGAGTCATATGCTTTCGAGGCATTTTTAGGTCGATTTTTGAGGAATGGAGCCCCAACTAACCGCATCCAGCTTTACTCACTCTGTGGTCGTGCGAGTGACCAAAAAATCACGAAACAGTTATGTCCATATATTGGGCCACCTGATCAAAGAAAACTGAGACCTTGAAATGGAAATTAAAAAAATCGGTTATTGCTTTAAGGTAGCAATCCACAGTTTTAAGAGCACTTTTCAGTTAATTTTGCTAGATCCGCCAAAATTGATAATAGCTCTGTCAAATCTGGTGAACAATCCGATTTCTCCCATAAAATCATTAAATCAAATGTCTAACAACAAAATAACACTATTTAAATTGCCTAGAACTGACTATCCCCCTACCTGTATTGGGGATATTTTCCCCTACCCCCTCTTTCAGACCAGTGAATTTTCGTAAAATATGCCTGAAGTCTGGGCCCCCATGCATATTCTGTGCAAAAGGAAGCCCCATAGATCTCATGCAAATACTTAGAGAATCGACCCAGGATCATAATGAGCAGTGCACAAATATGTGCCATCCATCTACTTTTTTCGCTATTTGTGAACAAAGATAACCCCTGCAAAAACGACAGTGAAGAGCGTCACCGGCTATGACTGGCGAACGATCCGGGAGCCTTATATAATCCCGGTTTTTACCAGTCTAAAAATAGAAAATAAGTATTTTTCACATGTTTGAGGCATAATTGATCCGATTTGGGGAAAGATGTCGGCAAATTATTGAAAGAGGATAATTTACAGCCCAATTTCATGCCCTACCCCTTAATATTGAAATTTTTGGCCCACCTCAAAAGTACGAAACTGTGAATGGAACCTTAAAGCAAAACTTTTTGCTCTAGTTTCTGGCAATTTTCGTCTAAAACAATTCTTTAACATAATTCCAATTAAATTCAGGCAAAGAAAGTGGATTTGCATTAAAACTGGCCTTTCAGGAGGAGTCAGAACGAGTCATATGCTTTCGAGGCATTTTTAGGTCGATTTTTGAGGAATGGAGCCCCAACTAACCGCATCCAGCTTTACTCACTCTGTGGTCGTGCGAGTGACCAAAAAATCACGAAACAGTTATGTCCATATATTGGGCCACCTGATCAAAGAAAACTGAGACCTTGAAATGGAAATTAAAAAAATCGGTTATTGCTTTAAGGTAGCAATCCACAGTTTTAAGAGCACTTTTCAGTTAATTTTGCTAGATCCGCCAAAATTGATAATAGCTCTGTCAAATCTGGTGAACAATCCGATTTCTCCCATAAAATCATTAAATCAAATGTCTAACAACAAAATAACACTATTTAAATTGCCTAGAACTGACTATCCCCCTACCTGTATTGGGGATATTTTCCCCTACCCCCTCTTTCAGACCAGTGAATTTTCGTAAAATATGCCTGAAGTCTGGGCCCCCATGCATATTCTGTGCAAAAGGAAGCCCCATAGATCTCATGCAAATACTTAGAGAATCGACCCAGGATCATAATGAGCAGTGCACAAATATGTGCCATCCATCTACTTTTTTCGCTATTTGTGAACAAAGATAACCCCTGCAAAAACGACAGTGAAGAGCGTCACCGGCTATGACTGGCGAACGATCCGGGAGCCTTATATAATCCCGGTTTTTACCAGTCTAAAAATAGAAAATAAGTATTTTTCACATGTTTGAGGCATAATTGATCCGATTTGGGGAAAGATGTCGGCAAATTATTGAAAGAGGATAATTTACAGCCCAATTTCATGCCCTACCCCTTAATATTGAAATTTTTGGCCCACCTCAAAAGTACGAAACTGTGAATGGAACCTATATTCAATGGAGAAAATCCGAACGCATCTTATCTAGATGGCCCGCATGGATCATAAAATTTCAAAATCCACAGATTTTAGATTGTAATTTTTCTTTGCAAAAGCTTTCGTCACACAAAAAGCGATTAAAATGAATAACAATAAGGACCAATGATGGCTTATATAGTAAAAATCATCATCTTAAAGTACTTTTAAAGAGATGCAGTTTGTTGCCTTTTTCATCTTCCATATGGGAAAAACCCGGATGCAGGTCAAAAATGATCTGAGATGTCTTCGACAAACAATACAAGCGTAACATAATAAATGACAAATGTATCCCTAGAAGAAGGACTTTCTGTACACTTTTCCATGGTGTAAATGCAAAATCTCAGATCATGCAGTTGTTGCTTCGTACATATTGTATGCAGAACAAAAATGTTCTACTAACCATACTAAGAATTGGAGAGAAAAAAAATGGCAACTGAACTGTTACACGGGTCTCTCTCTATGCAAAGAAACGGATCTTTCGCTAATGCTTATCCATATATATACGTGCATGTAGCTTACGCGGATGCGAAACGTTGGTATAATGAGGTCAGCATGGTCTATGAAAATTTCTAAGCAACTTGTCGCATTGAGACTCTGTATATATATATTTATCCTGAAATGCCAAATAAACCAATTCATGTTTACGGTAACATATTTTTTTTCCAAAGGAAGACAATTCACTATCAACTAAGTTGAAGGCATCGTGTACGATTCTCAAGGATCAATAGAAGCATGCACTACCGTAGAAACAAGTAGCCCAAGGGCAACGATCGCTCACCTGAGAGTCAACAAGTACAGTCACTGGACAAAGTGAATTTTTTTCTTTCTTTTTTTTTACCCTAAATGGGTATGACGGCCATCTTGAAAAGTTTCAGGTCTATGGCTGCAATAGTTACCATAGGATCACTGGTAAACTGTAAACGCTTACCTGAGACCTAGTTGTCACATTTCCCCATGTTTCCATGTTTGCCTATGTTTCCAAAATTGACCTTGACCTAAATAAATCACACACCTTCATCTACTCTATTAGTTGTTTGCATCTACCACTTTTCAGGTCTCAGGCTGCATTTAGTTTACAAAATATCCATTGTTTTCACTTTTTCCCATGTTCATTGACCTTGCCGTAAAGTAGGTCAAGGTCATCCTAGGGTCATCATTTTATCAAACTATGATGAACTGGAGTCCCAAATGGTACATACCAAGTTTCGTGGAAATTGGCCTTCCGGTTTTGGACAAGAAGATTTTTGAGTGGTTTTTACTATAAATGGGCGCGGCGGCTATCTTGGTCATGTGACCTAGATTTCGGGATCAAACTTCCTTAACCCCTACCCATGGATGATCCACATAAAATTTCAGCTTGATTGGCCATGCGGTTTCAGAGAAGAGATCTTTGAAAAGTGTGTATAGACGACAGATCGGCCAGACCTAAATAAATCACATACTTTCATTAGTTGTTTTGCATCTACCACTTTTCAGGTCTCAGACTGCAATAGTTTTCAAAAAATCCATATTTTTCACTTTTTCCCATGTAAAAGTCTATGTTTCCAAAATTGACCTTGACGTAAAATAGGTCAAGGTCATCCTAATGTCATTATTAGATCAAACTACAGTGGGCTGGAGTCCCAAATGCTACATACCAAGTTTCGTGAAAATCGGCCTGCCTGTTCTGGAGAAGAAGATTTTTGAGTGTTTTTTACCATATATGGGCGTGGCGGCCATCTTGGTCATCTGACCCAAATTTCGCAATCAAATTTTCGTTCCCACTACTCAGGGATGCTTCACATAAAATTTCACTTTGATTGGCCGAGCGGTTTCAGAAAAGAAGATCTTTGAAAAGTGTGTATGGATGACAGACCCTTCAAGGTCAAGAGATGACCTTGGCCTAAATTAATCACATACCTTCATTTACTCCATTAGTTGTTTGCATCTACCACTTTTCAGGTCTCAGGCTGCAATAGTTTTCAAAAAATTGCAATTTTCCGCTTTTCGTCGTATAAGTCAATGGAAACTTTAAGTTGCCATAGCAACCAAAGTAGTGGGACAAGGACAATAAAAAACAAACTTTGTAGAGGCTAATATCATAAGCATGTATGCAAAGTTTCAGCTTCATCCGCCTTACAGCTTCTGAGAAGAAAATTGTTTATGTTTTTTTTTCGAAAATATACCCTTTACGTTGCTATAGCAACCAAACGAATAAAGCGATTATGACAAAAGTTGCCTAAAACGGGGAGGACTACACAATAAACATTTATGTAAAAACAAAATTTCAATATCCTCAATGAAACGGCAGAAATTGCAAATTTCCACTTTTTGCCTTATAAGTCAATGGAAACTTCAAGTTACCATAGCAACCAAAGTAGTTGGACAAAGACGATAGAAAACACAAACTTTGTACAGACTAATGTCATAAGCATGTATGCTAAATTTCAGCTTCATCCCCCATACGGCTTCTGAGAAGAAGATTTTTGATTTTTTTTTTCGAAAATTTACCTTTTATGTTGCTATAGCAACAAAACGAATAAAGTGATTTTTACAAAAGTTGCCTTAAACGTGAAGGTCTACTCAATAAACATTTATGTAAAAACAAAATTCAAATATCCCCAGCCTGACAACGGAAAATGCCAATTTCCACTTTTTCTCCATACAGTTGCGATAGCAACCAGAGTTCTTATCCGATCGAAATAAAAAACACAAATATTCGTTCCCCCACCTGTAGATGCTATATGTGAAATATGAAAAGATTCGGCCTGGCAGCTTCAGAGGAGAAGTCGTTTGAAAATGTTGACGACGGACGACGACGACGACGACGCACGGACGACACTATAAGCTCACCTAGTGAGCCTTCGGCTCAGGTGAGCTAAAAATCCCAATACAAAAAATAAGATCACCATCAGGATGGTTCACGTCATGTTCGTAGCCTGTCCGTGTAAAAGATATCTCCTTACAAACTCCACATATGTATACATGTGTACCTCAGTTTAGTAAAACTGAGGTACACATGTATACAGGGGTACATGTTTTTTTTTTTTTTTTTTTTTTTTTTTTTTTTTTTTTGTAGCATAGATTGTGGGTACCCGTTAGAACCGCCTCGGCGAACTGATCATCATTGTCTTTGTCATAAATGTTTTGAGCAACAATATTAAAAATATATTCTTTTTTTCATTTTTACAGCTGAAAAAAACTGTGTATGGCATGGGCAAGTTTTCGCAACGATGACAATGGGAGATGCTTCCATTCTTTGCAAACGTTTTCTCAATGCGGGTCAAGATTAAAAATTGCCTACTCAGTGGAGAAGTGATTGCGGTTGCAATTTTGTTGTAGGGAATGTCTTAACTCGCCGAAAATTATATCTTGTGCACTATTTTTAGATCTTAGGTGAGCTAGTCTCATTGGTCAGTCGTGTGTACATTTGTTTCGCAAGCCAAACTTTGTCACATATAATTTAAACTCATATTGAGTGTAATCAATCATTGTCCTCTTGAATTTTGACTAGTTTTAAGTTACACTTCACCATCAACATGAGTATCAAAGTAACTGTTGTGTTGTGCTGTTTAGCATTTGCTCTCTTAATAAAAGAAAGGTAAGCTAGTCTGGTATTTATTTATTTATTTATTTATTTATTTATTTACCTACATTGTGCCACTTGGAGTTTCGCAAGATCCTTGATAAAAAGAAAAAAATAAATCTAACCCTAGGTTTATTTCCTTCTATTCTTTTTCAGTTTCAATTTGCCTTACGTGTAAGTCAATTAAGTCCCCAGTTACCATTTTTATTTGTATTTGTTTACATTACTGATTTATTCGCGCATAAGTTCTATTAAGCGCACATAAACGTATAATTCTGTATGTTGTTCTATATGATTTTTTTATTAAAAAAACGTGTAAAGCTGGTTGAATTTTTTGAACAAACAGTAAAACTGATTTCCTTTAAGACCAGAGATTGTGGGTGGGCCTGTCGCCATACCGCGCTTTCGGCTACTTAATCTGCACTAAGGACGATGTACGGGGAGAAATCTGAGAAAAATAGTGAGGCGCATTGTGTGTTGTTTGTAAAACCCCACATTGCTTTGTGTTTGTGTGCACTAGCCATTTGAATCAGGGGCACATCCTTAAATTATACTTTTTCAATAAACCTCTGGCGGAGACATCACACTAATTGGTCAAAACATTGCAAACTTTCCCCTCGCAGACTGCAATGTTAACTGACATTACACTGACCTCTTTGCCTAGCCTATATGCATTAAAGAAAACAACACTGAAAGAGACGCGCAATATTTGCAACTGGCAGATTTGCTATCCTCGCCGTGGGCTGTGTATGTCTCCTTCCCTAAACCGGGGTTTTGCATCTCGCTTACAAATGACTAGCCCATTACGAACTAATTTTTTGTTTTGTTTTAGCTCTGCTGTAAGATGCTATAACTGTACCAGCTGTAATGATCCCTTCAACAAGAATGGCGTCAGCACAATGGATTGTGGGAGTTTTGGATGCATGAAAACAAAGGCTGACGGTAGTAAGTATACGGTTCGTTTAAGAATGTTCGCTTGCTCGGAACTTCCGGTTTTTCTTTTGTTGAATATCTCGTTAACGGTTGCATATATTGTCCTGATATGTTACATTGGATAGATATTGATAATATACATTGATTGAGCCATGAAAATGGTCAATCTAAGGAACTTTATTTTTCAGAAAATTTTAGTTTGCCAGTAAAAAGGGGGTAGAGTAGATTAAACTTGAATATTGCACATCTTCAAATTAATTGCAAGAGTCCGATGTTTATTTTAGCAGAAGTAGTCTTCTAAGTCAGTCTTTGGGTCTTTGGTGTGCTAGTTGTTAAATTTTGGGTGATTTTATAAAATGGGCTTTAATAAATGATACAGTCGACAAAAGGCTTAAAACGGCGATTTTCAAGTTGTTGGTTCTCTCTTATATGCACACTGCCCTATATATTTCTTTCTTTTATTCGAACAATATAACCAAGTTCTATGCTGTGTGAAAATACAAGAAGTTTGAATCTACAAATATGGGTTTGGCACAATTCAAAATATTGATTTTTTCCGACTTTTCATTACGAAAACTTGCCCATGGCACAGAAAACTTGCGAAACTTTACGAAAACTTGCCCATGAAAACTTGCCCATACACAGATTTTTTTTTCAGTTGTAAAACCTAAAATTTCATCAGAAAAATCTTGATATTTTTCTTATTTTTGCACAAAACATAGATTGTGGGTACACGTTAGAACCGCCTCGCCGAGGCGGTTCTAACGAATACCCACAATCTATGTTTTGGAGCAAAAATAAGAAAAATAGGTATACCCCTGCATACCCCAGTTTTGCTATATAAAAGTGGGGTTCAGGGGGGTATACATCACACGGACATGTTTTCGTCCGTGCGAAGCTGATCAGCGCCTTTGTTTTCGCTACTCGGATAATATACTTCCTCTTCTTCTTAAATCCGAAATTTCAAGCTTCTAGCTCTTTTCTGTGCTTGTACAGGCCGGTTTTTGCCGGACCTGGTCGGAAACCACATTGTTGGTTTTCCCACGAGGTGGCTCATATTATGCCTTTTGAAAGGATTCTAGTGTATTTTTCTTCAATACAGGTAGGTTTCAAAGAATTGAAAACATTACGAAAACTTGCCCATGCAATATATAGAGATTTTTTTCAGCTATAAAAATTGAAAATTTCAGAAGAAAAAGTTTGATATTTTTCTAATTTTTGCTCAAAACATAGATTGTGGGTACACGTTAGAACCGCCTCGCCGAGGCGGTTCTAACGAGTACCCACAATCTATATTTTGGAGCAAAAATAAGAAAAATAGGTATACCCCTGCATACCCCAGTTTTACTATATAAAAGTGGGGTTTAAGGGGGTATACATTGCACGGACATGTTTTCCTGATGAAAGTAGTTTTACTAAATTTAAAACATGGTGTTCCAAGGTCTCACTTACAGGCCTGTAGCTTGAAAAAATGCACATTATCCTATATAGAGGAGACGGTGGGTATGGAAATTTTTCGTTTCGCACAACACCCTCCACATACTAGGTTTGATACTATGGGTGGCTTCTTTGATCAATATAAAGAGCTTCTAGGCACGTTGTCGCCCTGTGATATGGTGCATTTGTCCTACAGAAGCCGTTACGTATGTTACCCATTCAAACCAGAAATGTGCTCTAAGTTTGTAAAATACACTATGAATCTCTAATCTAAATTCCAAACCTAAATGTATCAATATCATCTGATGAAAGAATGTTACGGGCACATATATTGATATATTTAATCATTTTCATGTATCTATGGTGTTACGTATGTTACATTCTCAAAACAGTCTGTGTAAATGTTAATTACAGAACAGTAAGCTATTTTAATATTTTTCTCTTTGAGAATTTCACTTTTAATACACTACGGGTGGCTTCGATGATCAATATAAAGATTTTCTATGCACATTGTCGCCCAATGGTATGGTGCATTTGCCCTCCAGAAGCCGTTACGCACGTCACATGTTGCCCATTCAAAACAGAAATATACTCTAAGTTTGAAAAATTCACGATGAAACTCTAAAATGAATTCCAAACCTAAATATATTAATGTTATCTGATGAAAGAATGTTACTGGCACATGTGTTGATACTTTTAATCACACATATGCATCGATGGTGTTACGTATGTTACATTTTCAAAATAGACTGTTCAGAGTTCAATTACAGAACAGTAAGCTATTTTAATATACTTTTCTTTGCACATTTATTTTTTAGATACTCTGGTCTAAAAGACACTTAATATTCCTTTTCTTTTACAAACATGAAAAAACTAATCATCATGTCATTCCTTAGTCGAAAGTTATTGCATATAGTCCACAGTAACTCACTTCAGATTATGAAAGAATAAAGTGTTCAAAGTCAACTATGAACAGAAAAGTTTGAAGAAAAGAAGAAAAAAAAATACAATCATCGTGTTGTAGATCAATAACATATATGCCTTCTTTAAGTTGAATGCTCACTGCTTTGCCAGAAATGTGTACTTTTGATTGGTAAATATGGTAACGTAGGTAACACATAATTATTAAATATCAAAAATCAGTTTAAATGATTTTATTGCCGATAAAATTCTCATCGCTGTATGTAATTATGATTTAGCACTAATTTAGAAATCATATAAGATATAGCAAATATTTAAGAGTGTAATACGGGTGTCAGTGAACTTAAAGCGAGCACACCCAAACCACAAAATCCCAAAGCATGTTTTACACCATTGTTAGTATCCAGTGTTATGAAATGACATTATCAACACCGTTGGTCACTATTTCTTAAGTTACCTTTCACAAAGCTTGCCAATATTAGTAAGCAAATATCAATGCGGGTGACGGGCGATTTAATGGTAACGTATGTAACACATTTTTCACTTAAAATTTTAGGTGTTAAAACCTAAGAAAAACAAATAGTAATAAGATAAATAGAATCCATCATGGGTGGTCAGTGGAGATAGGAAAATCCCAACCCGAGGGTCCACCCGTTCCAGTGGGAAACGAGGCTCGCCGAGTTTCCCACCGGAACGGTGGACCCGAGGGTTGGGATTTTCCTTTCTTCACTGACCACACATGATCGATTCTTTTTCTTACATACCCCGATTAAGCCTAAATTCATTTTACCGGTAACGTCACCTGGTACCGTGCTTTAATTAACTCAGTCTGATGACGTTGTGTTTATTGCGGATATGACGTCAAATGTAAATAAATCGTTGTCAAATTGAAAAGAGATGCAGTTTTGATTTGTTTTTCGTTGAAAACGAGTGTGAATCAAGAATATACCCTATGAATTCACACCAATGTAGTCTAGTTTTGTTGAACAATATTGCTGGAAGCAGCTGCTTTGGGCTAGAAACGATCGAATTTAGTCGCGTGCTTTTCTTATCTTGTATGAGCAACCAAGCGAGCAGTGTAAGATAGATTTGTCTACCACCGCTAAAATACCGGAATTTTTCTATCTTTATGAAAGAGGTATGTAAGAAATAATAATCGTCACCTTAAGATTGTTTTCCAATTTCCGGATTATGAAATGACTCGCCGGCCATACAAAAGCACAACTCTGCGCATGATAGTTTATTTTGTCTGGGTTCGGGGCACATGTGAGACAAGCCAAGTTCTGCTTGTGCGTGTGCCAGGTGTTTTTTTCTCGGGGTTCTCCCGTTTTCGCCCCACCTACCGGTTGGCCTGTCTCATATGGGCTGACATAATATTGAAAGGGACGTTAAACGGAACAAAAATTGTTCAGTCCTTGGTCATGGGCACTGCTTCAATATAAGTATTGATGTTCAAGACAATGCCTGATGCGGTTGTTTTGTTTGATTTTGAGTTGATGCTTAACAGCCTAGTCAACAGCTATTGTCATATTGAGACGTTGACTCCATTTTATGGGACTTTTGCCCGAAAATCGGATCCAAACAATGCTTTAAATATAACCACCCAAGTAAGCCACTACGGCTATTACATATTGTTGGTTTGATGTTAAAACACTTTTCTTAGTCAGGCTCAGACCTGAGCGGTTAACCAGTAATAAGATGGTCAGTAAGTAGCGTATAAGCTATGCCTAGAGGCAAAAAAAGCCCATCTATATCTTAAGGACCCGGTGAGCAGGGCCCATATTCCCACCCGACCAACCTTCTGAGAGATTCTGCTTAGGCGTATACGGTTGAGCGTTTCTGCTAAGGCTGAAAACATGTTTTTGAAGTTTTCACGTTATAAATGTGTCCTCAAACGATCATGCTTTGGTGGTACATTTTCATTTGTGTAGCGCTAATGGCAACAGAGCAAGTGACGGATACTATTTACACTTGAACCAGATTGCCCAGCAGATGATCAGAATCTGCAAATGGTTTTTCGTACACCTTCATGTGTGCTATGGGGATTGTTATCGTCTGTTTGGACAAGGTAGTTTGTGATTGATCACTTTTCTCAGCAACATTCCAAGCTTTCGTTGTACCAATGCCATTGTGTGGAGTCTCAACTAAACTGCCTCATTGTGTAGTCATAACTTCTATTTTCTTGAAGATATGGAATGGTCGAGAGTCTCACCAGGACATAAAGGCTTGCTCAAAACGACAGACTGCTAGTATCGTGCTTTTTCAGGATTTCCAGCGTGGAACCATAATGTATTGCAATCATTTGGCTAGAATAGACAGCAGCATAAAACCAAGACATCTGATTCAGGTGACTGTACCGTCAGAAGCATCGTGGTTGTTATGAAAATTCGCGTATCTGTGTCTTCATTGTCTAAAGTGCAGTTACGTCATCCCTGGCAAGAAAGCATTTTCGTTATCTGTAAAAACGCATACACGTTGTTTGCACATCCTGTTCTATGTTCGGATTTCACACCGAGGGCCCTCAAGAAATTCACTTTTTGTGTTTTTACTGCTTTACATTGGATTTTGCCACTCCCGGGGAACTGGTGTCGCAGGGCTAGATAATGTCCTTTCTCGTTCATCCGATCTGATGGATTTACTCTACAGGTATATATCAATTATCAAACACTACGTCAAATCAATAGTTTCGAAAGGCGCACCCAAGCTGTAAGGAATACCACATATAGTATAAAATAAATGGGTCCGGGAGTTTGAGGATAATATCCGCATCTAGTTGGATGCGACTGTCAGTGTGATATTTGCGAAGTCTTTGTCTTCCAAAGTCATTAAGTTCGCACATGTGAAAGATTCATCGTGGATCGTGGATCTAGTTCAAGGACACAACATGGCACCGATGAGGTCGAACAACACAAACTCGCAATCAGGAGCGGACGCTTTAACGATGGGTCATAATATATACCTTACATTGCCCTATACGAAAAAGGTGTTACATACGTTACCATGAGCATACTGACAAGTCACCAGTGGGTCAACATATTCCAAACACCTTACTATGCGAAAACCTTTGCAGATAATTATAAGAGACCACTTTCACGTAAGCCGCAGCGCGCGAAACCTCCTCTTCCGACAATACACTGAAACAAAGTTATAAAGAGGCCACTTTTCAAACTCATTTTTTGTTTCTAAGCCAAGTTCAAAATTGCACAATTTTTTGCCAAAAGACGTGTCTTTCAAGTAAGTAAAGTTCCAAAGTGTTAAGAAATAATTTTCTTTTACTAAAGGCGTTTTTGGAGTAAAAATGCAAAAATCAATGTTTTTAAATAAAAAATTGGATACAGCACACCATTTATTGAAATTAGGAACGGGTGTCATCAAAGGGGTCGTTACGGCTCGGAAAAACATCAAACATTCGAATTTTCTCTACTGGTAGAATTTTTATGCATTTTTAAAAATCGCCAATTTTGAGATTTTTTGAAAAAGTCATAAATGTGCCTCTTAAACATGTTGACCCCTGTTAAATTCACTTGATGAGGCCTGGAAATGAGAGATATAATTCGACTGAACTGTTTTTGACCATTTTCGAGGACCAACATGTCAAGGCTGCCGCACACTTCCGGTTTCAATGCCAATTTTTAACGAACAAAATAACAAAATTTGTGGACGATTTTTTTAATTTTCAAAGTTTATCAGAGTCTAGTATTTGACCTAAATAATCGCTGAAAATTTCAATGCCGTGCTGCTGATAATAACGCAACTGGAGAAGAACAAAGTTGGTATGCAAATTGCATACAAAAGCTGAATTCCTGTTATTCAGGTTGTTGTCTTCTTGCATGTGCAAAACAGAAACGAAGATTCTTATTGCAGCAACACTTTTGACTTAATTTTATCTTGCATCATGGCAGTCAGTAGCACTTTCAAATAAATTAAAATGTAAAAACACAACGTCATAATATGACATTTAATTTGACGTTAATAAAGTGTGACTTTTTGAAATAGGGTACCTTTACACATGCTTCGTCTGTGTGAGAAGTATCACGCATTTTGGAATGCAGAAACTCACAGAGCCACTGTTAGACATTGGTTTATTCATATGATCATGAATTTTAATTGATCGTATTTTACTTTCTGAACTAGAAGACAAAATATGAGGTGGCCTCTTATAACTTTTTTTCAGTGTATTCCTTCTACACAGTCACAGAATTTAGACGCTTGAAATTTCGGATTTAAGAAGAAGTTTGAATTATCTGTGCATAGTAAACAAGTATGCTGATCAGCTGTGCAGTAACTGCATCTTTGTTTTCATATAGGAAGAATCTGGTTTTCGCATGAAGCGTCTCACTATATATACATTTACGTATAATCACTAAAATGAAATCTACCCATGTTTGAACATTAAGGGGTTACATACGTTACCATGAGCATGCTTGCAAGTCACAGGCTGTGTATTTTAGCACACTTAACATGTATTTATCATAGGGTGTGTAAAATAGAGCTAAATAATTTACACAAACATATTAACATTTATTCATTTTGATATTTTGGTTGAAACGCCTACTTTTCAAATCTTACAGCATACGGCGGTACCCTTAGGAAATGTTAAATTATTTAAATAAAATAAATTAAATATTTAATATAAATATATGATTTTGTGTAATAGCCAAGTTGAACTGTTGGTCAGTAAAAGAACCTATCGTTTTTGGAATATGAAGAAAGAAATGCCAAAAACAAAAACGTTTTTGAACCCAAACTCCTATTTTCACGCCATAGATGTAGAAGTAACATTTGTAACACCGTATAATGTCTAATTTCAACTTTTAAAGATCATAAAGCATGTCCGTTAAATTGTTCTAATACGTGATATAATTAGTGTTGTTGCATGATTAAAGTGGGTGGAGCATAGTAGGTTTCGCTATTTTGTTGATACAAATATATTTTGAACATGTAACTTATGTAACGAGCTACAGAAATATTGTGCACCACTTGCCGAGGCGACAACGTACCTAGAACTCATCTAAGATGACCAATGGACCAATTGCATACTGCAAACAAAGTATGTGGAGGGTGTTGTGCGATTTCGTTAAATACGGTAGATACAGAATCTAGCGTCTCGCCTAATAGTTATTTTGTTTTCAAATGTGTTGTATTTTGGAAGCAAAAATTAGTGGTTAGAAAAAAAAGGTTTGAATACTTTTATATTGGCAGCGAACATCCTTAAACAAATTATTTCTCCGAGAAATCTATTGGTGTTTCGGGGCGAAATTTCGCAGCATTTCTCCGCATAATGAATACATCTTGACTTGGTTACTTTGCCCAAGACGTTCTATCGGTTACTGTTGACCAGCGTTATCCAGTCGTGTTAGGATAACGGAAGTGAACTTTGACAAGACATGGCTAGACACTTGAAATTAAAGATTACGAAATTATCTGTGTAGCGAAAACAAAATTTTGGGAGCGCCGGTTGGCTTAGTGGAAATGTACAGGTCCTGTATTGGATACATGTACATTCAAGTAATTTTGTCGTGTAGTGCAAGACAATTTGAACTACACATATTACTGATTAATGCGCAAGAAACGGTTGCTTAGTATATGCTAAAACTCATATAAAGCCCATTTTGCTTAGAGGAATTTCATCGAAATATAAAATAAAGATTCAAAATCACTCCTGGTACCCCTAATAATGACAATGAACTGGCCCAAATTATAATGCTGGGCAAGTCCATTCGTCATATAGGGTTCAAATTTTACTGCATCGATTCCATTTCCTGCTATTCTTACGTAAATGTTTTTCTAAATTTCAGTTGTGGCCAGAACCTGCGCCCCGGGGCAGACAAGTAATCAGTGTAACTCAGCCTCAGTCTTGGGACAGACCGTGAATGTATGTGTTTGTAGCTCAGATCTCTGCAATGCTGCAACGTCAACGTCAACTTTCTCCATCACGGCAGCGCTAGTATTGGCCGTCGGGGTATTTGTATATCGACGTCTATTGTAAAGCGTTTATTGGACTGACTGTAGTATTTATTTGTTCATTAGTATTATGTCGGAACATTATGCCATAACATTGCAAGTGAGCTATCATGTACTAAACACTCATACGTACATATACATGTACATGTAACGAATTTACCACCAAAAGCAATAAGTTTAGCCAGTCAACGTCAATTTGCAGTCAAAACGTTGACTTGTGTTTTGTTATATGATAGAAGCTTAGAATTATTGCACTAGTAGAGCTCGTAGGAGAATGTGGTCTAGATAGTTATAGCTTTCAAATACAATGCATTATATAGGAAATAGATCATCATCGGTCATCATTTTCACAATGATAATTTTGTCCATGTATCTCTTTGATCAGTTGATAAATTGATAACTATATATGGACTCTGACATATGGTACACACTACAGGACATAACCTGTGAGAACTTTTGAGATAATTAAGATCAATGTTATCAAAATCAATCCCATATTTTAAGATGACCCTACGGGTCAAATGAATAGACTTGATTTTGTATGGGTCAAACTTCTTTGTTGAAATAGATGGTAGTTGTCATATTTTGCACGGATATGCAACTGAAATATAGAGCATTGTACTTTTGTGTGTATAATCTCCATCTCAAATAGGGGTCAAATAGGGGTCGATCCCCTATTAATAATGCTCTAGTCATTTGTAACTACGACCCCCAACCCCCGGAGAATAGCGGGGACTTTGACATTTGGTCTAACAAATCCCCGCTATAAGCCCCACCCTGTGGGGACTGCTCGTTTGTAAAACCACTGCTGTTTTTACCTGCAGCCTACTATCTTTTCATTCCATGGCCCTTTTACCTATATAAAGCAAACGCCATTGCCGTCGAAAAAGTTTGGTTAAAGTCCCGCTCATTTCCACGGCTATTCCCCGCCCTCCCCCGGGGATGAGGGTCGTGGTTACAAATGACTAGTGCATAATACAGTGTGGGGTAGAACTAAATTGGATAAGACGACTGACTTCAGAAATGTTTTATTCAATATGAAGATTCATCTCTAGCAAAACATAATACTAGATACAATGTATAATACTGAGCAAAATACAGAAAAAGATTAGTAACTGCTACGAGCATCTTCCCTTGAGTGGAGGACATTTCATGGCTCGGCTAATTTTGATCCGCGACGCGAGAAAACCGGTCTTCGGGAGTTCTGACCAAGTCTGAACCCAACCGGTCTGAGCTAACACAGAAGGTGGTTAGAAGCTTGAAATGTTGGACACGATGGATTGTGCTATTCGTGCAGCGAAAACAAAGCCGCTGATCAGCTTCGCAGTTACTGCGAAGCTGATCTGTGCCTTTGTTTTCGCAAAGGCAAAGATCTGGCTTTCTCAATTTAATGATGACAGTACTTATTGATAGCATGTAGCATATTACATAAAGCAACTCTCAGCTAGGTACACTATCATATGCCCTTTCTACAAGTTACTGTATGAAATTTGGGGACCGCGGTTGTGCGTTTGACTAAGAATCAACAGGTCATTGGTTCGAAACCCGTTTGCGCCTGATTGTGTCTTTAAAGACAGGGTTTTCATGCCGGGGGGGGGGGGTCTGGTTCCCAGCATCAAAGAGAACAGGTAGCCAGGCAGTAGCAGTGGGCGTGGCTTACACCAGGTAATCTGGCTACCTATAGGGGTCATAAAACTGATAAGGATCACAAGTCATAATTGATTGTAATAAACAGCCATAATTCATTCACCAATAATACCAATATAGCTGCATAAGACAGGAATAGGAAACAATAATAACCCAAAACATTTTTATTCACTTTTTTTATACATTTAATAGTATAGTAAAATCCAGTTTTGTGCATGTTAAAAAGAATCACATATTTGTATTTATTTATCATTAAAATGTTAAATTATGATGATTTTCAATGCCTATGCATTTCAAGAATATAAGTTCCTGTATTTTTTTTTCTATTTTGCTTCTCATAACCTTTATATACTACTGTAGTAAAATCTAGTTTTGTACATGGTAAACAGAATCACTATTTGTATTTATTTATTTAATTATCATTAAAATGTTTAAATATGATCATTTTAATATCCTTCCCTTTCAAGAATATAAGTTCATATTCCCACTTTAATTTTAATGTCTGACAGACAGAAATCACATGATTTATTTATTTATTTATTTTTTTATTTATTTATTTATTTATTTATTGAAACAATTATTTGAAGAAAACCAATAAATTAATTCTTCTTGACAAAACAGTTTTGACTGTCTATTGTAACCAATTATGAAGTGTGCCTCCTGTTACATAATAAGAGATAATAAGGCTAGTTGCAGACAGGTAAGACCTGTCAATCATTTTGTGATGTCACAGAAGCCCTCAACTGAAAACCAATCAGAATCACAGAATTGATGTTAACCCTTCAACAGTCAGAGAAAGAATGACACAGGTATACCTGTGAGGCCTTTTATACCCCAGCCCTGTCTTTAAGCAAGACATACTAACTACCACAGAACAGGTTGATACCCATGAAGCGATGGCTCCTTCCCGACATGACTGAAAAATTGTGCACTGGGATGTTCAACCACAAATCAAACACACACAAAAAAAAAACTTACATTGTTACACAGGGAACAAGCATTTGAGCCTTTGCATGAGAAAACCGACAATTTGGGTTTTGACCAGATCCGACACAAACCGGCCGTGTACAATCACGAAGCCTGCAATTTTGGATTTAAGAAGAGGAATTGTACTATCCGTGTAGCGAAAACAAAGGCGCTGATCAGCTGTGCAGTTACTGCACAGCTGATCTGCGGCTATGTTTTCGCATATGCAGATTGTTGGTTTTCTGATGCAGCGGCTCATTTATATCTACAACGAAGCAAACGCCAATACCTAAATGTATCACAGTCATGATGATTTAAATGGTTTTAATAATACTGAGTGCATACAATGGAATCACACCTGGTGCATAAAACAAAACATAACAAATAAACTATTAGAAAACGTTTAACATGATTAGGATTTATGCATCAGTCATTTCTAACCACTGCCCCCCCCCCCCCCACCTACGGGGAAGGGTGGATGATAGCCAGGCTGAAGTACAGGGTAATTACTTTTCGAATGTCCTCTCAGTGCAGGGGAAATGACGGGTTTAGGATCCTTACCCCAGGGAGTTTTCTATTGCGAAGACAGGGCAAAGAGCAAAGTTTTGACCTCCAGTTTGCCCCCTGGGGTAGGGCTCATAGCAGGGCACTGAAAGCTGAAAAGTCATAATCCCCGGCCTTGCCCGTTGGTGGGGGAGCAGTCGTTACAAATGACTGGTGCATTATTGTAACAAACAACAATTCTAACAAGTTGACAATACCATGAACCATAATTATAAGCTGGATTTTGTTAATACAACAATTAAGTTGAGACTATCTGTCCTTAGTTGATATGGCAAAATTGTATGTTAATTCATATGCATATTACGCAGTTAATATTATGCTTTTCTTCTTGTCGTGCTTATATAAACGAACTAACTCTATCTTTGGGCAACGTTGCTTCAAACTATTTTTAACATTTAAGATCCCACAGGCGACACCGTGTTGTGTCCTTGAGCAAGACACATTAACTCCCGGTTAAACAGTACCGGTTAAACCCAGGAAGCGTTGGCTCCATCCCGACATGACTGAAAACGTGTTGACTGGGACGCTAAACCTCAATGTAAAAAAAAGTACATCTACTCACATGAAAAGCCTCTTTGCTTATAAATTTAGGCTTAGTTTCCACGGACAATTTTATTATGACAAAGTAGGTTTGTCGCAGAAAAAATATGCTCATGTTAACTCAAGTCTGTGGCGAAGTTTCTTTGTCAAATATCTGTGATAAAGGTGAGCGAGCTAAGTAATATAAGTAACTTTTGCTGTGTGTGAACGCCAACTCATTGCCAGAGTTTCTCTGACAAATAATCTTCGTCAAAAAACATTGTCCGTGGAAACTAGGCTTTAAAAAGTTGTTATATGAGCCGCCCCATGGGAAAACCAACAATCTGCATAGGCGAAAACAAAGACGCAGATCAGCTTCGCGGTAACCGCGAAGCTGATCAGCGCCTTTGTTTTCGCTACTCGGATAGTACAATTCTTCTTCTACTTAAATCCGAAATTTCAAGCTACTAGCTCTTTTCTGAGCTTGTACAGGCCGGTTTGTGTCCGACCTGTTCAAAAACCACATTGTTGGTTTTCCCACGAGGCGGCTCATTTATCTTCAGAATTGGTACTGGATCTGCACCTACTATGTACTTTTTCTAGTTTGTTCTTTACTATGCACTAGTCATAGACTCCATTACGAAAACTTGTCCATGCAATATATAGAGATTTTTTTCACCTATAAAAATTGAAAATTTCATCAGAAATATTTCGGTATTTTTCTTATTTTTGCTCAAAACATAGATTGTGGGTACACGTTAGAACCGCCTCGGCAAGGCGGTTCTAACGAGTACCCACACTCTATGTTTTGGAGCAAAAATAAGAAAAATAGGTATACCACTGCATACCCCAGTTTTGCTATATAGAAGTGGGGTTTGAGGGGGTATACTTTGCACGGACATGTTTTCCTGATGTCATAGAAGAACTCTACGTATATGTGCAGATGCCCTACAGCATGTGCAGCAAAACACCTATTTAATGCCTATTATATTAAACGGTCACATTGATTTCATGACTGTATAACTTTCAATCCATCATCTTGCTCTGTCGGCAACTAAAACTTCTCAAAGATACACACTTTGCATCTTGATAGCCATACCATGTTGGTTTATTCATACCAAAATCGTAGACCACCTATAAAACATAGTCATATCAATGACGTGTACCCTGTATTGTTACAAGCAACAAGAACAAAATTCTGTTTGAGCAATTAGAGAAGATTGTTAAGGATTTTGATTTTTTTGTAAATGAAAACTAAGAAATTATTTTGAGAGTAGCAATCATATATCAGCCTTAACTTAAAAGGTTGTTGTTTGTATGACGTTTACACAAAATTGCACGAGAGGAGAAAATAAATCTTATTTTCCAAACCCCATTATTTTTAATCAAATGCACATTAAAATTGATATCCTTTATGCAAAGCCTGACTTTCACATCGAGTTGCACGAGATCTGCAAATTAAATGGAAGTCGTTATTTTCATTCAAGTATGCTTTAAATTTGAAAGCAAATTTTCAATATTAGACTGAAACAAAGATGCAATTCCGGTTTACACCAGCACGCGACCTTATAATGTTTGTTTGCATATATTTTTTCTTTCATTTTGTTAATGGAATTCAACAAATCTAGTGAGGACTGCCTATATTATACAAGGCATGAATACTCAAGTAGTATCATGTAGATCTCATATATAATACTGTTCCAAGCACTTTAATGCTTTCTGTTAAAAAGACATCTGAATATGACTGTACTAATATGTATTATAACAGTCAATAAAATGACAATATTAAAAATAGAAAATGACGATAGCTTAGCTATGAAGTTTGATTATACTCTCCATAACAAGTATAAAAGATTGTAAATGTAATACTGACTATTTCTATGAAATAGCATTAAATATAACAAGTGAGCAACAGCGTTGATTAATACACCGTGTTACATGTAAGATCTAATACTTAACAATGAATATAAAGTGTTAGTATAACTAACAATGGATATAAAGTGTTAGTATAACATTATCTAATACTTGATAATATGAAAATGTGATTTTAACACGATATAATACTTTAACATGTAAAAGGTTAGTTTAACATTATACAATACTTAAAATTCAAAGTACCTCTACTAATACCAGCTTCTATTCCTATTAAAACTTTACAAAAAACTATTTTATTGATAAGCATACAAAATGAACCATCTTCGCAAGCCAAGGCTACCAAGTCCACTTCGTTCATAAGGAACGAAGTGGACTTAGTACCCTTGGCTTGCGAAGATGCACTGCATACTAAACAGCTAACTATTGATGTTTTAATGCATAAATTTACTTTAATGCCATCCATCTATCTCCTTCATTGCACATGACAATGGACCATTTTGTTTTCCTATATTAGAGCAAAAATTAGAAATTGGAAATTGTTCGACGCTGATATTGATGTTTTAATGCATAAATTTACTTTAATGCCATCCATCTATCTCCTTCATTGCACATGACAATGGACCATTTTTTTTTTCCTATTTCTTAGAGCAAAAATTAGAAATTGGAAATTGTTCGACGCTGATATTTACTTGGTTCAAACGACAGTTGACATATTTGTTGTAAAATATTTTGCCAACACTAACGCCAATTCTTATAACTTCATAACATTGTCATACTGAAAGGTCATTGAAAGTGTGGATTAATTTCCACAAAACCATGCACTTGAAGAAAAAATCTTTTAATTATCTATAGTTTATCTATTGAGAATTAAATTTTAGAATTTCAATGAATTTTAGACATATCAAATTCATAGCAAATATGCCCCTCTTCTTTATTATGCAATGAAGGTGAAAGATAGATAATTATTTACTCAATCGAAAACGAAACTTTCTAGAAAAAAATCACATAGCTTAGGAACATATACATATTCTATATGAATTAAGTAAACTTTTGTTTGCCATTATAATAGATACAATCTACATGTAGCAATGACCCATATACAAGTAATTTTCATCTATACGTTTTGTCAGAAAAACACTCACGCAATACTTTACGATATTCACACGTTTCTTTGACACGTGTCACAGGCTATGTGTTTGGCAGTTTCAAAACTGTTGGACATTTAGCCATTAAAAAATTATTACTTTTTGGTTTAGGTACATGTACAGTTTCAATCGAAACAAATGTAACAAAATGGAACATAACAGCAAAGTGTTCCCTATTCACATATGATAACAAGCAACAGTGTTAAAAAGAAAAAAGAATATGTACACAGCTCTTACCCAACAATAATTAAAACAATTATCACAGACTGTGGAAACAACGCGTTGATTTGCATTGTACTTCACGTTTTACGTTTTATACTTTTAACTTAGAGAACAGACGGATCATTACGAAAACTTGCCCATGCAATATATGGCGATTTTTGAAGTTGTAAAAATTGAAAATTTTCAGTAGAAAACTCTTTATATTTATCTTATTTTTGCTCAAAACATAGATTGTGGGTACACGTTAGAACCGCCTCGCCGAGGCGGTTCTAACGAGTACCCACAATCTATGTTTTGGTGCAAAAATAAGAAATATAGGTATACCCGTGCATACCCCAGTTTTTCTATATAAAAGTGGGATTTAAGGGGGTATACATTGCACGGACATGTTTTCCTGATGAAACCACATTTCTAAGCTATACTCCTATCAAAAACATGCGTTCTATTCACCCCAATCTCCATCAAAGAAAACACAAAGCATGAAAACATCACGATAACATGTCCGTGTAATGTATACCCCCTTATACCCAACTTTTATAAAGCAAAACTGGGGTATGCAGGGGTATACCTATTTTTCTTATTTTTGCTTCAATACATAGATTGTGGGTACTCGTTTGCAACGCCTCGGCAATCTATGTTTTGAACAAAAATTAGAAAAATTATCAAACAAGTCGACCGATTTATTTCAATTTTTACAACTTGAGAAACATCTGTATATCACATAGGCATGTTTTCATAATGAGTAGATAACGTTATGGTGTTGTTAATGTAATATTTCTAATATTAAATCTACCTCATTTCCAAATTAATTAGTTTTTTTTATATATATATAAATTACGAACAATCTCAAATAACTGTTACATGTGCGACTTTTGAATAATACTTTCTGGCATACAAAACATACAACAATGAATTGCATCATTAGGGGTTTTGAGGTTGTGCAACATATAAGATCTCAGCAGACGTTCGTACTTCAGTTCTTGACGATGGCTAAATGATTGTAAAGGATATTATTTCAAAGCATGCTGTGCTCTGCATTTCACCTTCAAGACTTCGGTGTTTTATCTATTTTCGAAAGGAACGTGTATAGTAAATAAAGTTTGACCATGCGATTTGACCTTACAAGGTACTGGACTACTGGTACATTGTAACATCTTAGTATTTGGATATAGTTTTACTCACTTTTAACTTGTTCACTTTCATATGGATCATGCGGACATGTTTGCCTTCTTGATTAGAATCACATTTAGGTACATGTAATTTCATGCAGTCTGACGAAATAAAAATAAAACAGATCCTTTAAAAGCAGTGAACATATTAATGAGAAAGGGGATGGGACATACCATGGTTTCGGCTAAGAATGCATATACCATTTAACGTTAGTCGATCGGCATGGTCAACTTTATTAAACTTGTACACGTACTAACATTATTTTGAAATATTGAACAACATTTTTATTTTAACATTTTTATAACTTTCATATTAAAAAGGCCCCCACGCCAAGTACCCTAATAATCTACAACAAATGAGCCGCCTCATGGGAAAATCAACAATCTGCATAGGCGAAAACAAAGACGCAGATCAGCTTCGCGATAACCGCGAAGATGATCTGCGCCTTTGTTTTCGCTACTCGGATAGTACAATTCCTCTTCTACTTAACTCCAAAATTTCAAGCTTCTAGCTCTTTTCTGTGACTGTACAGGCCGGTTTGTGTCGGACCTGGTCGGAAACCACATTGTTGGTTTTTCTCACGAGACGGCTCAAACCTAAGCAAGTTACAAAGCTACTTCAGTCATACTACGCATGGGCATTTCTGGTAGCTTTTCTGGCGACTTATAAGCTGTTACGCCTCTAAAATGCAAGTCTTTGTTAATTTTGTTAATTGGGTGCAGCGTGGTTGACTGTTCTCGTGCTATCGCGTGCCGAACTTTAGTCATGTCGCTATTGTTGAAGCCGTCATAGCAAGTACTATATGTGGATAGGAAATCACCTCTCGTTTCGTCCGCTATCTGTTGACGCCATTTTTCTTGCATCCTCTGAAGTAGTCCGAAATTTGTGGGGGCAGCTGAAATACATCGAATTCAAACGTTAATTTTATTCCCAAAACAAAGTTCATTAAGCTTTATGCACCGATGTGGACTACATTGTTCTTCGAGATTTCAAAACCAATGCTGTAACGTGTAGCCAGCGTTCTATCAGGAAAACATGTCCGTATAATGTATACCCCCTTGAACCCCACTTTTATATAACAAAACTGGGGTATGCAGGGGTATACCTATTTTTCTTATTTTTGCTCCAAAACATACATTGTGGGTCCTCGTTAGAACCGCCTCGGCGAGGCGGTTCTAACGTGTACCCACAATATATGTTTTGAGCAAAAAAAAAGAAAAATATCCAAATTTTTCCAACGATATTTTCAATTATTTCACCTGAAAAAACAATCTCTGTATATTCCATGGGCAAGTTTTCGTAATGTTATCTGGTGCCAGGCCTATCAGGAAAACGTGTCCGTGCAATGTATACCCCCTTGAACCCCACTTTTATATAACAAAACTGGGGTATGCAGGGGTATACCTATTTTTCTTATTTTTGCTCCAAAACATACATTGTGGGTACTCGTTAGAACCGCCTCGGCGAGGCGGTTCTAACGTGTACCCACAATATATGTTTTGAGCAAAAATAAGAAAAATATCCAAATTTTTCCAACGACATTTTCAATTATTTCACCTGAAAACAATCTCTGTATATTGCATCGGGTTCTAGGCACAGTCTGGTGCCAGGCCTATCAGGAAAACGTGTCCGTGCAATGTATACCCCCTTAAACCCCACTTTTATATAGCAAAACGGGTTTGCAGGGGTATACCTATTTCTCTTATTTTTCATCCAAAACATAGATTGTGGGTACTCGTTAGAACCGCCTCCGAGAGGCGGTTTTAACGTGTACCCACAGTCAATGTTTTGAGCACAATGATTACAAATGTCAAAAATTTTCCAATTAAATTTCAAATTTTACAGCATATTGCATGGGTACGTTTTTCGTAATGAATTAATTACTCGACGGATATCAATTATTTAAGGAACAATGCAAGAAACTCATTAAGGCTAGTGACTAATTTTCTAAAGAAATCTAATTGAAAACAAGGCCGGTTTTTACTTTTACAGGCAGCGTGGCATGATTTTTATGTTCCTGAAGTATCATCAAGCAGCCTTGAATTGCTGAATGTTAGTAACTGAACATGTAAATCAAATCCAAATCATGACTTAACTAATAAATTCAATTCCGTTGCTACATGTAGGAGGGGAGTTAAAATTGAGTACGACTGCAAGTTAAGGGTAAACTGACACAATTTTGAATGATCATCAGGAAAACATGTCCATCACATGTATACCCCATGAACCCCACTTTTATATAGTAAAACTGGGGTATACAGGGGTATACCCTATTTTTCTTATTTTAGCTCCAAAACATACACTGTGCACTCGTTAGAACCGCCTCTCTATGTTTTGAGCAAAAATAAGAAAAATATCATTTTTTTTTTTCGGCTGGAAATTTTCGATTTTTGAGCTGAAAAAAAATTACTGTATATTATATGGGCATGTTTTCGTAATGTTTTGATTGATTAAGTTTATACGTAAGTTTACACGTTTACGTGTAGGAGACATCGTGGATTTAAGTGCTACTCGAAAGATTCCGGAATGTAGGTACATGTAAAAAACATTTAAGGGTATTCACAAATAGGGTCAAATTGGGTTAAGGAATCAAACACGTGTTACATGTAACTTCACAATCATTTACCTAATCGTCCGTCTCTAGAGGCTGTGGAAATAGAAACAAGTTTATAGAAATAACAAATTCTATCATTTCTAAATATTTAAATATATGTTTCCTTTATTATCATTATCTTCATAGCTATAAATTCAATAAAAATACTCAGAGGAAAATGTTTAGTCAGTAACTTTGACAAGCCCGATTAATATCATACCCGGCTGCTTGCCTTACTGTCCCAGTTTATTAACTTTGCAAAGTCAGTTTCTTTCTTATTTTGAAAAGAAAACTTGCCTTACTGTCCCAGTTTATTAACTTTGCAAAGTCAGTTTCTTTCTTATTTTGAAAAGACACTCCACCAGTTGTCCATTTCGACAGAGTTGTTGGCCTTTTTCGTAAGTAATTACCCGATAAACGATAAAATTATTAGCCCTTTCTGATAGCAGTTGCTGCTAGTGACAAAATCCGATTTTTTTTTTTTTTTTTTTTTTTTTTTTTCAAAATTCAGCCCGGGCAGAGTCTCGAGAAATAACATGTCAAATATTCATTTTTGGGGATTAGGCCTACTTCCCTTTAATTTAAAATAAGAACAAAAATCGGAGTACGCACTCTCGCAAAACCGCATGCGATATTTCAATTTTTTTTTTTTTTTTTTTTTTTTTTTTTTTTTTTTTTTTTTTTTTTTTTTTTTATTCACAATTTTAAATTCCAAACTATCAAGGGGTTTCCCCGGGGGGGGAGGGGGGGGGGCACTCCCTGGTAAGCAGTGTACCGATGCGTGATCAAAAAAACGATGAGAAAGGGTACTTTTTTTCAAGAAGGGCAGTGCGCAGCGCTGACATCATTTAGGGTAGGCAAAATGTCGTTTTTGTGGAAAAAGGGTATGTTTTTTACAATTCTGCTAAAACGCTGTGAAAAGGGGTGGACCGAGGCGTCCTTGGCCGATATGTTTTGGGCCGAAATGACTAAAATGACTAAAATGCCTAAAACCTAAGGGATAAGATATGATTTTCCCTTTCTGTTCAACAATGTGTGTTGCTTCAATAGAAATTATTGTTTCTGCTAATTGAGTAGTTCATACAAATAAAAATGGTTTGTATTAAATCTTGTCTTTTGTACCCTGCTCTCCATAATGCTTGCTATATGTAAGTGCTTGGTATTTATCTACTATATCAAGATTTATTTCAAGTATGTATAGAAGCCTAGTGGTGTAGTGGGAAAGCTGCTTGCCTTGTAAACCAGGGGTCAATTCCAGGCTTCTCCAGTTTTTCGTACAAGACTTAAACTAATTTCCTATCGCCATATTACCTTAGCTGTTTAGTGGGACAAAACACAAAAATTAACCAACCAACCATTATTTCATATATATTTGTGTCAATTTTCTGTGTACATTTGAACAAATTCAGATGCTGAGGGCAAAGCTTGAAAGCCCTGAAACAATTTAAACCCCCAATACTTTATTACTGACAGTTCCAAGGCGATACTTCCTCTGTGGTTAATCTGTTTCTCGTTTCAGTGATGACAATTTCTTTTGTATGTGCATTTTAAGGTTTACCATCTTTTCTAATTGTACCTGTATGTTGCCTATTTGTAACTTTAGCTATTTCATGTGTTGATTGCATGACCAAATGTTTGTTTATGATCATATCAGTTCCACATTTTTAAGCATTTTAACCAAACAGAGCCAAAGTCTCAAAGGTGATCTTATAGGATAGGCAGGTACCTGGCATCCATCTTCCGTTACTGTAGTCCGTCTATATTTTAAAATTACTTCTCTGAAGCCATCAGGCAGATTGTTTGCATATTACACATATAGCATCTTCACGTGGTTATAAAAGAATTATTGCATTCCAGTGTTTTAGTTGACTACAGTGGAAAGGGGTACTTTTTGACGGGACACAGTGGAAAGGGTCACATTTTAAAGCAAACACAGTGAAAAGGGGGGTCAAATTTTAAATGTCGATCACACTGTTTAGGGTATGTTCAACAATCCTTTGATCACGCATCGGTACACTGCTTACCAGGGAGTGCCCCCCCCGGGGGGGGGGGGGGTTTCGAAGCCATAACGATTCAAACAGACCAAATGGGGTTTTACATGTACAAGCATTTTCACTGACTAAACTATTGCCGCTGTGCATATAACCACGTATGCAAGTGATCGAAACTTATCATCACTAGGACGCATTCCTACCTACCTTGTAATGGGTGGTCGGATTTCTCCGGGCCCCAGGCAAGCTGGTGGCTATTCCACTGTCGACTTGGGGGTAGCACGTTTTCCTTCCAGCGCCCATTATAATGTTCATCATACCACGACAACATATTGTTTGTGTATCGGTTACCATGGTGATAAAATAGGTTCTCTTGCCCTAAGCCGTCGTTTCGTAGTTTTGCTTTTCTTCGAATTATGACGTCAGGACGATGGCTCCCGTAGTTTCGGAAATCAACTCTGTGTGTACTGTTATGGTCTGTTATACTTCTTGTGAACTACGAGAGTGAAGAAAAAAAATCTATTATTGTTGACATTTTCATCAGCAACTTTGCTACATGTATCATAGATTTTGCATTCCCGCATCTGTAAATCATACATGCTCACACAATCACCATGTAATACGATAATGTTTTATCGTTATCCTGTTGGTTGGCCATACATGCACCAACGCTATCAGGAAAAAGTTCCAATGAAGCAAGTGCGTAGGACTATACAAAGTTGGGGGAAAAAGAAAAAAAAAACTGAAAAATATACTAGAATTGCCTCGATTATTTAAAGCAGATCAATTTCAAATATCAAGCAAACAATACTTACAAAGCCAATTGTTCGCTCTATATACTAGTATAGATAAAATTTGATACATGAATTGAAAGTTATATCAACTGACAAAGGTACATTAACTTCGCTTTATAAATGTAAAATGAAATGATTCTCGTTATTACAAAGTTAACACCAAACTATTAATTTAGAAGCTAATTTTAGCTCAGATTTTAGCATAGAACTACATACATGTACATAGATCATAGATTTGGGTTTCAAAGCGGAAAGGTGGCTGCTTTAAACTAGCGCAACTAAATAAGTATAAATTAATGAGATGGTACGTCCATAAATGGGTAACTACATGTATATTATTCCAATAAAAGAAGCAATTCCCCACACTTTAGCCCGGCTACCCCCAACTCCAGCCAACACAATTCCCCGTAGGTCGGACGTGATTACAAGTGACTGGTGCAAAATTTGTGCTACTTCTTATGCCTATTATAAACACACAGAGAGAGAGAGAGAGAGAGAGAGAGAGAGAGAGAGAGAGAGAGAGAGAGAGAGATCAGAATCAGAAAAGTTTACTGGTGAAACGTCAAACTGACAATACCACACCAGGGGGATGGGGCTTGACCAGAGGGGATTAGTCCCGAGCTCTCACAAGAGAAGTAAATTTAGACACACAATCACACAAAATTCAGCAGAGGAGATCAGAGAATCAGGGAGTTCATTCCAATCTCTAATGGTCTGGGGGAAGAAACTGTGTAAATAGTCATTTGTACTTGCTGAAGGTATCTGAAATGCCAAGGAGTGTTGATTCCTACAACGCCTTTTTTGGGGGGATAAGGTCATCCGTGGGTATTTTTGCTCTCCCTTTTATAGATAAATAAATAAATAAATAAATAAATAAATAAATAAATAAATAAATAAATTAAATTAAAATCAATCGGTCAAGCATTTTAAGAATAATACGACCCCCAATTAAGGAAGTCATCGGGGAAGTCATTCTTTAATGAGTCCACATTTTGGTTAGCATGTCGCGCAACATACCGTGTGCCTGTCTTCGCCCCAATTTCCGATTAAAACACCTGGAGAAAATTTCTGTTCGATTCTCCAGCCTGGCATGTGCCATTTTCGTGGATCTCCTTGTGCCATTCTATAAAATCTCTTTAATTTTCACATAAAAACATTCACATGTACATTGACACACGTTGCTAACGAACGTTACCAAGTGTAAACTTCCGCGTTTTGACTGTTCCTCTCGTAACGTCGCATAAAATCAATGTAAAAATAATGTACCCGTCCAAAAGATAAATACAACCCGAATGTACCGATAAAGAGCGGTAATATTTTCGGTACGTCTAAAGTGCGAAATGACTTTCCAGTTGTACTATACGCTTACCAGTATATCGAAACATACTTGGTCGATTTTCATTACCCCAAGGTGAACATTCTTACTCTCCACCTTTTTCGGCATGTATCAAAAGAGCACATTTTACACATTTAATGTTATGATTTTTTACATGAATAAAGTGTGGCTAAATATCCTGGTAAGAAAAAGGTAGGTACTGTCGCATATTCAACGTATGCATTTTAAAAAATTAGAAAACTAAGAATGTTATACTGCTCTCACATATACCGAATTTCCTTTGCGACACGATTACACGCCCATGTAAAATACATAGTTTTCCTAAGTTGTTAAAAAGTAGAAAATATTTGATATTTTTCTTATTTTTACTCAAAACATTGATTGTGGGTACAAGAACGGCGAGGCGGTTCTAACGAGAACCTAAACATGTACAATCTATGTTTTGAATCAAAAATAGATATACTCATGTACACCCCAAATTTTAGTATGTATAAAAGTGGCGTTTAAAGGTGTATACATTTCACGGACATGTTATGCTGATGGAATGCAATTTTGCGCAAACTTCGCGAAGTTCGCATTAATCGCTAGGAATTCGGTAGCATTCGGTAGTATTTGTAAGCATTCGTAAGCAATCGGTGAAAATGTCGTCGTTGCGAAAATTAGGAGCATGCTCATTGTGGTTCATTCGAATTTTAGGAGCATGAACGTATTCATAAAGTAATCGTTAACATTTCGGATTGATTTCAAGACATTTGTAACGATATCAAGGCATTCGTAAGGAGTCGGTAGCATTAAATTCTATTTAGGTACGATGTCCGAAAAGGATCGCTAGTGAATCGCAATATTTTCACATTCAACACTCAGAGTTTAGCATATAGTCAAGTTTATTTTCTCTGCGCTATTCTCCAATAAAAAGCCATTTTTATGGTGTTACGCTTTAAGCTAATCATAAATGTATGACAAGCAAATAAAAGCCCCGTGAAATTTTGGTTTGCACAGTAAACTTGTATTTTTATTATACATTTTGAGAGAAAAAAAAAGTTGCGTGTGTTTCAAGAGAAGACTTGGATCAGTATTGACACATTTTTTTTCCACGCCCCTTGGTTGGTGATTTCGATTTACATTGATACTGTTTGCTATACGAATAAGTGACATAAGTGAAAGCAATCGGCAAGCATTCACTACGAAGTCGCTTCTTTCGCAAGGCGTTTTCAAGACGTTTGCATTATTTGTTACGGCATTTGTAAGCGTTCGTCATTTTCAAGAATTCGGCAGTGTGGATGGCTCTCATTGAGGCGGTTCTAACGTGTACCCACAATCTATGTTTTAGAACAAAAATAAGAAAAATAGGTAAACCCCTGCATACCCCAGTTTTACTATATGAAAGTGGGGTTTAATGGGATATTCATTGCTTGGACATGTTTTCCTGAGGGGTAATTTCAAATTTTAGGATTCGCAAGGGATATTCGGTATATGTGAGATCATGTGAAAGGATCATAACAAAGCGGTTTTGTTGTGGTTTGTTATTATAAATGAGCCGCCCCGTGGGAAAACCAACAATGTGGTTTCAGACCAGGTCTGACACAAACCGGCCTGTACAGCTACAGAAGCAGGCTAGAAGCTTGAAATTTCGGATTTAAGTAGAAGAGGAATTGTTCTATCCGAGTAGCGAAAAGAAAGGCGCTGATCAGCTTCGCGGTTACCGCGAAGCTGATCTTCGTCTTTGTTTTCGCCTATGCAGACTGTTGGTTTTCCCATGGGGCGGCTCAAATGTTTACTTTTATTTGTCATATTCTCCGTTGCATACGATGTCTTTAGTTACTGAATAGCCGACTCTCTTAACCGAGCAAGGAAGTCGAGACTTTCCATTCTGCCGACTTTTCAACAAAATAAGAAATTGCTGTCCATTCGTTTTACCAGCGCATAAAGTAGAAGTTTATTTTGTCGTTGGTGCTTAAGGAACTTTCAATTACATGGGCGAATTCGGCATTACTATCTCACACATGCCCATAATGTGTAAAAAATCTTCTTGTCTATTTAAAACCACAAGAGCTAGAGCTTGTATTTTAGTATGCAACAATGTTTACTGTTGCCCTACATGACATGAATCCTGTCAATCAGGCCCATGTGGTCTACATTGACTAAGCAACGCCCCCCCCCCCCTCCCCATTAGCCCCCATATACCTACAATAGGCAAAGCATAAAAATATCTTTGGGGTCCAAATTGGCCATGCCCCGGTGCCTCATAACCTACCATTGGCTTATAATTGGAACAACACAAAATTACAAAGCGTGTATATTAATTATGCAATAATGTACTTTATTATTATTATTATTATTATTATTATTATTATTATTATTATTATTATTATTATTATTATTATTTTGTGTGTAGCAGTGTCAAGTATTCCTCTTAATAAAATCTACAAACCATGGCCCTGCGTCCATACAGGCAATGCCTCATGGGCCTCATTATCTGCCATAGGCTTTTGTATATAATAGGAAACATGTGAAAAAATCTTCTTCTTTGAAACCGCAAGACCAAAACATGTACGTGTCGTTCGCTGCAATGCTACATGGTGTTTTAGATAAATCATGCCAATGATGCCCCGGGGTCAAAATTGGACCCAGCCCAGGGGAGTCATTAGTTCCAATATACATTGGGAAACACATTCAAAAATCTTCAAACCATGAACGCTAGAGATTTTATATTTTGGACATGGGTCATTAGCTCTTCTGCATGTACAAGTAAAACTGTTCAGATCAGTTGAGCTTTTACAAGGCCATTGGTCCTCTTTTTTTCCGGGATAAAAATATATCGACTTTACAGATGATTTGTTATTGTGTCAAGCTATATATCAGTCCCCTTGTTGCCTTAGGTGTTTATTACACGGCCACGAGTTCATGCCGAACGTCAACACAGGCTGTAGCATTTGATTTATGCACATGGTAAATAGCTACTTCTAAACATGCTCAACGTCTCTTGGTTGATCATGTTTTGTGCTTCTTCTTCTTCTGCCATTTACTAGCCTCCTTCAACTTCAAAGTTGTTGAATATTGTGAGGTGATGATCAGAAATTGATCGATTCAACTATCATAAGATAGATAATCTACGAACACAAAGACTGGCATTAGAAATTATTGTCAATCAAAAAGTACGAATGGTAAAAATATGACGCCTTTAATTGTTTTATACTACTAACAACATGAACAATGTACATGTCTTCAGTAGACTATTCAGACCCAGATTCAGAGCTAAATACAAAGCATGGCTTGGCCAGGCACTGTGGTGACCCTCGCCTGGCAGGGTGGGATACGGACCGTTTCGCTCGTTGCGGTTCATTGAAGAATTCAAAATGGCGTCGTGCGAGATAAATATTTTGTTCTGCAAAAGATTTTGTAAAGTTTTACAAAATTCATACTTTCCCAGAACGCTGTATGCAGGAATAAGAAGCAAAACAGAAAAAAGGAACTATTCCACTGGTAAATTAACCCAAACACTGGATTGGTGAATAATAAATTAATTATCATTAGTTTTCGCGACCCATGGTCATCATAATCACGTTAAGGCTTTTTCTAAAATGCTTCCACTCTTTCACTGCTAATTTCAGTGTACTATGATCTATATCTCAGTGCAAGTACGATATTGACTCAAGTCTGAAATCTTTGAGGCGTGGCAACATATGACAGGTTTTTCTCCCGTTTTTTCTGTGGCGCTGAGTTCCGGGTCTGGTTTTGCATCGTCTGGCGTATGAAACTAGAATGTTTTACATAATGCGTTGTCTTCCAGGAAAACCACAAAACCAATTATCCCTATAAAAATGAAGAAAAATTGTTTTCTTCCAGAAGAAGTTTTTTTTGCCTCTTTTGTAACAGCCTTTTTAGCTCGACTGCACGAAGTGCATAGAGCTATTGCAGTCACCCTGGTCGTCCACGTTCCCGTTCCCATGCGCGTGCGCGTCACACTTGCGTTAAAGTTTTCTAGAAGTCCATATCTTGACAACCACTCATCAGAAAGCATTCATACTTGGACCATAGATACCCTGTAGGGTTAGCTTTCATTCCATGGCATCGGGCCCCTGGGTCCAGGCCAGGGGGTGGGGCTGGAGGTTAAAATCTAGAACACCTTCAAAAATGGCAATTATTGTGTTAAAGTTTTCTAGAAGTCCGTATCTTGACAACCACTCATCAGAAAGCATTGATACTTGGGCCATTGACACCCTGTAGGGTCGGCTTTCATTCCATGGCATCAGATCCCTGGGTCCATGCCAGGGGGTGGGGCTAGAGGTTAAAATCTAGAACACCATTAATAATAATGGCTTTTCTGTGATATAGTATTCTAGAAGTCTATATCTTGAAAACATTTTATCAGAGGGCTTTCATACTCGGACCATAGGTACCCTGTAGGGTTGAGTTTCATTCCATGGCATCGGGCCCCTGGGTCCATGCCTGGGGGGTGGGGCTGGAGGTTAAAAACTAGAACACTAAAAAATAGATGAAATGTTGTGTAACTTTTACAAGGAGGCATATCTTGACAACAACTTATCATAAAGCATTCATACTTCATACACTTTAGGTTCCATGACATCGGACCTCTGGGTCGGAGTCAGAGGGGGTGGGACTAGAGGTCAAAATCTACAACTGCCCGAATTTTTTTTTCTTTTTATTTCTTAATAGAAACAACTTAGGAGGATGGTTGGTCATTCATCTTTTGACTTTGTGACACTGACTTGTGTGTCATGACGGTAAGGGTCAGTTGACCTACTTTCCATGGTTCAGTGATTTTGCCTTATATCTTGACACTCAATAAGTATATTTTCTTACTTCTTTCAGATTATGAGTTAGTACGTCCAGGCCTTTGACCCCAATATACTTATAGGTCACTGTGACCTAATTTCACGGTTCAGTGATTTTGCCTTATATCTTGACACTCAATTAGTATATTTTCATACTTTTTTCAGATTATGAGTGAGTATGACCAGACCTTTGGCCGCAATATACTTATAGGTCACTGTGACCTAATTTCATGGTTCAGTGATTTTGCCTTATATCTCGGTACTCAAATGGTTTATGAACAAACTTCTTTCAAAGTATGTTTGCGTATGACAAGACCTTTGACCCTGAAGTAGTCCTAGGTCACTGTGACCTAATTTCACGGTTCAGTGAGTTTGCCTTATATCTTGACACTCGATTACTATATTTTCATACTTTTTTCAGATTATGAGTGAGTATGACCAGACCTTTGACCCCAATATACTTATAGGTCACTGTAGCCTAATTTCACGGTTCAGTGACTTTGCCTTATATCTCAGCACTCAAGTGGTTTATGAACAAACTTCTTTCACACCGTGTTTGCATATGACAAGACCTTTGACCCTAAAGTAGTCCTAGGTCAATATGACTTAATTTCACGGTTCAGTGATTTTTCTTTATATCTCGGCACTCAATTGGTATATGAACATACTTCTTTCACGATATGTATGAGTATGACAAGACCTTTGACCATAAAGTATTCCTGGGTCACTGTGACCTAATTTCATGGTTCAGTGATTTTGCCTTATATCTCGACACTCAGTTGGTATTTTTTCATACTTCTTTATGATTATGAATGAGTATGACCACACCTTTAACCCAAACATACTTATAGGTCACTATGACCTAATTTCATGGTTCAGTGATTTTGTTTTATATCTCAACACTGAATGGGTATATGATCATTTTTCTTTCACATTATGAGTAAGTGTCACTAGACCTTTGACCCTGCAATACTTATAGGTCAGTGTGACCTTTTTTCACAGTTCAGTGATTTTGCCTTGTTTCTTGGCACTCAGTTGGTATATGAACACACTTCTTTCACAATATGAGTGAGACCTTTAAATCTTAGGTAGTTATAGTTAACTTTCATGGTTCAGTGATTTTGCCTTATTGTATCAAGGCAAAAAGATGTATGAGCATAATGCTTTGGGTTACTGGTCGGGTTTGGCCTTATGTTTGACAAAGGTCAGAAGCAGTCGAGCACGCTGTCCTGCGACAGCTCTTATTATATAAAAGTATTCACTCAATCTATTTGAACTTTATATAAAACAACACTGGAACAGTTCATCTTTAGAAGGGTATATTTCTTTTTAAGTTATGTTCAGTATGCTTGTAGGAGTATTTTGTAAAACACAGGCAGTGTTTGGAATATTTTGCCTTATTAAATTGCATAGTCCATTATTGAAATACCTGTCCAGCCCAGTCCAAGTGGCAAGACAAGCATATTCTATAAGATAGAGCTAGAGTCCAATCACTTGTATTATATATCACTGATTATAAAGCCAATTAATGGTACATTCAAGTACAATAATATTTATATATAATAAAAGAAGAAAGACTGTAGAATAACATTATCATAAAATTATTTGAATTTAATAAAGTTTAACCCTCTTAATAATGATATGAAGTACAGTAAAAATGGAGAGAAAAAGTATCATCCAACAGTACTGGTGGGCAATACTTCTCTTAAAGTTGAAATATTATGTCAATAAAATTTACACTGTTGGAAAACTTATGAAGTTGTGCACATTCTGCACTAATTTTCAGGGTTAACTGATAAATAGAAATCTTAATTTTTGTATTTCAAACAGAACATATTAAGTATTGTCATGGCTAATTTCCACTAATTTCTGCCAATATTGATTTTTTTCTGACCACATGACCTGGATTATGAATAAGCGAAAATGACAAAGTCTAATCCATCGAAACATATTAATCCAAGTTGTCAAGCACCCTATTTTATAGCACGACAAATTTATTTTGTAATCCACACAAATCTAAGGCTCGAGGATTCAGCTGAACTAATATTTGTGTTGTATTGATAAACGGCCAGATATTTTTGTGAAAGAAAGCAGTCACGAAAAGCGGCGGTCTCTCGGTCATTTCCGACAAATTTTGAAACTGACCGGCGATTTCTGTCATGTTACCGGTCAATCCATCCGACGAGAAAAAGGCCAGTTCATACTAAAAAATTGTCATCTCGCCTTTTCAGCGACGAATGCTAAAATAAATCAACTTTGTTCCGATTGTTTTCTGCAGTTTGTTGAGATGCGTGCTTGTCTAATGGTCATGTAACACCTTAATTATCGATATCAAAAGACGGTAGCCGATGGAGTTTATTGAAAACAAATATATGACGCGTGCTGTCTATCTTGCACGATAGTACCGCCCACATGGTCATTTGGTCGAGCCTTTCTATTGAATATTCATAACATGTGATCGCTAGCTACCAATGGAGACCAGTATTGAGAATCGCTTCGATTGACATCACGGAAATTTACCCATCATTGAAACACATGAACAATTATGCCGGGTCAAGATTCAACACAAAAACATGGACAACATAAATTGATTTGACTCGCAAACAATTTGATTTCGCTATCAAAAGCGGTTAGTAATATTTGTTTTTCGCCGACTTTAATTACACGTACATTGAATACTTCATTTCAACACCTCTTTGATCTTCTTGTCAGTTTGTGTGTAATTAAAATTACTGAATTTAAAAAACAAAAGCGATGGATGTAAAGAAATTAATTTATTTCTGCAACTCAAATTTTTGGTATGTTTTTGAAGTGCCCTTCGAAAGCATACATAATGAAATTCGATCTTCATTCAGTCATTAAGGCAACATGAGTAAACGTAAGGCAGATTTTGGTACTCTCGACAAGGAGAATAAGCGTACAAATTCTTTTGCTCATTCATGGAAAACAACGAGCTTACGAAGCTTTTTTTTTTTTTTTTTTTTTTTGGTCATTTTTTCTGTCCGACAATTTTTTTTTCTGACCAGCAAAAATTTTCAGTCTGTCGGACAGCTGTCCAGCAGCTGTTTTGAAGTTTTCACGAAGACTGAAGAAAGGTCTTTTGAATGAAAAACTTCTGATATACATATATAATACCCCACCAACTCATGTGGATAAGGTCCTTCAAGCTGATAATTTGTGCTATCACAGTCTTTTCTAGGCCTTACATAGTAACATTCCACAGAAAAAGTAGAAATTGTAAACATGTTCAAGTTTTCTTGTTCTGCAGTGTTCAGTTTTTGACGTTAGTTATTTCGTTATTTGAAATTAATTAACATTCTACCTGCAAGATGTTCAATATAACTTGTGTTATGTGGATTGAGACTGGATCGAGACTATCTTTGAAATTAGAAATGAATAGTTTGGTGAGTATATGGACCAAAATGAATATGATTTGTGAGTAAGTCTTTAACAATATTTTTGAAGAAATGGTATAAAGAAATTTTTTCGGCTCGAGGATACCATTGTTAGCAATGGATAGTGTGATGCAAATCGTGTATACGCTATAATAGTTTGATAGTATGTGTAAATAAACTAAATGCATTTCCTGCTATTGTATACTAATACATATTGATTTTTTGTATAAATGAGGACAAACAAGTAAAGTGCTTGAAAGAAGAACCGGTTACCGGAAATAGAAAACAATGTAAGAAGAATGGATCGGGGGATAAATATAAGCTGAAAGAAGTACATGTAATTTGAAGTAAGCCTTGAAGTAAGTAAGTAAGCACAAAAATGTGCATTTTGACCCCTCATGGCCTCCAACAATGTCCAATGACCCCCAAAACTGTCCAGTGATGTCCCCCAAAATCACTGTCCCCCAAAATTTCAAATATTTCCATCATGGGAAAAACATAAAAAAATCTTCTTCTCCGAAACCACAAGACCCAGAGCTTTCATATTTTGTGTGTAGCAATGTATAGTGGTCCTCTTTATAAATCCTGCCAACCGTGCCCCTGGGGCCAAAAATGGCCCCTGCCCGGGGGTCAATAGCTCCCATAGACTTACAATGGGAAAAACATAAAAAAAATCTTCTTCTCCGAAACCACAAGGCCCAGAGCTTTCATATTTTGTCAGTAGCAATGTATAGTGGTCCTCTTTATAAATCCTGCCAACCGTGCCCCTGGGGTCCATACGGGCCCCGCCCCGGGGGGCGTCATGGGAAAAACTTAAAAAAATCTTCTTCTTCGAAACCACAAGACCAAAAGCTTTTATATTTTGTGTGTAGCTATGTATTGTGGTCCTCTTTATAAATCCTGCAAACCGTGCCCCTGGGGTCCATATGGGCCCGCCCTCGGGGGCGTCATGGGAAAAACTTCAAAAAATCTTCTTCTCCGAAACCACAAGACCCAAATCTTTCATATTTTGTGTGTAGCTATGTATAGTGGTCCTCTTTATAAATCCTGCCAACCGTGCCCCTGGGGTCCATACGGGCCCCGCCCCGGGGGGCGTCATGGGAAAAACATAAAAAAAATCTTCTTCTCCGAAACCAAGAGGCCCAGAGCTTTCATATTTTGTTTGTAGCAATGTATAGTGGTCCTCTTTATAAATCCTGCCAACCGTGCCCCTGGGGTCCATACGGGCCCCGCCCCGGGGGCGTCATGGGAAAAACTTCAAAAAATCTTCTTCTCCGAAACCACAAGACCCAAATCTTTCATATTTTGTGTGTAGCTATGTATAGTGGTCCTCTTTATAAATCCTGCAAACCGTGCCCCTGGGGTCCATACGGGCCCCGCCCCGGGGGCGTCATGGGAAAAAACTTTAAAAAATCTTCTTCTCCAAAACCATATGGCCCAGAGCTTTCATATGTTGTGTGGACCAATGTATAATACTCTCCTTTATAAATGCTGCCAACAGTGCCCCTGGGGTCCATACAGGCCACGCCCCAGGCATGTCATTATCTGCCATAGACTTATAATGGAAATACAAATGTATATGAAAAATCTTCTCTGCAACAGCATGACACAAAGCTTGTATATTTGATATACAACATTGTCATGTGGAGCTCTACATAAATCCTGCCAATCTTGCCCCTTGGGTCAAATATGGCCCCACCCCGGGGGTCATTATAGGACCCCGACCTTGTTAGATGATTTTTTCAAGTGAACCAAAATGGCAGAAAAGAGGATACACAATCCAGACAAGAGCTCTTCTGCTGATGTAAGTAGGATTTCAAGGTCACATGACCAAGATGGCCACCATACCCATATATGGTAAAACCCCCAATTCCTTTGTCCAATGACTGTACTTGTTGACTCTCAGGTGAGCGATCGTTGCCCTTGGGCTACTTGTTTTATTTTCAGGGGTATCCAGTGGAAAAAGCAAACTGGGAGAAAGAGATCCCTTAGAACATTTTCTTAAAGAGAAGAACCAAAAACTTATGGTGGCTATCACAGGTAAGGAAATATAAATGATCAGTCAAGAGAAAAATTTCTTAAGAGTTTTTCAGTAGGGTTTTGCAATAGAATATGCATTCCTATATAGGAGTTGTTTCTTCCCGGTATTTGGTACAGACCGACAAAAACTCAATTTCTGCCATATTTGCAAAGATGCAGTGCATAAATTATGGCTGTATTGACACTGTCTGCCAGTGGAGCAGTTGTAATAGATGTAATGGTCGGTTAAAATTTTGAACTGAGATACATGTATGAGCCTCATGGTGGGAAAACCAGATTTTTGCATATATGCGAAACCAAAGGCGCAGATCAGCTGTGCAGTTACTTACTGCACAGCTGATCAGCGCCTTTGATTTCGCCAACGGATAGTACAAATCCTCCACTACATAATTCCAAAATTTCAAACTTCTAGCCTGCTTCTGTGATTATATGGATTGGTTTGTGTCGCACCTGGTTGGAAACCCTGAAGACCGGTTTGCTCACGTCACGGCTCATATGTCAGTTGCCTTAAGGTCGTCTAACAGCTGTGTGTCAAATTATTTTCAGAATCACACATACATTTACTTTTATCTATTATCAGATTTGCAGGGAGACAAGTTCTTCCGCCCCAAGAAGGTACGGCAAATACGAGCACCAAAATACAAGCTCCTTACTAACACAGAGGTAGCTACGGAACAGGAAGCATTCGTTAGATGGGCCCTTCAAATGCTACAGATGCCTCCTGTCATGAATCCCCGGCAAGAAATAGAGCAGATCATCTCCAAAGATCCTGATATAGCTGATGTATTGCCGACAAAGTTTGTGTTTGTGGACATATCTATGCACATTAAAGATAGAGTGAGTTTATTATGAGTCCTGAGTCCTGACATGGCTTTGGTGTTTTTCACCACGTCCAGCACAGTCATACCATGCTGTACAGCCCCAGAAGAAGGCTATGTAGGCTAGAAATTTTGCAAAATTTACCAAGAAGATTGATTGTTCTATCTGTTACTGTGAAGCTGATCGGTTACTTTGTTTTTGCATATGCAAAAGTTTGCATATGCAAAAAGACAGTATTCCCATGATGTGGCTCATATGTAAGGTAAAAGTTGTGATTCACAGAATAACAGCTACATCATATGTCAGAGCTGCACCGTGAGAAAACCAGATTTTTGCCTATGCAAAAACAAAGGTGCAGATCAGCTTTGCAGTAACTGCGAAACTGATCAGCACCTTTGTTTTCGCTACACTGATAGTACAATTTATCTTCTTTTTAAATCGGAAAATGTCAAGCTTCTATCCTGCTTCTTAGGCTGTACAGGCCAGTTTGTATCGGACCGGGTCTGAAACCCCAAAGATCGGTGTTCTCGCGTCGAGGCTCATATCATATCTTTGTAAAAATACATTTTCTAGGACAGGGTGTTGTATGAAGGAAGCGTGGTGGCTTAGTGGTAGAGGATCAGACTCCCAATTGAGACGTCCTGTGCTAGATCTCCACTGTCTGCATGTTCTTGTGTCCTTGAGGAAGGCACATTGACTCCCAATGTACTGGTTAATACACGGGAAGTGGTGGCTTCATCCCAACATGACGGAAAATTTTATGTTTGGGCCGTTAAACCTCAAAATGAACAAACATCATCATCATCATCATATCCGTTTTATAGTCCATTGTCCTCTACTGAGGGTTGGACTTGTTTGACAAGTCTCCTTCTTAGACGACCTCTCCACTCTGAGCGATTCTGAGGATTAGCAGTATCCATTCCTAGCTTTTTTCTGTCGTCTAACAACACTTCATCCCATGTGCAAAACAAACAATAGAGTGTGGTATGATAAAGAATCACACTTTTAATTGGGACAGAAAGGACTGACTGTATTAGATTTATAATCTCACTCTTTTCTTTCTGCAAGTCATTCTAACAGCTAGTTATATTGTTGTTGTTTTTTTTCAGTGGGAATTTATTTCTCTTTCTGATAGCGCCATTTTCTGATCATTGCCTACTTTTACCTTTTTTATTCAAAATACATGGCATTCATTTTCATTTGTAGGATAGAAACATTGTAGTTCGAGACACTGATGGTAACCTAAGAACAGCTAACTGGGAAGAGAGGGACAGACTGAATCAGATCTATAACCCAACACCGGGGAGACAGCACTTCACACCAAAGATGTTTGAAACTGAAAATTTAGAGGTAAGATACTGGTAATCAAACGGCATGTATTGAAATTCAAAACAATCTTGCTGATCGATTTGCTTTAACAACACCTAGATAGGTGTTCATCTTTGCCGGGCACAGTTAGAATAGAGATTGAAGGATTGAAAACAATTATAACCCAAACCAATGGGGATTGTGGTGGCATAGTGATGTCATCGGACTGTAAATTGAGAGGTCCTAGGTTCAATTCCCTATGGCTGCACTGTGTTTGGTTCTTGAGCAAGACAAATTAACTTCCGCAACTGCACAGACTGACCTGGTCTGAAACTGTAAATCGAGAAGACCTGTTTTCTCATGTTGCAAATCCTTTAATGACCTTCGGTCAGTTATCTATCAACTTTGTTGGTGCCTTCAAAGTATCGCTTTCAGATACACATGTACTTTTCTATCAAATTTCCAACATTACAAATTAAAATGCAGACCTCATTTTTACTTCAATTTTCAAAACCTGTGTTTGTCTATGCAGGGACAATATATGTTTAAAACTTTTCTCTCAGTAATTGCTGTATACCAGTTCAGCTTTATTTAAGCTGCAACATGTGAAAACCAACAATGTGGTTTTCGACCAATACAAACAGCTGCAGATGCACAGAAGATGGCTAGAGGCTGGAAAGTTTGGATTTAGAAAGTAGATGAATTGAATTACCCCTGTATCAAAAACAAAGGCGCTGATCAGCTTCGCGGTTACCGCGAAGCTGATCTGCGCCTTTGTTTGCGCATAAGCAAACTGTTGGTTTTCTCATGATGTGTCTCATTTGTTTCTACAGGAAATACTACCACAACAGAACTATCTATACCTATTAGAAAGGGCCAGTAGCCAGTTTGAACCAGATCATCCTTCATTTATCAGGGTAAGCTCCCTTTGATGGTCAGAACTTCCACAGGCTAAACAATTAAGATGGCATCAAACCATCTGTGCATCCATACATTATCTCCAAGACCAGCAGGCCGAACCAGCCCCGGGGAACCAGCAGGCCGATTATAATTAAATTTTATCCAGAAGGCATCAGTTGCAGTAGGAGATTTCTGGCAATAGGTTTTGAAATACTGTTTCCCTTAACAATAAATAGCTCCCGTAGGTAAATTATGAGGAAAATGTTGTTTCAACCGCAGTTGCTTCGTTTTTGCTAGCAAGAAGGACAACTGAATGATGACCTACACATGTAGTGGTAGAGTTTTATGATGCTGTGCTCCAAATTGAGGTCGGCATTCCCAATCTCGCAGGCACCTGGTTGTGTCCTTGTGCATGACATTTAATTTAAATTAAAGCTTTAATTCTACATGTTCTAGGTCTCTTATTATAGTCTTAATATATGTATTGAGTAAACTTACAAAAATTACCTAAAATGATGTTAGTCAAGTGCTATAAAATGTTTGTATATTGTATGATGCATGCTACTTTGCAATATTTTTCCAGATCTCACAGAGGATATATGAGCATATCTGCCGCACGGAGGCCTTTGATCATCTGAGGTCAACAAGATATTTTGGTCCTATGTCTTTCTACTTCTGTTGGGTGAGGAAGATTGAGCCATTACTGATCGACATGGTTAAACGAGAATTGTAAGTTACTAGTGACAGGTTTCAGATAGGACATCTGTAACATCAGGATAACATGTCTGTGAAATGTATACCCCCTCATGTCCCCACTTTTGTATAATAAAAGTGGGG